>ML685819.1:6488462-6589413 GCA_007922175.1 Pelusios castaneus | reverse complement strand
GATGGATGGATGGATGGATGGATGGATGGATGGATGGATGGATGGATGGATGGATGGATTTAAGATCCAAAATACTGTAAATGTTAAGTAATTAACCTACAACCTTTCTCCTACATTATTCATTTTAGTCAAAATCTGTAGCACTAGATTATATGATATTACAGTGCTAATTGATTTGGTTGGGCAAATCTCATGACATTTTTAATATGAGGTGCACTGTTCTACAGTCACAGCTTGGATAAGAGTTTCATTTTTACCTGCCAGAAGTAACATCTGAAATTAATGTGCTTATAAAAATTCTAGGGAATAAGAAGATAATTGTATTGCTTTGAGTTGGCATGTTGAGTACATATTTTGCAAATTTTTTTTAAACACATAAATCACTCTTCTTCCCAGCAAAACGACAGCAGAATGAACAAACACCACTAAGGAAAAAATATTTGCATGAAAAGTTACAAAAAACAAAAGCAAGAAATAAACTGAATGAAGAACACTGTCGTTTAAAGTAAATTATACTCAGACTACTACTCTCCAATTGAAATTAAGGGACGATTGCTTCCCTACCTATGTAAAATAGATCCAAATGGGAATGTTGCCTTCCAAAGAGGTTCAAATCCAAATGATTGTTCTAAGGCAGCTAAGAAGCTGTGTTTAGAGGTGACAAAACCTTCAAACGTTGCTTTATTTTGATATATTATTTTTCATTAGTTATCCTGGAAAGAAATCTCAAACAAACTACAAAACGATTGCTTATTTTCACCACTTAAAAACATTAGATGCCCTAACATTTTAAAAACCACTGCAGATGCATACAGTATTTCATAGCTCACTGATGCTTTGACAGTCATGTTACCAGTCTGATCCTAGTAAAGAGGGCATAAATAGCTGCATGGAACATAAATACTGCCCTGTTCCTCCCCACCCACCTATCCTTCCAGTCAGCAGGAAAGGTCCCAGGTGCTTCTTGCCCTTCCTTGTAAAAATTTCCTCCTTCTCCCCACCAGCTGTACAAGAGCTCTTAAAAGGGCAACACCCCTTTTCTTCCAGGTAGCCAGACAAAAAAACACTCATATGACACTACGGTGGGCACATTATTTCAAAGTCACTGATGCTTTTACAATTGATTGAATCAGATTGTGATTTGTCTGAACAAGATTATGAAAATCCTATGACAAAATCGATCTAAATTCCACATTAATAAAGAATTTGTCTCTTGTAAATAAAGAACACAAAATAGCCAGTAAGTTTATAAACCTTTGGAAAATGTTCTCTCTCCTCCAATTGCAAGTTCAATAGTAATAATATTGAAAATTAATTCTATATAAAATTAATTTTGCTTTACTATTTTATTATAGAAAGCAATACTTATGTTCAATTTCCCCTTTCATCATAAAACTCAGTTATTAAAACAAACACTTAGGGATGATAGGGATGAAATATACAGAATGTTTCATCACACTGTACCTTGAAATGTTTGAAGGTGCATTTGCGATGTTCACACCACTCAGCAAAGGAGGAAAGGCTTCTGAAAAACTGCAAAAGGTTTCCCTGCTCTTCAGCACTGCAGGAAAATAAAAGAATAATCTATGTAGTGCCTTCAGGCAGTTATGGTAAAAAGCATCTTATGAGCATATATCATGGGTTTTATTTCTGCTAAATTACATCTACACTCATTAGAGTTGTTTCTTAGGCTCAGAACTTGACTTGCAACAAGCTGCATAATTGAAGAACCTTCCACTTACAAGGAATTGGATTTAAGTCAATAGGTATCTGTGCAATGCTCATTGGAAAATTGAGATATTAGTTTTTAAGATTTCTGGAATACTACTGCTTGTAAGATACAAACAAAAAATACGAGACAAGGAATACACTATCAAAACGAAACAAGAACAAATAAGATAAATGTATGTAGTTTTAGCATTACACATTTTTTTTTTTAGGTATGATCGTTTTTTACTTTAACATATATTTGTTCTCATATTTCTGAACCATGGTTCCCACCCCTGCACTCAACACACACACTATAACAAAACAAACAAGGAGTCCTATGGCACTTTTAAAGACTAACAAATTTATTTATTGCATGAGGTTTTGTGGGTGTAATCCCACTTCATCAGATACATGAAATGGAAACTACAGTATGTAGGTGAATATGTAAATGCAGAGAAGGGTAAGTCACAAGGTCAGTTCGGACTTTTTCAGCAAAACAAGCAAGTTGTTTTGATTACAACAGTGTAGAACAATAGATGAGGAGGTAAGAATGGGAATCACTTTTGGTAATGAATTAGCCATTCCAAGTCCCTATTCAAAACTAGTCTGATGGTGTCAAATTTGCATATGAATTCTAGTTCCGCAGTTTCTCATTGGAGCCTGGTTTTAAAATTTTTCTGTTGAAGCACTGTAACTATCAGGTCTTTTACAGAATGTCCAGGGAGGTTGAAGCGCTTCCCTATTGGATTTTGAATGTTACCATTCTTGATGTCTGATTGGTATCCATTTATTCTTTTGCACAGAGATATCCAGTTTCACCAATGCCTAAAGCAGAGGGGCATTGCTGGCACATGATGGCATATATCACATTGGCAGATGTGCAGGTGAATGAGCCCCTGATGGAGTGGCTGATTTGGTTTGGTCCTTCTATGGTGTCACTTGAGTAGATACGTGGGCAGAGTTGGCAAGGTGGTTTCTTGCAGGATAGGTACCTGCTTTTGTGAGTCGATTGTATGGTATGTAATTGCTGTTGAGTATTTGCTCAAGATTGGAGCACTGTCTGTAAGCGAGGAGTGGTCTACCTTCCAAGGCTTGAAAGGGCAAGGGATAGTCTTGTAGAATAGGCTGTAGATCCTTGATGATATGCTGGAGAGGTTTGACCTGGGTACTATAGGTGATGACCAGTGGCGTTCTGTTGTTTTCTAAAACATGGCTACCCCCTAGAATCTATAACAGAAATTCTCACTTCCTTCGATCACCAGAATACAGTCTTCAAGCCCATGGAACATCTGAGCTCTAATCATGGCGCTATTAGTTCATTTTCAACATCATGACAAACAATGGAGCTACCAAACCAACGATTTATTTTCAGCATCAGCATTTTACAACACTTTTAGAAAAAAGCACCACCTTACTTTCTAGCCATATGAACTGATAGTTCATGCATGCCAAGACTGCTATGATTTTCTGAACTACTAACTGGGTATGCTTATGAGCTTTACACAACTCAGCTGCATCTCTGAAAGACAACAGATACCAAGCTTTCTACCTCTACCTGTGTTATGTTCAACTGCCCAAGGTTAGCCAGGAAATTGGATTTTTAACACATATGTAATTCTGAAAAAGGACTTTGTTTAAGCGTAAAAGTTTGTCTCTCTCACCAACAGAAAATTGCTCAGTAAAAGATATTACCTCATCCACTGTGTCTCTATAAGCTAGCATGTCGACAATGTTTTGGAAAGGAATTTACTCTAATATATTGTTGGAATAGAGTAATTAGAACCTGCTACTGTGTACTAATATAGAGAAAGTGAGCTTTGAGAATCTTGCTTTCTGGCACTTCTGAGGAAGTTTCAGTGCCAGGGAGCAAGAGTGTGAGAGAGGAAGAAATAAATATCTTGAGCTTTTGGCTTTGTCAGTTTGGCATTAGGTAAGAGTATATAAACTTGACCATGCAAAACAGCATTTACACACCCAAAATTTCAACATGGATAAATTTGTCACTAGGAAAGTATGTTCTGCAAATATGCACAATGCAAGAGAAAGGCAACAGCCAACACGTTTTGCTCATGCCAGCTAAATTGGAAGAGCTTTGTATGTTAGTGCTCACAGCAAGTTCAAAATAAAAGCAGCATACAAAGGAAACAAAACCAGGGAGAAGCAAACTATAGTTTTAGAATCAGAATATAGTGATGGTTCTTGCCCTCAGTACATTTATATCTTATCAAAAGAAAACACGATGCCATCTAAACTTCAACATTTAAAATGAATTATCCAGTGTGTCTGAAGAAGCCACAACATTTTTTTCCTAAAAGCTACTGCATGAACTTAAAAAGTAGATGTGTAATAATAATTACAGCCATTTCCAAAAAAAGGTACTTCACACTTAATTACAGCAGCATTAAAAAGACTCAGGAATAATGAAAAACTCTTCTGTTGCTGTGGGAAGGTATATAGAATTGTCAACAGCAAGCAGCTGTCAACAACATGCAGATGATCCCTCTATTACAGTGGTTTTCAAACTATGGGTCAGGACCTATGTTCCCTGTAAGCTGCATGGGTGCATGGCCACACAGTGGCCATCACACACCTGTGCAGGAGCCCAAAAAGATGGTACACTCTCCCGGACCCTTGGCCTGGGCCCCGTCCAGCCACGCTGCCGGCAGCCGCACTCCGCCATCGCCAGGGCCGGTCCTACCAGAGGCGACCTAGGCGGTCGCCTAGGGCACCAGTGGCCGCTGAGCTGGGTAAGCAGTGCAGGTGTATGAGCGCACAGCCCCCATCGCACCCCCACAGGGAACACTGCCAGCTGTCGCAGCCCCTGCCCCAAGCAGGGAGTTTTTAAAACTCCTGCCCTGAGCATGATCAGATCATGCTCAGGGCAGGATGCAGGAGCAGCAGCCTGTGGCATGGCCACTCCAACAGCCAGGTAAGCCATTCACCTGGGGGGGGGGGTCAGGGACAGGGAGCCGCCGGGGAAAGGGCACAGGGGGAGGGGTGAGCCAGCGGCAGGGCGGGGGGGAGTTAGGAAAGGTGTGGGATGACTCGGGGGATTGTGGGGAGCCAGTGGCAGGGTGGGGTGACTCAGGGGAGCAGGGGGAGCCGGTGGCAGGGCAGGGGGCTTAGGGAAGGGGTGGGGTGACTCGGGGGAGCGGGGGGAACCAGCAGCAGGGAAGGGGGGCTAGGGAAGAGGTTGGGTGACTCCAACAGCCCTATTTGAGAGGCAGATGAGGAATGTCCCAGGTGCAGCTAGGACAGCTGAAATACAGAGAAGTGAAGCGTCTTGCTAGCTGTCTGTGAGCTGTCACAGTGTTTGGGTGACAGACCAGAGGCAAATAGAACGTGGGGTGAGATTGTCTTGTGTGGTACAGGTTCAGAACTTCAGCTAAGGGTGCGGGTAGTGGATAAGAGAGCTTTAAATCATGCTTCAGGCCACCAGCATAACAGACAGCTCTTAGACTGCTCCATGGGTTGCAGTGCTGCGTGGGACAATGAGCGCTGGGGAGGTGGCCCTGAGGAGGCAGCCTTACTGCGTATACTGGGGCAGTTTTCTGGCTGGAACCAGGGCTTCTAGGGCTCATTTATTGCACTTTGGTACCTCCTGTATGATGTAAAAGAGCTGGGGTGGGGGCTGAGGCTCTCCAGAGTCCTTTAGCTACTTTAAGGAGATTGTCCTACTTCCTTCCCTCCTCTCTTACATGGAGTATGTTGGTTCTATTTACTGAGGGTTTCTTTGCTGCTCCTCTCACCCCTCTATGAGAAGACTGTGCTGTCTTCCTGTCTGATGTGCATGCAGCCATGTCCTAAGCTAAGGGATATTTATGAAGAGACGCTGCTCATAAACTGTGGTTCATTATATTACAGATTTGGATCGCTATTGAGTCTGCCACTTCTGCTATTTATTTACTTTAGTACTGTGGTTTTCTTTTCTTTCTTTCTAAATATTTGCTTCAAATTCTGATGTGAAATTGATACTGGGAGTAGGAAGGAATTAAATAAATGCACTTCTGCCATCAGGTGGAAAACCCCATCTTGTGAACTTGTCCTGATGATAAAATGAGGATGCAGGAATTTTGAAGCAAACATTCAGACGGTGACCCTTGAAAAGCTGTGTTTACACCTCCCAACCCCCAACTCATCCGCCCCATCCCTTGTTTTCCCCTTTAAAGACATTGCAATGATAGTTGCATTTAAATGTGGTGTTTGTTCACAGTTTTCTGGGACCAGGGCTGCTTGTATGTGGAGAAGGATGCTAGTTAGCCCGGTGGTTTTCAAACCTTTTTTCTTAGGACCCAGTTGAAAAAATTATTTATGCCTGTCAGAGGACTGGGGAGCCGGCAGCAGAACTGGGGGTGGGGGAGTGGGAGGAGGGGAGCTGGTGGCAGGGCAGGGGGGGGGAAGGGGTTGGGGTGACTCAAGGGAGATATCTTGTATTCTACCCTGAGAGTTGAAGAACTGAAGAGTAAAGAGATGAATTAAAAAAAAAAATCATATTGTACATTTTTCTGCTGCTTTCTGGCTGAAAGAATCCCAAAGCACTTTACAGGCTCTATATGCACAGAAATCATCACTGAAATGATGACATTTTATGGGAAACAAAAAGTGTGGCCAGAATGAAGTTGATTAGAGATGTCGCTGAACTTCCTTTGGTGTCAGAAGCTTGATAAATCCTTCCTCTTTTCAGCTTCAGCCCAAGCTAGGTTTACATGTAAGCTGCAAAAGAAACTAGTTATAAGCAGATAATGATATATTACTACAAGAAACAGTGTCCGAAGTTGTTTATGAGAATGTGATATTTCAGAATTTATGGTATCTGAAGAGCTAACCACCTGCAATTGGATCCACTCAGGCAGACTTATGGGCCTAAACCAATCTCTTCTGTAATCAATGGATCTTGGTGTGGCAGAGCCCTATGCAGATCTGATTGTACAACCAGGGCCCCAGTCTCTCTAACTCCATTATGCCTACGATGAGAGACAGGGGCATTTTATTTATTGGTATGCGTACATCTAGAAATGATGATGGACCCTTTCACAGCAAAATTCCCTGCTTCCCCTACTCTTTTCACCTTAAACAGTATCTCAGATTGTCCTTTCCTAAAGAGCCTTAAGGATACTAACACATCTCACATACACCAACCACGTCCCTGGGCCTGCCTGGGGGCGGAGCAGGGCTTGCAGCACTGCAAGAAGGGCTTTGGGGGGGGGGGGGAGGGAGGTTTGTCTCACATTTGTTTAGTAAATTAATAAAATGTCAGTTTTTGTTTAACTTTTTATTAAAAGCATTTTAACATTTTTACATTTTAATATTTAACATTTTGACCTTTTTATTAAAGTGTGAATTAAAACACAAGATCTATGCTTCTCTTTTGAATTGAGGTACTTAGGCATGCTGATGCTTCCGGCGCCAAAAAACTGTTGCCCATGAGGCACCATGCCTCACAAATTGCCGTTCAGCGACTACCATAACTTACTCAGCTGCATCATCAGCTTAGAGAGAATGTTGGTCAGGACCAAGTAGTTGGTTGCAGACCCTCAGGTACTGGGTCGCGATGCCCCCTGCTGCCACCATCAAAAGACTGGAATTCATTCGTGGAAGATGTAATTGTTGGGTCACAGGCAAAAATGATGTTTTTAAACTGGATCCCAAGGAAAAAGTTTGAAAAACACTGCTCTATTGAATGACACAGTGAAATGTCATACTGGATATATGGCTGAAATTAAGAATAGAATTACTTTATAGAATAAAAAAATGTCACTGAATTCACAATCCAGGTTGACAAGTTCACAAAACTAACTGTGCTTGAATTATTGTGTGTGTGAAAGAAAAATTACACTGCCAGGAACCACCAAACTCCATCCCTGGTGAAAAGTGCTTCCAAATGATTAACAACTTCATGACATCAGAAGGTTTGTCTTGGAAAGGCTGGCCAATTATGCAGATAGGATAAGTTACAACACAGGTAAGAAAATTAACTTGCTTTTCTATTGAACCAATCAGCACTAAGAACACAATTCACTCATGTCATTCACAGTTTTTAGATGACAGACTATTAGTACTCGTGAGAGAAAGCTCATGTGATAAATAAATGTGTTAGTTTTTTAAAGTGCCTCTTTGTTTCTTTTGCTGAACTAGACTAAAACAGCTACCCCCTTGGAACTAGACTATTAGTACTGACATCAATCAATTGTACTCAAAACTATAAATTTTGTTTAACATAGAGTATTACATTTTGTTTACAACAAGTCATTCAGGAAAACAGCCACAAGAGCCACGTGCCGGGGAGCGTGGCCAGCAGGGAAAAAGCAGCTGTGGGGCAGGGCTGCTGGAGGGGAGCTGGGGGGGGGGGGGAAGGAGGGTCGGCCCCGCCCAGAGCCAATGCCCACTGGCGGGAGCTGGCCCCGGCCAGGAACTGGAGGCTGCCCACCAGTGGGAGCCAGCCCAGGCCCCAACCCCAGCCAGCTGGGAACCCAAGGCCTGGCCCCGCCCCAGCACTTGCTGAGGGTGTGGTGGGCGGGGCTGGCACAGGGGCTGGCAAAGTTTGCAGACCCCTGGATTAGAGGCATGGCTGAATCGTCCTTGGATAAAGAAAGCATTTCCCCTTTTGGTCTGGCCTTCTCTTGTTTTAATTCTGTTTGTAAATCCAACAGAATAATAAACTCAGCTCTGTCTAAAAAGAATGATAAGTGTGGGAATCTCCCTCACATTCTCTGTTATGAAGATTGATGCAAACAATTCATTTAGCTTCTCTGCAATGCCTTGTACCTCCTGGGGTGCTCCTTTAGCACTCTGATTGTTCAGTAACCCCACGGTTTGTTTGGAAGCCTTCCTGCTTCTGATTTACTTTAAAAATTTTGCTGTTAGTGCGTGTCTTTTGCTGCTTTTTCCAATTTTGGCATACCTAATTATATCTTTACACTTGACTTGCAAGAGTTTATGCTCATTTCAATTTTCCTCAGTAGGTTTTGACTTTCAATTTTTAAAGGATGCCTTTTTGCATTTAACCATTTTTACTCTGCTGTTTAGCCATGGCAGCCGTTTTTACATCCCGTTGCTTATCAAACTTGAAATTAGATGACTGTTTCTAGCCACCAGAGAGGTGAAGTTCCAGAACAGCCTTCCAGAAGCAGAAGGGGCTAAAAAATTTCACTTCTTTCAAGACAGTTTGGTAAGTGTACAGAGGAGATGCTATAATGACAATGCCTACAATGTCATAAGGCCCATCTGTATCAGCTATAAGCAAAAAAACAGAGTCCTGTGGCACTTTTTGGGTGCATCTACACTTACAAATTAAGTCGACTTAAGCTTGCTTAAGTCGACTTAATTTACTCTGCGTCTACACTACACTTTCCTTAAGTAGACTTAAGCAGCTGCTTAAGTCGACTTAAGGAAAAATTAAGTCAACTTTAAAAAACCTCCTTTTAAGTCGACTTTGCTGGCTAAGTTGACTTTAGAAAGTCGACTTAGGGCTACTCCACGTCTACACTAGCTAAGTCAACTTTAAGATGACTTAGAGGCCTCCAGGGCTTCCCCACTGCCCTCCCTTCCAGAGTGGCTGGCACAGCCACAGCCTGGCATGCCTCCCCAAAGGGCAGAGCAGAGTCCTGCCCACCCTGCCTCTATGCCCGCCAGGGTCCCTGTCCCCTTTTGCCCCATTGTACCAAGTACAATGGGGCAAAGGCTGATCCCCCTGGCACTTGGCAAGGGGTGCCCCCCCTGCCACCGTGGACCTATCCCAGGTCCACCTAGCCTCTACAAGTCGACCTAGGCATCCAGTGTGGACGCTGTAGGTCGATTTTGTAGGATCCCCTCTAAGTTGACTTAAAATTTGAATGTGGACATGCTAAGTCGACTTAGCAAAGTCGACTTAAATTAATAAGTGTAGACATAGCCTTAAAGACTAACAGATTTATCACATGAGCTTTTGTGGGAGAAAAATCCCACTTCGTCAGATGCTTGAAGCGTCTGACGAAGTGGGATATTCTCCCACAAAAGGTCATGCAATAAATAAATCTGTTAGTCTTTAAAAGTGCCACAGGACTCTGTTTTTCTGCAATAAACTAACACAGCTACCCCCTTGGAACTTGCTATTAGCAAATATCTTCTTTGGATGGGGATTGGACATTAGACAGGGAGAACTGTGTTACTAGAGAGAATTCCTTCCAGAGAATTCCAGGTGTCTATCTAGTAAGTGTCACGCACATTCTGAGGAACTAAAAGATAACCCTACTTGGGGTTGGGAAAGAAATTTCCCCAAGGTCAGATTGGCAGAGACCAAAGGAATTTTTTCCCATCTTTCTTTGGTTTGAACTAGAGTAAATGCTGGAGTATCTGTAACTTGAAATCTTTAAATCAGGATTTGAGCACTTCAGTAACCAAGCCAAAGGTTATTGGCTTATTACAGGAATGAGTGTGTGAGGTTCTGTGACATGCAATCATGATGGTCTCTTCTGTCCTTAAAGTCAATGAATCCAGGAGATGGTTGATCTACTGACACCAAAGTGGTTAGCTACTGACCGGTAGCAATCAGAAGTAGCATGCTTCTAAATGGTGATAGCCAGGAACTTTTTTGTCCTGAGGGCAGCTCTCAGATAGGTTTTCTGCTCTTGCAGCTCTGGGGAAAACTCTGAATAGAGTTCTAGGAAAGTGGCTTTGGACATTCTATAGTTCTGCTACCATTGCTGGTCATCCCAGGTCTAGCACTAGTGAGATCACGGCTAGATGGCAGAGCCCAAAAGCAGCATTTTACCAGCCCAGAAATCGTTCCAGGAAAAGATCAAGGAGAAGTGTTCTTAGCCTTTCTTCAGCTAAGAACTGGCTGCAGAGTACCAATGCCAGATAGAATTACTCTTTTGTGGATATTGTTTTTCATTCCAATGGGTATCTGGCATACCCACCACCCCCACTTGGTTAGTTGATGGGTTCCCAGTTTAGTTTCCAGGCATTTGATCACAGTAGGTTGTACTAGGTTATGTGGTACCAGTAGTAGGCTTACATGCCTGGCCTGACATGACCTATGAGACTGATGGCACTAGGTACCATGGCTTAGCTAATTAAACACCATATAGTAAACAAGAGATCCTGGGTTCAAATCCCAGTGGTGCCTCTTACTTCTCCCCTCTCTGATAATACGCACTATACTTTACAAGTCACTTCAAGAAAAATATTAAACTTGTTTTAAAAAAAGATCATTGTAGGCATGGTGTACAACTGTAACACACTGGGGTGCAATCAAGACCAATGAGGAGCTGTTTCACTCCTGCTCTGCAACCATGGTGCCCTTCTATTCCTTGCAGCAGTAGCTTGAACCTGGACCAATCACAAAGAGCTTGCAAGCATACAAGTAACACTCAATGTCTGTATGTAACTGCAGCCTGCCATTTACACTCTCGCTTTTGCCAGATTTGGTTACTTCTATGGAGTGACCCCAACACATTCCCAGTCCCGGATTTTCCATTCAAAATGTATGTTCTGTACTCCCAAGCCAGCTCCTGGACAGTCCAAAGATATTGGGTCTGTTATCCCTTTAAGGGAACAATACACAGCAATTTGCAACTCAAACAGCAGACAGCAAGATAAAAAAGAAAGAAGACAGAAAATCTGCTTCTCGGCATACACAGGTAACAAAACAGTAAGCAAAGAAAACAACAACTTTTTCAACAAATGCAAAGAACCAACCCACTCAATACTTTCTCCAGCACAATGAACCCTACCTACCACACAAAAATAATTTGTTTAATAAAAGCCTTACCTGGACACAAACTTGCTTAAATCCGAATAGTCACTAGATTCCATTATAATACTGAGATCAGTAACAACAGCAGTTATGCTTTCGTTATTCTAGATTGGAGAAATGATTAAAGGAAAAATGCAGATTAATATGCTAATTTATAATTATATATCATTATACATCCATGTTTAAGTGAATTCAATCTGAATGAAAAATCTTTCATAATACATTTAAATATTCCAAAGATAACCTATTGGAATACTGCCTAAACTGCCTTTTAGAGAAAGGGTAGTTTTAAGAAGTATGAGACATTTGTATTTGTGTGCTTCATAACATGGATTTGCCCATTGTTTACTCTACTATTGTCCTATTCCCTTCATCTTCCAATATGACTTCAATAAGTAACATTAGTAAACATACAAAACCCCACAACCGTGTAACAAACGAAACTCTTTATTATATTTATTTAGTGTTTGGATGACACTAATGTGATCTAAAGAGAGGAATAAGAAAAATCATGTGTTTGCTCTACAGTTGTTTTTTATTTCTTGAATTTGTTTTGTATTTCATGACCTCCATTTTTTCCTTATTTTAATTTTACTTCACAAGCATTACATGTGACAAATATATTTGCAGAAAAAAGTGTGATCAACATGTATTCCAAATTAAAATATCAAAAAAGTATGCCATTTAGCTTTCACAAAGAGGGTGAGAAAGTAGATTCAAATAGTAAAAATAAAAGCTAACAAAAAATGTAATTCTTTGTAATGCTCATTTTAAAATATGCAACAGCTGTTAGCTTGGGAAAGAACAACGGAAAGATTAGAAAACACCACTTGGAAAGACATCATGAAACAGGCAGCATGAATACATCTCACTGCACTGGAGTGTACAATATTACTTTTCCTAACCCAGTAATGTGAACTCATGGGAAGGTAAGGCAGAGGAAACAAAGTTAATGGGAATGCTGGAGTCAAATGAAAACATATGTTGCCATGACTATAGATGGAGGAGACTTGCCAAGATACTGTAAAATTCTGGAGATTGAATAAGCACCAGAAGGAAAGAACATCAATTACAATAAAACATACAGCAGAAGGCTCAGACCTGGGCACAGAGCTGCAGACAAGTTGCTAGCAAAGTTAAAAGATGAAGCAATTGTATCTTTATAGAAAAGCAAACATTCCAGGAATCTGACACTACAAATTTATGCCCAAACTCCATCTTGTGGCCCAACAAAAAAGATGTAAAATAAAATAAAAAATACTGCAGAAAAAGACAGTTTTTAATTTGTCCACTCCTTCAACATGAGTGCTTTATCGTGGCAGAGCTTAAAAGTTAGTATAAAGCTAAAATTGTGCATGTCCTTGGAGAGAACTTAATTAAATACAGTAGAATCTCATAGTATGTTATGTTAAACTTCATCTTTCTGTAAATGATCCCCATTTTGATAGCTAGACTGAAAGGAATCAAATCAAATGTATGCTGTGGCCATTGTATGTATTCCCAAAACAAACAAGCAAGCAAGCAAAATAAATCAGTGTCTTCCACTCACCTCTGGTCTATTTATAACTAATAGAGCATTCCTCAAAAAGGGGTTTGAGGTTGAGGAACTAATAGTAGAGGGATTAGAGTTATATGTATTGGTCTATGGATCTAAAAATGTTTTATACATATCAGTAAATCTGTGTCCTGAAACCAATGTTCTATAAAGTAAACATTTATAATTCTCATTTTAAAATTTTGAACTAAGGATCGAATCCTGCACTGAGAAATATGGGCAACCCCTGCATCCATGAAGACCCACCCCACTTTGACTTAAGTGATTTTAGGACAGGTTGGGAACCTGAGGCTATGTACACACGATCACTTTATTGCGTGGTAAGGCTCCTTACCACGCAATAAAGCTAGTAGCGTACACACGATCAATTTCCCTGTTGCACGGCAACACCCTCTTGCCGCGCAACAGTTAAACCACACAAATCGAGAGTGGTAGCATTACTGAGGAACAGCTGTTCCACAGTAATACTCGTGTGTACACATTTTGCGAGTTAGACAGCCTCCGGAAATGTCCCAGAGTGCCAATCGAGGCCACTCTGAGACACTGGAGCTGTCAAATATGTCAATTTCACTGCTCTAGCAGAGCAGTGAAATTGACTGTTATGGGAGCTGCCGGGTTCAGCGGTTCCCCTGGACTGAGCTAGGGGGCTGGCCCGAACCGGCTGCCCACACCAGTTCGGGCCAGCCTCCTAGCTCAGTCCCGGGGCTTCGGGTGGCGGCAGCTCCTGCCGCCACCTGAAGCCCTGCAGCCCCCTAGCTCAGTCCAGGGGTTTGGGTGGCGCCGGAGCCGCTGCTGCCACCCAAACCCCTGGACTGAGCTAGGAGGCTGGCTCGAACCCTCGCTTAAGTGCTGGAGCCGGCCAGCCCCCAGCTCAGCCCCGGGGCTCCGGGTGACAGCGGGGGCTGGCAACGCAGCCCCCGCCGCCACCGGAAGCCCTGCAGCTGGACTAGGGGGCTAGCTATGGGCAGTGCATGGTGGGGCAGGTGCCCACCATGCACTGCTCTTCTATCGCAAAGGAGCATTCACACAGGTGAATGCTCCTTTGTGATAAAAGAAGCACGTGTGTACACACGAAAGCGCTATATTTATAGCGCTTTCCTTGTCCCGCAATAGTTTATTGTGGGACAAGTTTATCATGTGTACATAGCCTAAGTGTCTTGCATATCACCACATAGAAAGTCAGTGGCAAAACCAGGATTATCACCATCTCCTAAATTACAGTCCTGTGCCTTAATCACAAAACTAACTGTGGAATAATAACAGAGTCTTGTGGCACTTTTAAAGACTAACAGATTTATTAATCGCATGAGCTTTCATGGGAGAAAATCCCACTTCGTCTGGAAAACCTAAACAATTGAAACAATTTAATTTTTTAATCAAATGTTATGAGAAAAAAGTTCACACAGAGCCTCTCATGCTGCTGAGGTAGTCAAATAGCACCGTGTGAAATATTTTCATAGTCCATCTAACATACCCAAAACACAATAGTACGTTTTCTTTCACTTTGGGGGAAAAAAAATAGATTTTTTTTCCATTCCTTGTTACATACAAAATTCTGAATTACACTTCTGAAAAAAGTTAGTATACATTAGTCATACACAAAAGTCTAAATTTCATTATAAGAATGTGGCATCACCCATTTGGTTTCCTAAAAAGATAGAAATTAAAAACAAAATGTGTTCATTTGCTGTGTTCATGAAATGTTTTGGTTCACTTTTTACTACTGTAGCTAAATAATTAAAAGTTATTTTCACAGTAACTGTATTACAGTCACATTATAAATAAAAGCTTCAAATTTAACACCATACACAGTAATACAGTCCATGCAAGGCAATACAATTGTAGTTGCGGTAGAAACCATAGCTCTAAAATTCCTTACCTGTGTATGTAAAATTTC
Organism: Pelusios castaneus; assembly: GCA_007922175.1. Lineage (NCBI taxonomy): Eukaryota > Metazoa > Chordata > Testudines > Pelomedusidae > Pelusios > Pelusios castaneus. The sequence continues at coordinate 6,574,515 of ML685819.1, read as the reverse complement.
TATCGTGGTACAAAAGACCACATATTTTTTTATCTTAATGACTGTACAATCAGATATGTACTATACACATCAAAGCCTGGCTAATTCGCCCTATGTTAGAAAATGCTTATTATAACTCCATATTTTTGAGGGCATGAAATATTAGAAACTTAATATTTAGAATGCAAAAGAAAAAAAGAAGCCAAAAAATTACTCTCTCTCTGCTACCATTTTAAGTTATAATTTTGACATAGGTTTTTGGTTTTTTTCAGGAAATTACTCATCAACAAAAAATTTTAAAAAGGTAAAATGTAATTGAAATTCAATTAATTAGCCAGTAAATAGTGAAATACTGCCATCTAATGGTATGGTTTTAAATATTCAATATAAAAATCAACATAGATTTGTGTTTATTATTAGACTATTAATATGATGCACCTTCTCTCCAATGCATGAAATGAGGTCATGATTCTGCAAAAATCAAACTAAGGAGAGCAGTTCCTTTGATTTCAGTGAGTCTTTTTGCACAAGTTACAACAGCTCAGCTGAGTAAAGTTCTGTAGGATTCGGTCCTAAATTTAAGCAACGGAACTATAAACGTGAGTAAAGTTACACATGCGCTTTGGGGCTTGCAGGATTAGGGTCATGATTATGGCTCAAGATTTGATTATACCGAAAGTCCAAAGAGTGAGAACCAAACTGTTTGTGAATGAAGAGAAAAAATATTGCATACAGGCATCTATTATTTTGTATAGATCTGTATCTCTTATGCTATCTAAGGGCACATCCACAAGAGGATGCTCAGAAAAGTTAAGCCGATGCCAATTCATTGAAGAAGTATGAAATCAATGTTAATAAATTAAATGTGTTTCACCACCACCCACCCACACACTTGGTAATGATTTCATTCAGGAGTAAAGTGGCATAAATTTGCTGTAACTTAATCCTGTTCAAATTCAAGTATGCCTACATAGGTAAGCACTAATAAAAAAAATGTGTATTTTAAATTGTTCCTTTGCAAAAGCCTGTCTTTTTGTTTTTTGTTTTTTGTTTTTTTGCTTGAATGACCATATAATCCTTCATGGGAAAAACTTTAAACCAGAGAAACCACAACAAGGTAGAACTCTGATAGAATGTGCAAAGAGGCTGGAAAAGTTAGGAAGGTCTCATGTTAATTTGCATCCATAGGCAGCTGGACTGCAGAGACCCTCATCCCAGGAGGGGTACCAGGCAAGAAATCTAACCTGGAGAATGTCATGAGAACCACAAATGTAGACAATGACTAGATTGTGTAGATCCAGTTATATCTGATATATTGGGACCCCTTTTAGATCCTGTGTGTAACAGATTGGGAGCTGTCCACTAGCAGAACTCAATCAGGACTATCACAGTCCCAATACCAGAAATTCAGTTTTTCTTCCATCATGACAAATACACATGCATATCCATTTGGGTATTTTTCCTCCAGTAAAAATATCTTTGTTATTACCTGTATTTCTAGAAGTTGAAATTCCAGCTGAAAAGGCAATGAGTAGCAATTTCCTGATAATCTATGCTTCTGTATAATTTTCTTTCCAGCTATAATGAAGGAAGGATAATAAAATACTTTAGATTACTGATCACATTCAATTATTCTACTTCCCCATTAACAAATACAGTAAGCTTTAACTTAAAGAGTAAGCAATTATGTTATACACAGTATAAGTCATGCAATTAACCATGTAACTGAAAAAGTTCTCTTACCAAACAGGTAAGTTCAAATTAGATCATCAGTGTAGCTCCAGCCATATTTATATATATATATATATATATATATATATATATATATAAGCAACATTTGTCTTTTGTTATAACCTTGAAATGCCATTGAGTGTGAAACCAAGAATCATTTGACAATATGTATAAACATCACAAATTTGCATTTACCAGCAATTACTTTGTTAGTGTTTTCTCATTTCAGACCACAAGTTTCTTTCTGCAAATGTTGAATTACAATCTGCAACTACAAAAACTGTGACCAAACTCTTGCAATAGTGTTACTAACAGGCTCATAAATGCTTACTTTTTTCCACTGTTTTCTTGGAGTAATCTGTGAACCAAATGCCAGTAAATTTCATTAAAAAAGAGAGATCAGTTTTTAAACAGTCAAGTTCAGCTTTCAGATCTGGTGAAGATTCATGCCATTTAGATTCTCCTTCAAATGAGTTTCTAGAATTGAAAAGATCTATTAGCAATCATAGATAATAGAAAAAGCCTTTAAGAAATGTTATTCTAACATGTAGACATGTGAAGCTGGTTCAGAAATTCATTATGATTTTCATTTTATTTTAAATTCAGTGCTACTCATTAAGTTTTATTCCATGTAAATACTTTATGTCCCTATCATGTATCAACAGGCTAGTGGTTGTGGAAAGCAATCGTATTTCCATAGAAGTATACAGTAAAATGAGTTTTGGCAGCTTAACTGGATTTTTCCTATTATGATCATAAAAAAACCCAATTTGCTTCTAGAAGATATATTTTACTCAGTAATTAGATTTAAATCAGAGTCACAGAATTAGCAGCTTGCTAGGATCCCAAGAGCCACACCAAATTGCATATAGCAAATCACAACTATCCATTTATCCAACTATCTATTTTTAATATCGAGATGCAGCATACAACATAGAACATGCAACAAAGCAATGCATGCTATGATTTGTGGCCTCCACAAGTTGTGTCTCCATATTAAAATGGGCAGCCACACATCACGTTGTGAATTTATTCAGGCTATGCTTTAGTCCCCATTAAAATACCAAATATATTTTTCAATACTTCTGATTCTTTTACTGCCAAAATATATATTTTGTGAAACAACATTTATGAAGGTGGACATTTAAGCATAAAGAACAATGCTGAACATATATATTCATAAACAAAGATTAAACGGAACATATAAAAATGCATACATTGATATTTTTCTCTCTTCTTCAGAATAAAATGTAGGTTCTTTTTTATTGTTTTCAAACTTTTGAGTTAACATTTCAATTTCTTCTTCCAAAGAACGAATTTCATCTTCATAAACTTGATAAATATTACTCTCCATTTCTCAGATGCAGTGTTACTGAAATGAAATAAAAACAAATTTTAAACAAGAGTATTCATTTTTAACACTATTAGTATTTGATCATATTTACTGATTCAAAAACTGTGTAAATATATAGTACTACAATATTAAGGCTTCTCTACCCTCTCTTAAAATGTACATGATTTAATGCATACAACTTACCGATTTCAAAAGAGATACAAGATATGAGTGTTTTTGACTAACAAATACGTATTTGACAAATTTTCATGATAAACTAGTTCCAAAAAAAAAAATAAATAAATAAAAAATCAAAGGAATTGTGGACACTAAACCATATATTTCCCTCTCTATTATCGGGTGTAGAGGAAAGCAAAAGAGTACAAAGGTTCTGATCTTGCAAAACTGAAATCAATAGGAGTTTAGCCATGACTTCAACAGGCACCGATGCTGGAACAATTGTATTGTCGGGGGGTGCTGAGAGCCATTGAATAAAACTGTAAAACCTGTATATGAGTAAACCATTTCAAGCCAGGGGGTTCCAACACTTATGTCAACAGGTACAGGATCAGGCCTGTAGTGAAGTGGAAAAGCTATCAGAAATGGGAGCAAGCTGTTTCCCCAAACACTTCACAGAAACTACCTTTAGAAGCACTCTAAGATTGGAAATGGGAAGATTCTGTGAGCAGATACACATCAAAACATAATTGCTGCTCCTTCTATGCTGCATGTTGGCATTAGGTTGTAGTTATATAAGCAAAAAACAAGATGGTGGTTAATCCTGCTAAAGGAACCATAGATCTCGCACACAACTTCCAACTCCCATCAGCAAGGCTAACACAGAACAACAGATGGAGGCCACAATCTAATGAGGTTCTAACTTTGTGTGTTTTTACCCCCCCATGCAGAATTGAATGAAAATACTTAAAGCTAATACAACAAATACACAATCCTGTATAAAATAATTGGTAATTCCCTATGACACTTAATTTCTATTGAGTTTAATACTTATCTCATTTAAATGCACAGATTTCATGGTATAATTTCTAAATTCAGGGATGAAGTACTGGCTCTACAGAAGTCAATTAAAGTTTTGTTATTGACATCAACAGAGCTAAGATTTCTCACAGGTGTGTGCATTGAGGGGCAGGCAGTTAAGCACATTAAATTGCTATATGTGGCAAAACATTTAAATCAGAAGTAAGAACTGAGATAAGACCTAAATCAAATATGACAACAGTGTGTAGTCTCTGAACTGAAGAAACTGGTCTCATATTTGACTCTTATGATAGCCTGTCTATCAAATCAGCAGTAAGCAATAAAAATACAATGCAAGTGTCCACATACAATAGCAATTTCAACTTCTGGAAAACTGAGTCCAAATCAGAAAGATTTTGTCAACTGCTTAGACACTAAATTTAGGTTTTATAAACTTGAAATACAGTTGCAGGGATTACAAAACTCAATATGGATAAAAATTGTGATTTGTTTTATTTTGATTGGAGTTATTAATTGTTGTATCTCAATTGTGTTCTTTCAAACCTAGCCCTTTGTTGTTTAGATATTTTCCTGTTTGTACTGAATCCATATTAATAGTGCCATTTAAGAACAGTTGGTTTCCTGTACACAGGACTGTAACTTTCTCTTAACCAAAATATTTTTGTTGCCTGCCAAGCTGTAGGAACAATATTGACTTCTCATACAGGGCTGCAAAGTCAGCAGAGGTAGAACTCACACAGGAGGAAGTAATTTGTTATTAATGGCACTACACACCAGAGATAAACTGAGTATATCATGTTTCACAATACAACAAAACAGGGTGCACAATATGTGTACATTTTTGAAAAAAGATCTGTGTATGTTCTCTGCTGATGCTGAACACTTGAAAGATTTTTCAATCGCAAACTACAGTACACACTGTACTTCAGATGTATGCATGTACTACATCCCATTAAAACAGAACATGTAAACTGACAATAATATACAATATAGATGTTTATTCTAAGAAAACTAATCACAACCATTTTCTTTTTAAATGTCTGAGTTCCCAAATCCCTAACAGCATGTATGTTTATTAAGTCTAAATATTTTAGTTCCAAAGGAGTAGCCATACTAGTCTAGTTCAATTCCAAAGGGGTAGCCGTGTTAGTCTATTGTAGAAAGACAACAGAGTCCTGTGGCACTTTTAAAGACTAACAGATTTATTTATCGCATGAGCTTTCATGGGAGAAAATCCCACTTCGTCAGACGCTTTGAAGCTCATGCAATAAATAAATCTGTTCTTCAAAGCGTCTGACGAAGTGGGATTTTCTCCCACGAAAGCTCATGCGATAAATAAATCTGTTAGTCTTTAAAAGTGCCACAGGACTCTGTTGTCTAGTCTAGTTCAGTAAAACAATAAATAGTTTAGTCTTTCATGTACCATCTGACACCCAACTTCAGTAATGTGAGTCTGCCACTAAATACCTACACTCTCCTCACTGCACAATTTTAGGAAGTGCGATCACAGAATCCCCTAGCACTCAGTAAAAAGAACAATTTATTTTTAAAACTTTTACTCAATAACTCAAAATGATTTGCAATACACAAGTCTAAAAATATTGCTCCTAAAATACACAGCACCCAGACAGGCCAGCGCTGTTCATTTTCCTTTATGATATACAATAATCTGTTGTAACCTCAGATAACTGTCAGAGGTGCCCAGGTCGCCAAGATAAGAAACTCTTACTGTCACAAGCCCAAAGGAAATAAGTGACTAGCTCCCAGCGCCAAAACCACAAATGGCTGGGGATGGAGATGGAGGAGGGCAGGTCCCAGAGTCTCAGGCGAATCCCCCAGCATTATTTCTGCGTGAGTTGTTTGTTTGCAGGAGACACCAAAGGGAGGAAACAAACGAAGCCCATTCCCTCGCTGCAGGCGCTTCTCCCGCCCTCGGCCTGGGACAGAGCAAGAGAAGAGCGCGAGCGAGGCGCGCGGGACTCTGCGCCTCCTCGGGGACCAGGCGGCGCCCCCACTACCTGCAGGACACCCTGCCACCCGTGACCGGTGCAGCAACACCCCCCGCCCGCAGGAGAGACTCGGCTCCCCCGGCAGGGACCGTGATAACAGCGTGACACGGGTGGGGCCGAGCCGCCACCTCCTCACCTGCTGCTCCCTCCTCTCTGGCCGCAGGGGCTGAACTGCGACCCGGCGCTACCTCCACTGGAGCCCAACCGGCGGCGCTTCGAACCACCCGCCCAAACGGCCGCTAGAGTGTGGACGATACCATGCAGCCGCCGAACTAGCCGACGGCACCTTTCCCGCGCCCCACACGGCCGAGCTGCTGGGGGCAGTGCACGCTGGGCTCCTGTAGTCTCTCGCTCCGATCGAGAGCGCCTCACAATGCTTGGTTGGGTCGGTTTCCGGACGGTGCCCTGGGTAGCTCCCCCGCGTTCCGGTCCTGGTGGGTGCGTCCAGCCACTGCTGTGTAGCAACGACACTCGGCCGGCCAGGAACAGTGAGCTGCAAAGACCGGAAGAGGGAGGGGGGCTGCGAGCACGAGGAGGAACCTCGTGTTGTGTGTCCCGGAAGCGGCGGCGGGGCGGGGAGAGGAATAGTTGTGGGACAAGCGGAAAAGGCGCGTGTGAGGTGTGGGCCGCGCTGCGCTGCAGGATGTGCGGTAAGGACACTCGCTTTTCCTCCGCGCGTGGGGCAGCGATATGTGCGCTTCGCCCCGGGCGGTCTCAGCCGATGGCCGGGCCTCTAGCCTGAAGGGTAGGGCTGCTGCGGTGCCCTGTTCCTGGGGATGAGGCTGACTGGGTCCCGCGTGGGGAAGTTTCGCGGAGATGCCAACGACGTGCGCTAAAGGCTCTGTCCGCCCCCAGCCCCCCACTGGGCTAGTGGGGAATTGGGGACACGAGTACTGTCGCTACGCCCTGGGGCTTGGGTGTCCTCAGTCCTTCCCCCGCCCTCCCCGTTTGCGGGCTACGGGGGCCAGCATCTCTGTTCCTTTTCTCTCTGCTCTTCCTGCCCGACCCCCGGCTGACTTTTTTTCCAGGTCGGCGGTGGTAATGCGGTTAAACGCATGCGGTATAACTGAGTAAACGTGTAATTTTATCACACGTGCGGCATACCTGTTTTTTTCTGACAAAAATAGTTATATTGTTAAGAGCCTGAGGTGTCTAAACCTAGGTGGTCTAAATACAATGGACCCGTGATACTCAATGCATTTACCATTTTAGGAGGCATAGCCACACGCTACATATACTGCCTGTATGGCCCTGAAGATGTTATACTTGGACCACAACTGTGTGCTCATTGGGCTGCGGGTTGAGAACCATGGTAGTGGACACTCCATGACATTGAATTTCCACAAATCTAAAACTGATAAAAGAAAAAGGGTTTTATTTGGTGCATTATTAGCCTAGCAGACTCTGACACAAGACAGGCCATTTTTCCAGGTTTCCAAAACATGATATTTCTAGTGATAATGAGCCCATCCATAGATATATTAGTGGGTGTGGGAGAGTTAAGTGTATTGTTTGGCAGAGATATAAACTTTTCAGAGCAGTAGACAGTCTAGCCAAGGGCTGTAAAAAGAAACTTTTCCAATGGGCAGGTTATTCTATAATTGCTCTTGAGAGGGTTTCTTGCACCTTCTTTGAAATATCTGGTGCTGGCCATTGTCAGAGGAGTCTGATCAAGGTCTGTGATCCTCAACCTTTCCAGACTGCTGTACCCCTTTCAGAAGTCTGATTTGTCTTGCATACCCCAAGTTTCACCTCACTTAAAATCACTCGCTTACAAAACCAGATATAGCAATACAAAAGGGTCAAAGCACACTATTACTAAAAAACAGTTTACTTTTCTATTTTGTCTGTATGAAATTTTAGTTTTTGTCGACTTTGCTAGTGCTTTTTATGTGGCCTGTTGTAAAACTAGCCAACTATCTAGATCATGGTTCTCAAACACACAACTGCGGAGTTTCTTCCTGTGGCCTGCGACAAGACCCAGAATTCAGGGGTTCCCAACCCCTGGCCTGTGGGCCAAAAATAGCCCACAGGGCTTTTCAAGTGGCCCATGCCCCCGCTGGCTGGGAGCCACCCGCCTCCCACCCAGGGTCCTGCCACTGACCGAGCTGAGCTTGGCACCATCAGTAGTCCTTCCAGGCCGTGCTGCGCCCCCCTGGTCCCCCTCCCCCAAAGGGGCCTCAGCAGCCATTGCTAGGGAGGAGCCAGCCACCACATGGGAGCCGCACCGCTCACTGGAGCTTGCAGCGGTGGGGGAGTGCAGCAGGCCAGTGGCCAGAGCAGGGGGATTCAGGGCCCAGGGCCGGGACAGGACTCAGGTACGGGGGCTCTAAGGATGGAGGCCTGGAGGTGTGGGGAGGGTTCCTATTGGGGCTCCGTGCTGGGGTGGGGAGGGCGTCCCTGTGGGGGTCTCTGCCTGGCCAGCCTCCTGCCTGGTCCCGGCGTGCAGCTGGGAGCTGGGCTGTGGCTGCTCATCTTCCCTCCAGCCTTGGGGATGCATGCAACCCTTTTTTTTTCTTTTCTTTTCTTCCTTTTTTCTTTCTTCTTTCCTTTTCTTTTCTTTTAAAAAAGAAACTTTAAAATATAATAATTTTTTAATTAAAAACCTTTTAAAAGGTTTTTTAAAACCTTTTTAAAAATTAAATTGCAATAAAAATGTATTCAAATTTAATTAATTAAACCCAATTAATTTTAATTACAATCAATTTGAATTAAATTAATAATTTTTTAATTTTATTTTGTTTAAATGAACCGGTGGCCCTTCAAGGTTTTAAAAAGGTTGGGAACCACTGATTTATGTGTATTTATTTGCTTACTCTTTGTCTTTCTGATACCTCCATCTTGAATGGAAGTAATTCTAAAAGTAAATGTGTGTTTTCTTCAGGCCCCTAGAAAGATGTCATAAGGCTATCCAGCAGCGCTGTCTGTAGTTCTAATAATAACTTGTCATATGAAAAGGTTTCATTGACCCGGCCCTCGGGCCAATATCATAGTCCTCATGTGGCCCTCATGGTGATTTTGAGCAGCTGCGGTGAGAATGACCGGTCCCCTTGAACTGGGGCCGGCCATTCTTGCCGTTGCTGCTGGGTGGCGAGCATGGGCTGGGGGAGGGCGAGCAGCCATGGTGAGGATGGCCGGCCCTGCTGAAGGGGACCGGGCGTTCTCCCGGTGGCTGCTGGGCGCAGAGCAGGGGATGGGGAGGGCAGAGAGCAGCTGCGGGGAGAACGCTGGGTCCCCTTTACCTGGGACCTGGCGTTCTCTCTGTGGCTGTCCGCCCTTCCCCAGCCTATTCTCGGCACCCAGCAGCCGCGAGAATGCCCGATCCCCTTGAACTGGAGCCGGGCCTTTCTTGCTGCGGCTGCTGGGTGGCATCCATGGGCTGGGGGAGAGCAAGCAGCCACAGCTGGGGCAGCCGCGGCGAGAATGGCTGGCCCCAGCTGAAGGGGACTGGGTGTTCTACCAGCAGCTGCTGGGTGCCAGGCAGGGGATGGGGAGGGCAGACAGCAGCTGGGGTGAGAATGCCGGGTTCCCTTGAGCTGGGACCGGGCATTCTCCCCGTGGCTTTCCGCTCTCCCCCATCCCATGCTCGCCACCCAGCAGCTGTGGCGAGAATGGCCTGGCCCCAGTTCAAGGGGATCGGGCGTTCTCACTGTGGCTGCTGCGCACTGAGCATAGGCTTGGGGGGGGAGGGGGGCGGACAGCCACCGGGAGAACGCCCGGTTCCAGGTGAAGGGGACCCGGCATTCTCACCATGGCTGCTCTCTGCCCTCCCCACCCCCTGCTCTGTGCCCAGCAGCCACGGTGAGACCGCCCGATCCTCTTGAACTGGGGCTGGGCCGTTCTCGCTGCAGCTGCTGGGTGGCGAGCATGGGCTGGGAGAGGGAGGGCGGACAGCCACGGGGAGAACACCCAGTCCCAGCTCATGGGGACCCGGCGTTCTCCCTGTGGCTGCTCTCTACCCTCCCCATCCCCTGCTCAGTGCCCAGCGCAATGGAGGATGGAGTCATTAAAACACATCATACACCATTAAAACGTTTATATGTAAATTGTTTGTTAACATAATTAAACATTTTTGTTGTTAAAAATCAATATGCATCTCTGTTCTATTATTCAGTTTCTTAACTAGGAGGCTACCTATTGCGGCTCTCAAAACACTTGGTTATTGAAGGACTTTTAAAAAATGGCTCTTTTTATCTTTTGGGTTTACAACCCCTGCCATAAGTGCTCAAGATATATGGAAATCAACTCATGTTCATTTAGGTGCCTAAATGTTGATTTAGAACCCAATTTTAGTTAGTTACACTAACGGAAATAAATTCATAGCAAAGTAATTAATATAATATTCAGGTAATTGGTTTCCTATATTCATTTGAAATCTAGCTATTTTGAAGAGAATTAAAGGTAAATTCAGTTATCACATCAATCCTGAGTCACCTGATGGTGGATTTTACTTGATTTTGTTTTGTATTATTTTTCTTTTGTTTTGCAGTTACATTTTATTATTTTTTCAAATGTTTTTCTCTCCACTGTTCTGTGAAAGACCCACACGCAAATGATGGAATTGCCTGATTGACCATACAGAGCATACAAAGTGCCATAGAATGCACAGTGTTAACAAGCTGGAAAGATATTTTTCTTCTAATATTTTTCAATTACGGTAACTTTAGCTCTTAATTAAAACAATGGTTTAAGGTATTCCAAGCAATTTTCCTTGGAATTATAAAATAATTGGGCTTTTCCCATAAAAGGAACAAAGAGGAGTGTTTACTCACACTGTCTATAAGCTTACTGAATGTTCTATAAAATGTTTACCATGAACAGGTGGGTGAAATTGAGCACTTGACTGGTATGCTTATGAAAAAACAACAGTTACAAATACGGTCTGCTTAGGAACGGATATGTTTGAAGAATGTATAGTATTATCTACTGCCTTTTTTAGTCATTTGTACCGAGTATCACTTAGTTAAATCTTGTGATCCAGCCAGTGCTTCTATTCTAGATTTATTTTGCCAATGGTCATCAGAAGCCCTTATAGTGAACTTTTGTTAGTTTAACCTTGTTCTCTCTGCTTGATATCGATATTCCTTTTGTTAAATAAATCATGAAGAAGTGTTTTGTCACTGCTTTCACCCACAGGTAACAGCTCCCAAAGAAGATTTCGTAGCAGGGGCCAAATCCTATTGGACCTGTTGAGATACATATGATTGGTTATTCAAGGGCTGATGTCACCTGTAGTCAAGTCAAAAAGTGGACTAAATTATGGGATTCCACCCTGAGAAAAACAAACAAGGAGTCCTGTTTGTTTTGCTGAACTAGACTAACATGGCTATCCCTTTGGAACTTGTCACTCTGAGAAAAGTGCAGGTGTAGGCCCATCACTTGCTCACCCCAGAACCACAAAAATAGTTAATATTGATTTTTCATTGCTTTTTTACAGAAGGGTAAAGCAGACATCCTAAATGAGAGAGTCTTACTTTTTAATATGGAGAAGAAACAAGTTTTAAAACGTTTATATGTTGGAGGACTTGGCCATGCAGTTTCTGAGGCTGAACTGCAGGAAAGATTCAGCAAGTTTGGAAATGTTACAGATGCAGAAATTGTTACCAGGAAAGATGAACAGGGTAATATTTTCATCTCACCCTTTGGAAGTGCTACTGTCCTTTAGCTCAACTTGTAATAAAGAACAACTTCCATTTCAAAACTCCTTCTTTTCATTAAGTATCTGTAGAGAACAAGTGCTTCAATTTTAAAAACAAAAACTACATTCTTATATACAAGAATAACCAAATGTTTCTAATTATTGACCAGGGAACCCTATGAAAACTTTTGCTTATATCAACATCAGCATTTCTGAAGGAGATCTTAAAAAATGTAAGTATACAAATAATATTTTTTGCCATTTATTTTAAATCCCTATAAACTCAGGGTATAACAAATACCTGGACCTACACTTAACTGCTCAGACCCCCCACTGAAGTAGAGGACAACTTTTTCATCTTCATCTGTACCTCTTAATTTCCCTCTCCCGTTTGTTATTACATTCTTCAGTTCTAGTTAGTTCAGGTTTTTTAGGAAGTACAGTTTATGGAAGTTTCCCTTCTAAATAATGTGTTTTATTGAAGCATATGTGTTTTTGTTTATGGGGCGGCAGCAATGGTCTATCAGAATAGCTTGGTGACTTTTGCGGCGGGGTTGAGAGGCGGAATGTTGCATATATTAGCCCCTTAGTGAGAAGGTTTAGAGTAGACAATGGTCTTACAACACATTTTCTTCTTTTTGATGCATTAATATTTGTATATTAGAATTGACTGGGACTAAAATGAATAAAAAAGGATGGGTTTAAGCAAGGCTTATTTTCATTAAGGAGATCAGTTTAACCCTTTTGGAATGGTTGTACAGATTCCCAATCATTTCTGGTAGTCAGATGAACATTGCCAAACTGCAACTCCTGTATAATCTGAGATTAGTTCAAGACAGGCATCTACACCCAAAGACTGAAGTTGATAATAGATCTCTGGACAAGGGAAATCTTCTTTTAGAAATATGCTATTTATTTATTTAAGAATCAACTTAAAACTTTGTGCTTTCTATTAATCTCTTTAAATGGAATAAGGATTTCCCTCCCAAACTCCATCTTCCAATATTTCAATGTGTCTGCCTCTGCTTGTAAGATATATTGGAAAAGAAGAGAGGAAAAGTAAATCCTATTTGAAGATAGTGTGGAAGAATTGGATAGCATGGTGGAGGGAGCCTCAGAATGTATCTGAATTTTTGGATCCTTATTTGGAATGAGCCAGTCACTCTTTCAGGGTTGATTAATCATTGGCTAACGTACTGTTAGTCAAAATAGGGATTGGATTTTGAAAATGTCTTTTGCTTTGCACATTAGATCCCAAACTTGCTCCACTTAATCAACTGAGTAGTCTAATTGGGTGCAGGATCAGTCTCACCATTCTCCAAAACATAAAATATATCAAAAGGAAATGTGATTAAAAACATGACTTAAATATTATAGATGTAGAAAAGTCATTTTCTAGCTAATGCTTGTTTCTTAGGTATGTCTATTTTAAATAAAACAAGATGGAAAGGTGGAACACTACAAATTGAATTGGCCAAAGAAAGCTTTTTGCACAGGTAATGTTAATATACAAATGTATATTTTTGCTTATTGAACTATTTCGACAGATAATCTCTCTCTTTCTCCAGTTTTGCTAGATTTGTGCATAATACAAATTAACCAGCATCTGGTTAATTCATCTTATCAACTTCAAATGTACATGGCCTGAGATTTTTCCTTTATATTTATCAAATATTGTATTAAGTAAACTTCTTAACAACCTTTTTTTAAGAAGGCTCTAATTAAAGAATGTCTCTTACAAAGGACCTGAAAAGCCATTGGATAATGTTGCTTTCACTTCAGATCCAAGTAAAAGGGATTTTAACAGACTTAATAATAAAGAAATAACTGCTAAGAAGATAGACTAGTACTACAGTGTTTTTTTATACTTCTGTTATTTTGCCCATTTTGCAGTTTTTCTCTACCCTTTTCCTGTATGTTCTCCATTAACTGCTATTTATTTTTCATTGAACCCATTAGCATGCTAGTATGTTTGGTGATGCAGCTGTTGCAGCATGTGTATTATACGTGCTATGTTCATTTTATTAAATTAGTTAGTTGTGTGGTAGTCTTGTTCCCGGTTTCAGATATTTGACAGGATTGGCAAAATGTATCTTTGATATGCTGTCCACTGGCTCAGAGCGAATGGTTGTCTGTAAGTGGGAGAGAGATGCCAATAATGCTGGCTTTACACATAGATGCTTTTTCATTTTTGCTTTTATGTCGTGGAAAGCTTAAACCGTGCACTACCTGATACAGATTGGCACAAGAGAGACAAGAAGCAAAGCTGAAGACGGAAAAGCCACACACAGATGGCAAGACAAATCTGTTGGAATCACTAAATAAAGCTGGAGTTGTGGATTTTCACATGAAAGCAGTGCCAGGAACAGAAGTACCGGATCATAAGGTATTGTTGAATATTAGTTCTGCTGAGTTAAGAGAACTGCATCTGCCACCGTTTTATTTAGTTATCTAATAAGCTGCCTTCAAGCTAAGTTTACTTCAGATTTTTATATTTGATTAGAGGAGGCGATACATGCGGGGTGACAAAATAGCTATGACTTATACATAATAAACCTTTATTTTATAATTCCTATAAAATCTGAGCATAGACATCAGTGTGTTTTTAGGAGGGGATAGAGCTGGCAGGCTTTACCTATGTATATTGTCATTTAAAGTTCATGGCAAATATGTAGTTTTAAGTTTTATAAAACACAGTACAGCTTGTGTATGATCTGCCTTTATAAAGCACACTCATTTTGTGCCCTTTGATTGGTAGGACTATTCACAATACTTGGAATTAAACATGTGGACTATAAATTATTGCAGGATTAGGGCCATCTTGTAGGGAGAAGATCAAGTTTAAGTGTAACTACTGTTGAATATAAAGGTTTAGTCAAGTAAAGCATGTACTGGTTAAACTACATGTTACAAAATTTCCCTTTCTAATGTTCACCTTGATCTTTTCTCTTTGGCTGCTGTGGGAATCAAGCCAGTTAATGGTTGGTGTCTCTTCAGTTAAATCTTTTTTTTTTTTTTTTTTGGTATCATCATTGTCAGTTACAGACAGACTATGAGAATATTACATTTGAGATATCCACTCCTTTCTAGAGATAAATTAGCTGAGTGGTTTAATACAGAAATATGACATATAATAGAACAAAAAGATAAGGTAGGGACAGATGTTCTTTTAGTAGAATTCCTATAAATTCAAAATACTTTTTGTTGCGGGGTAATGTTATTTTGTTTACTGTTGTACACTTAATTCCTTTTTTTTCTTTCACTCTGATATAATTAGATATTTCTCTTTCTTACAGAATTGGGTCGTTAGTAAATTTGGCAGAGTTTTACCCATCCTTCATCTTAAGGGCCAACACAAAAGAAAAATATCCTTTCCTAATATTTGAATAAACTGAATGACCACAGAAACAGTTCCATTATTATCTTTATCTTTATTAGGGGAAGAAGATATTTGCATAACAGTCTTCTTATTACTGATCCAAACAGTTATTGTCTCTATATGGTAATACAGTGGAGGTAATTAAAATGTTAAGTTTGACAAAGAATGAGTATTTATTGGCTAATAATTCAAAATCCGTTATCTGTCACTTTCACTGTAAAAACTGGTTTCCTTCATATGCTTTTACTCTTTAAATTGTATTTAATCTTTTAAGGCTTTTATAAAAGTTATTTCTAAGTTTCTAATTGCTAATGTAAACTAGGCAAAATGCTCTTCAACACCATTATGGAAAGCATGAGAGTGCAAAAAAACCCCAAGTAGACTCACCTTAAATACATTTCGGGGTGATAGGGGGAGAGGCTGGAACACTGCAGGAAAAATGTTTCTGCTATGCTTGCCTACTTGGTGGCTTCATCCTAAATTTTGTGACAAATTTACATTAGCTTGATGGATAGCTGTACAGGTTGCATGTAACTGACTTAAAAAGTTCAGGAAACATGGCTTTAAAAATAACAATTTGTGATGGATGTGGAGCTGCTGTGTAATACTCTAAAAATACTCAGATGAGATAATTTTATGAAAACTGTACATGACCTGGTCAGTAAGATGAAGTGATTGTATACTGGGTTATGGGTTCTTTTGTATGAATGTATTGATCTAGTGCTTACTGGGAATCAGAAGGGAAAAGCAAGCAGGAAAGGTAGCATCACAGCTATAGATAACTTATCTGCCAGCACACAGTAGAGGACAATTACAGAACAATGGGCAAGTTCTGAGCTTTGAGGATCCTGTATGTGGGCTCCAGTGAAGACTGGTATCATGTTTTGCCAGACATGGAGCCTGGAGATCTAAAGGATGCTAAATTGTTAAAAGCCATTCACAGGAGAGAAAGGGTGGGGTCAGTAGTCAGTGACAGAGATGCTCTGTGGAGTCTGAAGGAGTTGGGCCTTTCTCAGAGCCAGGGCATGGTAAGCCTTAGTGAGAAGCAGTCATGTATAAAGCTTAGTTTATTGTTCTAAGATTTTTTTTCTTAAATATTTTGTCACTTACAAAGACAAACAGACTCGCTTTAGGAAGGTTGTTGGTTAATGGATACCACTGACATTGCTTCTAAATGGAAGAACTATAGGTGGTGAACATAAGTCAGGCCTGCTGAGGTCATCACGGGCCTGCATCCCAGGACCTGGTCTGAGAGTGGGAGAATTCCATGATTCTTTCCCTGTAGGGAGGTAATGGGTGAGGCATGAGATCCAAGGGGTCTGCACTCAAAGGACCCATGAAGGTTCAGAAGTACATTTAACCCAGTCATGGTGACGACATCCATTTCCCATGTCCCTAGAATTTAAAGTTGTTACTTGCTGAAAAGTGGAAGAAATCTCCTTGGTTTTATTTCTATTCCTTAATTCTAACTGTAACATAATAAAATATGACCCATCAAAATATTGCCATAATCTTAGAAAGCTGGAGCAAGACTTGACTGATGCAGTTCCCATATCCAAACTCACTTGGCAGTTGGAAGGTGGAGATGACCGCATGAGCAAGAAACGACGAGGAGAGTTCCCTGAATTTAAAAAACAACCTAAAAAAATGAGGGTGCAGAGTAGTGAGGATTTAAATAGAACATCTCTGCACCCAAGTTGCCAGTTGCAATTAAGAAAAGGAGATTTAACACAAACAAAACTAGCCCAAATGTCAAACTCCAAATCGACTGGTCTGTCTAAATTACTTCAGGCACCGAGTCCTAATAGTATTGAAATGAAAGGGAAAGAGTTCTTTCTGAATAAGAACCTGACTTCTGGTGTTAAGCCTAACAAGAATACAAAGAACATTTCAGACAGTGATACTGATTCTGAAGAAGAAATCAGGGCAATGATAGAGAAAGAAGAGGAAATACAGAAAGCTAAAACAAATGTTGAATTTGAAAATGATCATTTGGACATTGTGGGGGATAATTTTGAGCTAAAGTATAACACTCATTGGTCTTTAACTAATTCAAATATCGAGAAAAAAGTGAGTAAGGCATATAACAGTCAAGTAAAGACTACTGAAAATGACACTGATTATGATTCAGCAGATACAGATGAAATTATTGCTTTGAATAAAACTCCAGATAAAAACAAACTGAAGCCTAAAGCTCTAAAAGACTCTGAATTGGTAAAAATGAGAAGCAGGGATAATATTAGGAGTGAAACATTCAAAAACAACAAAAGCTTTGATTCTGCAAATGATTTCTTAGTGTTGTCACCAGATAAGTTAAGAGAAAAAAATAACCAAGAAGTAGTGCATAGAAAAACTGCAAAAGCCAGGGCTTCTGAACAGCAGGACGACACTGTTGATAGCCAGTCTGAGTCAACTGGTTTTGATTTAGATCCTGAAGCAAGTGAATCTGAAATTGATTCTGATTATGAAGACTTAACGCAAAACTGTTATCGCCTAGATCTTACGTTAAATGAGTTAGAAGCATTAGTCACTGCAAGTAATGAATCTTCAGAAGGTGATATAGAAAGCAAGCAGGTGGATAGTCAATGCAAAACTAACGGTAATATTAATAACATCAAGGATAGTACGAAGCCTTATAAAATTGCCTCTACAACTAAAAAATCTATTAATCCTGAAGATATAGTTGCTTCTATTTTAGAAGGAGAGGAGAGTGCCGATGATGAGAAGCCAGTGAAAAATACTTCAAATTTGAAATTTCAGCCTTTCAGAGGAATAGGGTCATTATGTGGAAAAGAGAATTTTGATGGGTTGATGAAGGAAGGTTCTTGCAGCTGTAAAAGAAAATGTAACCAGAATTCTTCAAGTCTCATTGATTTGGAAAAGAAATCTTTAGAAGAGATCTCAAAACCAAATTGTTCTTGTTATGGGAAACACTCAGCTCCCAGAAAATCTAGTAGTTCCTTATTATGTCCACTTGAAGGCACAAGTGTGAAAAAGAAGCAAAATACTATCAGCAACCAGCTGAAGATGATATCAGATTCCCAGTGCTCAGAAGGTGGAAGTGAAAAGCCTGTTTGCAAGCCACCTTTGGTAGGAAAAGAGAAATGCTTAAATTCTTGTGCAGAAGATCAAACAGCAAACAGAAGGAACCGTGAGGACTGTATCACAACTAGTGTCAGTGGAAGCAAGGAGGAAAGTACTGATACAGACAGCGTTTTATCTGTTGAACTGAAACACGTTAAATATAAACTGGAAAGCCCAGAACCTCTTCCTGAGAAACAAAAGAGGGATGCAAGCAGTAAAGGTTCAGTCTCTCAACTTCAGAAAAGCAAAAACAATAAAAGTTTTCAAGAAAGTAAAGAAGAGCTTTGTATTCCTATTACTGTCTCAAGTGAATCAGATGCAAAAGAGAAACAACTGCAGGATAATCAGAAAAGGCTGGCAGCTCTACAAGAGAGACAGAAAGAGAGAGAATTGCAGAAGAAACTTATTCAGGGGGCTCTCTTGAACCTGGTAATTACTCTTTCAACTTGTCTCTGAACAGTAAAACAATAATGAAAGATAATTTGTTTAATAAATATCTCCAGTATATGATTTTTAAGATGTTGCTGTAGTTTGAATCATATTTGAGAGCAGCACTTATCTTATTTGCCAGCTAAATTTTTAGGATATGTCTCTAAATGTCATGGGATTTTTCTCCAGAAAACATAATAGGTGAATTAATTACATTCTCTATTGTTGTAAATGTGCCCAAGAGTAGCTCTTACAGTATATAACCAATATTTGACATAGTAAATTTAGCAGTCTCTCTCCTTTTCCAGGATAGCCAGTCAGCAAGCAAACATAAGCACATTGTATTTGATTCAGATAGGGAAAGTGAACCTGAAGTAGAAGAGACATGTAAGGAAGAAGTGACTACAGGAAATCTGCTTGAAAAAGTAAGTGGCTTAGAAACAAGTCCAGGCTAGTTTCTGAGGGCATTCCTCTACCTAACTCACTAATATATATTCAAAATAGGATATATTGTACTGAAGAGCAACACCTCTTTGTATTTGTTTTTAAGATATCTTGAATATTTTCCTTTTCATTAATAAATGGACATAAAACAGATGACATAAAATAAGTGATGCATATTAGAATAGAGTTAAAAAATGAATTTAGAAATTGAGGGCTATGCTAATTTTATAGAATCTTTTTGGGGTGAGAATTCACTCTACTAGAGAAAATAATATCTATAAATTCATTACAGTCCAAAGTTCACAAAATGTCACAACTCACAAACCATAATAGCTATGGTCAAATTGAGACGCTTACATGTGATTGTGACAGAACTCCACTTCCCATTGTTGTCAGCTAAATAAAAGGAAGAAGATTTGATTTCCTCAGTGTTGTGCAATGAGTAATTGGTAGATCTGGAAGTAAAACTGGAAATCTGGAGTTCAAGATTCTGTAATCTAACCACTGGCCCTCACTCCATCCCAAATAATGTAACTCAAAAACCAATAAATAATGGCACTGAAATGCACAAGCTAAATTCAACTTCTTAAAATATTGTTTTAACTGTAGTGGAAGATTTGATTGTACATTGGTAGAAAATGTTAGAACAATTGGCATATTCTCCTTCAACTTCACTTAACCAATACCTTTTGTAACATCACCTCTCTATTGAGGTTCCACCATCATGCATTAGATCAGCAGCTGACAGTGCATTTACTGGGAGGTAACATCCTCTCCCTTGACATCCTTTGCTCTTTCCACTTTTAAAGTCTGAAAACTTTTTGTTTTCAAACGTGTATTAGAATGAGGGCCACTGTCAACATTGAATGTAAAACACTCTTTCTCCCTGCCATCCCTTTGTTTTCCTGACTTAGAATCTCCGTCTTTGGAGATATTTAAGGACCAGTTAGACGAAAACCTGCCTGGGATAATTTAGTGGGAGTGGCTTTTAGCAGGGGGTTGGACTAGATGACCTTATGAGATCCCTTCCAGCTCTATGATTCTATGATACTACATTGAAGTCCTTAACCCAGATCATGAGTTACTGTACAGTGACCCAAACATGGTGTTGGGGAACCATAATTATTCTGGAAGCCTTTGCTTTTAAATTCTTGGCTGCTGGTGCTGAGAATGTCACTTATAACTGCATTTCATTTCTCTTGATTACATTACACTTTTCAATTATATTTGTCAATTAACTTTCATTGCAGTGCAGATTTCATAAAGCAAAATGAGTCTTTCGTAAATAAAAAGGCAGTCTTGTTTGGAGGCTGTTAATTTAAAAAAAGGTTCTAAAGCTCTTTCCCAGAATAACATTTATTCAAATTCTAAGTTAATCTTTTTATGAAAGTTTAAATGACCACTGTGAAACCTAGAAAAAAGCATGGTTTTTCTGAAATATTGCTTCCCATATATTAAAGGGTTTTTCTTTAATACATGGGTTTGAGAGGGTAAAGTATCATCTGCATCACCAGTGAATCACCTACATTAATGGCATTTCACAAATATTAAGCAGATATGCAATTGCAAATACAAATTGTAACTTGTAAGATAAAATAACATGGAAACGTGAGGTTACTGTATACAGAAAGGTTGTGCTCCTTGAAAGGCCACAGATGTAAAATAAAATTATCAAGGGATTGTCTCAGAACATGTAAATCAACTTTACAAGGATTTGTACGTATGAACATCAGGCTTGAGGCAAAATAATTAATAGACATAAATGTGGTGTGAAAGAGTGGTGGCTTTCGGGTGTACTGGGAAAGTAATACATACCAGTGGGTATTAGTTGATAGTGTTCTTAGAGCTACTTATTAAAACATTTCCTTGGTGTGTTTGCTTTTTGTTATTAAACATTAAGGAATTTACTAGTAAAATTTCTGGGAAGTTGTTTGAGAGCAGTGAAGATGAGGAAGATGCTGCAGGTGAAGATGACAGGTTCCAAATCAAACCCCAGTTTGAAGGCAGAGCTGGTGAGAAGGTCAGTGAACCTATTTAATACTGTCTCCAATAACATGTTACATAGTCATTACTAAGCATGCCAAACCAACTTGAATAGAATGGAGTTGGCAAAGTTATAGCAATGCTACCTGAGTTGGAAAAGTCCATTTAAATGTAGAGGAAATAATGTTTTCCACCACACACCCTCAACCTGCAGTCAAAAGGTAGTTTCAAAAGAGATTTATAAACAATACTGTAACAGTGAAAGCTTATGATCCTGCAGAGTCATCATTCAATTTTAAACTATTACTGCATGTGTGATTGTTATAAAGGTATCGGACTGGATGTATTCAATCCCTTTGTTTTATCATCGATGTAGCTCATGCATTTACAGTCACGCTTTGGCACAGATGAAAGATTTCGTATGGATGCTCGGTTCCTTGAAAATGACAATGAAGAGGAAGGTAAACATTTTCTCTTTTTTCCAATTCTTGTTCTTACAGCAATGTATAGCCATAATTAATATATAATAATAGAGAGGAAAGGCGATTGTAAGTTTCAGAATATTGAAATTACTCATTACACATTTCTCTTCTTTGGATTTAGCTCAGTAGGAAAGTAATGTAAAAGTAAGTAGTTCTGGCATGTGCAGTTTAGAGAATATGTATATAACGTACCCTAGTTAGCTATCTTCGGAGAGGTAACTGTGTTAGTCTAGTTCCGCAAAACAAACAAGGAGATGTATCTGATGAAGCAGGATTACACCCACGATAAATACATTTGTTAATCTTTAAAAGGGCCACAGGATGACTTGTTTCTTCTTAGCTATTGTAAACTAACTAGAGGGAGGTGTACTTCCTTGTTCAAAGGGCAGCATGTTAATGCATTTCTTTCGTAAAAACTGAGATCAAAATAAATTTATCTACATCTTTCACAAGATAAGGGGATGATCACTAACTAGACTAACCTTGCTTATTGCTTTTGTATCTCTTGAATATAATTGGGTCTTATGCATTTTACAGTACCATGTTATCCAGTAACCACAAGAGGGAGCGTTTCCAGTACAGCTGGTTGAAAATTGCAAAAATATTTTCCTGGAATTTTTTTTTTGCTAAAAAACAAACCACCCAAAACAACCAAATGCAAATTGATTCTGTTTTATTAAAACTCAAATTTTCAACCTGTTCTACTTCTCATTTTAGGTTGTTTTTTTTTTTTCTATAGCTCCAAAAATGTCCCGTAACAGTCTTAAATGACAATGGCTGGGTAATGATTTAAAATAGAAGATAATCATGGGACAGAAAAGAATTAAATGACATCTTTCTTTCATGTGAAATTGATACTCATACATCCTCCCAAGCAAAGCTGACCATAACTACAGGGGGCAAACAAAATCCATTGTTTAAAAAGTTTTAAAATAAAGAGGAATGGAAAACATTGCCCACCCCTTTCAACCTAGAGCTCTGTAAGCTTCTTAACTAACTTACCAGTTGAAAAAAATATTGGAAGAATGCTTAATGGAGTAACTTCTTAAATGTTCTATTTTTTTTCCTTGAAGAGGGAAAGAAAGTGAATGCAGATGAGGAAGAAGAACTTGCTGCTGAGAGAAAAAAAAATCTGGAGATTTTGGGAAGTCTCTTGCAGATCAACCTAGAACATCCTAACTCAAGCAAACTGGGAACAAATACCAAAAAATTCAAGTATGCTCCTGCTTTAGCAAAAAAAAAAACCCCAAACCCCTGAATCTTAAGACTATGATTTTTCTCATGTGACCTAATTTCTTCTCTGTTTTATCAGTTTACTGAACACAACTTTCTCCTTTCCACCTTATCACATCTATGGAAACTTGAAATTAAGCTTTCTGTCCCAGGATGACAGTAGATTATATTAGGTGATAATAATTATTTATATTGTGCATGAGAGTTCATGGGTTAATAAGCTGATGATCTCCCTGCTCACAAAGACCTTAAAATCTGCCTTAGTTGTATGCATCCTTATTTTGTTTTCCTTTCCAAAGAAAAAGACAAAATGACTAATTACATTGCAGGTAGGTTGAATACTGAATTAATAGACTAAACTTCGATTTCTGGCTACCAGGATTAAAATTTCTCTCGATCACAAGTCAAAATGAGTTTGGGTCTCCTCCTAGACTGTAATGGTAGTCTAGTGGCAGCACACAATTGCAGTCTTTGCTTTTCATCAATGTTAAATTTATTCCAAGAGAGAAGTTTTGATAAAACACATACATTCTGATTTATAGCCTGTCTTTTTACTGTTAGGATGTTTCTTCAGTGTGTTAGGAGTGGACTCTATCTCCATCTCCAACCCACGTGTCCTAGCCTTCATTGTCGGAGGAATCTGCAAATCCTGGATACAATGCATTTAATAATATATTTCAAAAGCTGATCTCGCTGCATCTTCGATCCATACACTTAGAAGAGCAATCCATCTGTGGACTGAATTAACATGAGAAATATTATTTTGAAGGGTGGTGTTTTGGGTAAATTGCAAATAGTATATGTTCAATTCTAGCTTCTATTATTGGCATATAACCTTGTTTGGAAGGAGTCTGTCACAATACTTGTTTTACAATTGTATGAATCTTATTAAGATTTTTATGTATTTCCTAAAGATTTTCATAACAGATTCAAAGGCCTCCTTTCCTGGCATTCTTGCTAGCCCAGAAACAAGTTTATCTATTTTGTTTGGGCTAACTTCTATGATGGCATAACTTCTAATTTGACAGATCAAGACAAGACTGTGTTGGGAGCTTTTGGTTTAATATTTTATATTGCCTTTAAGCTGGATGGAATATTGCCAAGGGTATTTTTCTCAGAACTAAAGTTTGGACTTCATTAGCTAGTTTCAGTAACATTTTGGAAAAAATCTCCATTTTTGGTATATTTGGAAGCTAAGGGGAAGTCAGAATCTCTTTAGTACCCATAAACTCAGTTGATCCTCCAAATGATAACGCATAACTACATATTAACTTCAATATTGCATAAAGACAACAGAGTCCTGTGGCACTTTTAAAGACTAACAGATTTATTTATCGCATGAGCTTTCGTGGGAGAAAATCCCACTTTGTCAGATGCTTTGAAGATAGGAAAGTTACAAAGTGGGAGGAAATTAAATGCAGGGGAGTGTATGACATAGCATCAGGTCAGGCTGTAACAGCAAATCAAAATAGGTGTTAGGATTCAAAACACTGGGGAACAGCACATAGAGGAGGGGGAGGTCAAATCACTTGTTGTAATGCGAGAAAAAACCATAGTCCCTGTTTAATCCCAAGACAACTGAGTCAAATTTGCATATAAATTCGAGTTCTGCAGTCTCTCTTTGAAGCTGTGATTTGTTATTCATCTGTTTCAACACAGGGACTATGGTTTTTTCTCGCATTACAAGTGATTTGACCTCCCCCTCCTCTGTGTGCTGTTCCCCAGTGTTTTGAATCCTAACACCTATTTTGATTTGCTGTTACAGCCTGACCTGATGCTATGTCATACACTCCCCTGCATTTAATTTCCTCCCACTCTGTAACTTTCCTATCTTCAAAGCATCTGACGAAGTGGGATTTTCTCCCACGAAAGCTCATGCGATAAATAAATCTGTTAGTCTTTAAAAGTGCCACAGGACTCTGTTGTCTTTCTACAATAGACTAATACGGTTACCCCTTTGGAATTTAATTGCATAAAGAACAACTGATGGGTGTTTTATGTTGACTGTTTTAATAATTCAGTGTGAAGAATGCTACGTGGAATCTTTTTTCCTATTCACAGTACAGACTATAGCCCACACTGATCTGCTCTTGTAATACTTATTGATTTTTAGTGTATAAAACAAAAATACGTTTGAATCTAGCTGTGAACATGACTAAGCTAAGCTGAAAATGTCATTACACTTGTCAGCTAGATTGTATTTTACTATAGACATTTAATTACAGCATCTCTAACTTCATATAGTTCTCTCACTATTCCTTTTATTTATACAGGGATATTAACACTTTACGCTATGACCCCACAAGGCAGGACCATGCAGTTTTCGAAAGGAAAACAGATACTAAAGAAAAAGAAAGGTAATATCATATCACCTCTTGGTAGTTGTAAGACAAACTTTCTTACCTTTGAGGCCTGATTTTCAAAAGTAGCAGAAGCCACGAGCATGTCACTTCCCTTGCTTACTCTGCTGTCCCCTTTGCAGCTCTCCCCACTCCTAGTAAACTGTAGACTATAAAAATTCCTTTTTAGTACAGCAGTGATGATGCTAGCAATAGATCAGAATTGTCACCAGTCTCTTAAGGACAAACATGAATTTTTCCCGTCTGTAGGTTGTCTTACCTGTATGAGCTGGAGTGAGGAAACAGCTGAAAAATTAGCTCAAATTGATGAGACAGGGACGTAATCTTCTAAAGTTTAGGGTTTACCAGAAACTGAAATTACAGAGAAAACAGGAACGCAGAGAAGCAAACTGCCTGCTAATGGATTCAAATATTTCCTTAGATCACAGGTCTCCCATAAGTAATACAAATAATTCTCAAAGGTCAGCCAAAAGAAATCACCGTAACTTTCAAATGTTTGTCCAATGAATAATTTTTTTAAATAAATATAATTACAGTAAAGCTAAAAGAAGGAAGAAAAGGGAGGAGGCAGAGAAATTGCCTGAAGTATCTAAAGAAATATATTATGATGTTGCTGTGGATTTAAAGGAGGTATTTGGATCAACAAAAAGTGCAGCTGAAAAAAGTGAAGTAATACCCTGGGACAAACATGATGGTATGGAAGAATCAACTCCGGCTGACCAGCATACGTTAAGCCTTAACGTTGGGGGCAGTGTAGAAGAAAAGTCTCATGGCTTCACGTTTTCCTTTTTTGGTGATGATGTGGACAAGTCAACTGTGAAAGAAGGTAATAAAACAGATTTTTGTACCTTTTTTTGGTTTTTTGCTTTTGCTAGCTTTTTTTTTTTTTTTTTAACATTTTAACCACGTCCGTTTATATTTAATAAAATGACATACCAGGTGGTATGAAATCATCCTTCCGTCAAACAGATTAAACAAAATTCATGGACAGATCTAAACAAAATTTAAATTAGAGTAAATATTTTTATTCCATATCCCATTGACTTAAGACATGCACACAGTAAATGTGATGTATTATATTGAAAGTCAGTTTAGTGTGAAGTTGATTTTTAAGACGTTTTAGAGGTAGTGTTAAAGCTGGCCTGGATCCTTCTAGGCAACAGGCTTCACGTATCACTGGCTCAGTTTTGCAATGGATAACTCCACTGTTCTCATCAATCCCTAAAGCAGTGCTTACAGGCCCTGAGATACTTATATATAGACACAGCATGGGTGCTTATCTCTGAAAAAACATGTAGAGTCCATGAAATATGCATGGTGAATGTTCATAACCAAGGAATGTTCTCATTTACCAATATTTTTATACAGTAATATTGATCTTATGTCATGTTTGCTAGAATCATTATACATTTTAAGTAATGATACATGATATTAATTTCCTGAAAAAAGATTTTTGTATCACAGAAGATAATAGACAAAAGACTTGAGAACCAAGTATTTTCTATTAATTTTCATTTTTTTTGTCAATTTAGTAGGTAATATTTTTGATTATTTCTTTTCTATTAATTTACGATCTAGATTTCATTAAGTGACTTCAATTCAAAACAAGTTTTGTTTTTAAAAATCTTCAACAAATAAAATTTTACATGTATAAGACATATAATTAAAGTATATATCTGAACACCTGAGTTTGAAGAGTTAAACAAATTCTCCAATCCTGCAAACACACATTTAATTTTTTTTACCGTCACCGTTGGATTATTCATGGTAGTAAAGGTAGGCGTATGAATGTGTGTTTCCAAGAGCCTAATAAACAAATAATGAAATTGATCTACTTAAAGCAAAAATGTTAAGTAAATTAATATTTTTTCTTTAGTTATAAAGTCAAGAAAAACATTACATAACTTCCCTTAAGTTGTCCCCTTTTGGCTGTGTAGGAAACTGGAACAAAATACCCAAAAGACAAACTGAAATGCTGGGTGTTAAACTATGCCATGTTCTTTTGGATGCTGCTATTCAAATCTGAAAGCCATGATATTCAGAGTATAATAGAAAGTGAAGATGGAAAAGAGTTAGTAGGTGATGAAGCCTAGGACTTCTCAAAATTCTCAGCAGTATGGACCCCTTTTTAATTCCGGTTGTTGTGTAGAGTACTTTCCCTTTCATTTGCAATTGCGTGTTGTTGATTATTTGTATTACCAAAGCGCCTAGTAGCCTTACTCATGGGCCAGGACCTCACAAAAAGACATCCTCATTACAGCTACCACAATAGTTTTCATGGAAAATATTCAGCTTTATATTCTTACATGTTTGCATAAGAATTATAAGGTGGAAACCAAAAGAGTTTCAACTATGTGACAAGTCAGCTCTCTGCAGCCCAACCATGGACTGTCGTTTCAGAGCAGTTTATGTAGCCTATTCTCCTGCCAGTACAGGGTTATTCCCTGCAGGTAATTTCCAAATCTTTTATACATCAGAGATTTTGTTTAGTTGCATACCTTGCCTTTACTGTTGACCTCGGTGGGCAATTCACACTGTCTCATCTGCATGTAAAGAATTGCTTTTTACTTACTCAGTTATTGTGCTGGGGGTGGTTCATGACTGGCAGTGCTAACATCAGAGCAGACACCATACACGTCGGTAGTATAGTCTGTCAAAAAGCAGGGCAGACACCATACACATTGGTAGTATATTCTATCATTAGATTTCATCAACCCAGTAATGAATGTGAACGTTTGGATCACTGTAACAGCCCAAATCATGTAATCATAGATAGACTGGAGTACCCAAGGCTACCCAGGCAATCTGGATGTAGTGATAAATGGTTACTTAAACCAAAAATCACAAAATATTCAGGTTGCTTCCAGTTCTGAGAAATCAGTCTCTTCCCACAGATCAATTTGTACTTTAGATATCACACCAAAGACAATGTGGTAGCCATTTCTGTTGTAAACTAACTAAGGATTTATTATCTAAGAAGAAGAAATGAGTCATTTACAGGTTAAAGCAAGCACAGATGAGTTACAATCTGTGGTTCCAAAAGGTGACAGATGTAATCATCTGTCCACTGAATGTCTTTTAGGACTATCCCAAGTTGACCCTCCGGATCGCTGCTTTTCGTGTCTTAGTGCCAGCCCTTGTTGAAGCAGCAAGAGATAATAATTTCTTCTTGTGAGATGACAACAGAGTCTTGTGGCACTTTTAAAGACTAACAGATTTATTAATCGCATGAGCTTTCGTGGGAGAAAATCCCACTTCGTCAGACGCTTGTGAGATGCATCTGATGAAGTGGGACTTGGCCCACAAAAGGTCATGCAAAAAATAAATGTGTTAGTCTTTAAAAGTGCCAGTTGGATTCCTGTCGTCTTCTCTTCTTTGACAGATGAGTAAAGGCCGAGAATGCTGCCTAGGCGTTATGCTTATCCTCAGGATACTTCTTGGCAATCCCCACAGTCATTAAGGAGTAACACTGAATGGCTCCAAAGTTGATTTGCTGTTCTCTACTTAAGCCAAAATGATATTGACTATAGATTTTGAAGTTGGAAATGTATAGCATAGAAAGCTAGGGCATCTGCATTACTGGCTTTCTGAAAGCACAAAACATCCTTTCCAAATCAGATATTTCACACTTATCTTAACAGAAGTTTCATTTTGTAGTCAGGGAAATTATCAGTCTTTTTCATGGTGGTATTGCAGAACCCTACATAACTGAAACAATAAGACCGGCAAAAATAGCATGGCAAGAGGATCCACATTTCCAGGACAGCAGCTCTGAGGAAGATGATGAGCCAGAAGCCCCTGAGAATGAAAACTGCAAAGAAACGTAAATCTGATTTATATTTTGTGGTTGTCTGATTGATTATTAGGGTTTGTGTAACAACTAGGAAAAAATCCTTTCATTTGGTATCCCCACCTCCACTCCAGCATCAGAAGCCTCACTTTGAGAAAAGTTGCTGCCCTACATTTAAAATCTCGGGTACGCTGACTGACCAGTCATTTGACTGAGGCTGACAGTGGAAATTGGCTTACTTGCCATGTAACTGCTGCTGAATACCTCACATGTATTGCAACTTAACATTAAAAGATAACTCTTCTGGCTGCACACAAATGCTTTGGACAGGATTTTCTTGTCCAATAGTCAGATTTACATGGAAGTTCTTGGTGAGCAAGTCCCCTTATTACAAACAAATCCCGTAACTTTAGTTTTGCTGCTAGAAATTAAACAGTTTTTTTTTTCTTGTGTAGCATTTCTGTTACAAAGCAGTGTAGCTTTAAAATACTTAAATATTTGGAATATAATTTGCCTTTCATGGAGGAAGCTGTTTGACACCTAGATTGGGATAATACTGTTTGTTCTGCTGTTTGACACTAAAATTTCTGTATCTTTCCAGGTATCAGTCCTCAGTACAAATGAAAGCCAGTAGATTTTTCTTCTTCTCCAAAGATGATGAAAGATTAAGAGGTACAACTGAACTTATCAACATTTTCCCTACAGGATGATGGAATTTAACAGGGACATTGAAACAAATAAAATTAGTATAATATTTAATTCATGTGGGGTAGTACAAGGATTAACCAGAAGGTTTCAGTGTTTCATAAACATGAAGTTCTGTGTAAAAACTACACATTGAGAACTGTAAAACAAGCCATCTGCTTTAGAATCACTTGCAAGGCTCTCCTACTTACCCAAGCTTTATCAGAGAAAGTGATTTAAGTTTGCTTTTTCGAAGGATTACGTAGTGTGGAGTTCCCATTGTCTTTGGGACGTGTTTGCTTTTTGTTTTGTTTTTTGAATTATTTGTTAATGCCTCCATGGTTTGGTAGGTCCATTATAAATAAAACTGCTAGAAGCAGTGTTACAGGTGAATTAATCTAGAAAAGCAAACACAAGTCCATATTTTCACCAGTTGTTCATTATTAAAATTTGAGCTAAACAGTGTGTTCCTTTTAAATTCAAAATCGCTTGTTCTGGTTTTGTTTCCACACAAAAATTCAAATTAATTTACATTAGTACAGTTTTTTCAAACTAAAGCTTACAAGACAGAAAAACATTAAGTTGTGTTAACCTTCCTTAAAGTTGTTAAAGTTGTTCTGATGCATCTTTTATGTAGATGGTCCTAAGCTGTTCTGCAGGTCATCAAACCTCAGTGAAGAAAAAGGTAATTGGGAAAACAGATGTAGATTGTTACTTGAGGTGAGTGATTAAAACTGCAATTCAGTAACAGAATTTATTATGCCCGGGGGGAGGGGAAGAGGAGGGAAGGGTTGTTTGTGAAAAGAAGTGGCTTATTTTGTTTTTTAATAAAAATGAATTATTTAGACTTTAAGAATGGCCTAATATCATACCAAGAACAAGGAATTTTGTAAAATAAAAATTAACTATTTGTATTCTATATACAATTTGTGTTTGATTCTAATCAGTTAAACCGTTGATTCCTTCCAGAATTGGCTAATTTGTTTTAAATATAAAAATAAAGCAAGTTTAAAAGAATTTATAAAAGTTTGAGTTTAAAAGTGTGAATTTATAAAACTGCATTTAACGCCATTTAACATTTTAATATTTCCAGGAATGCCGGAAGAAACATAAGGATGCAAGAAGAAAAGTTAAAGCAAAACAATAAGTTTGACTGTGCTAGCCAGCAGTGTTTCGTGATAATTCTGTATAGAATTTCAGCAAACGGAAATGTCTGGCTTCAAACTTGTGGTCTTTCAAAGGTTAAACAGGAAAAATAGTGCAACCGAACTGAAAATAACTTGTTAGAAATGTCACATTTTGAACAGTTGTTGGGATAACAGGTCTGTAAATGTGCCCATTTTTATGTGTCCAGTTGCGTATTTATTATGTGGAAAAACCTAATTTGTAATGTTATTTTTTTCCTGAAAATTGCTTTAAATGTAATGTTATTGCCGTATCAGAGACTCATAATGCTAAATGCAATGCGGTATGTATTGGGTTGTATGTTCTCTGATTCGAGTCCTCCAAGTCACTGAGGATCTGCAGCTGTCACTGAAGTAGATGGGGGTTGAAAGCATTCAACTCCTAACATAGATATTCTCAGCACCTTGTGGGACTGACATTCTGAGTTTAACAAGATAGAGAGCCTTCTTTAAGATCCCTTTGTAAATATTCAGAATATTTACTTTAATTACCAAAGTAAATACTGTACAGGTGATTCATGAAAATGTATAAATAACCGGAAGGGTTTATGAAATATAAAAGTCTTGCAGATAAATAAACCTTTGACAACTTTTGGTGCAGTTTGTTTGTTTGCAGTTGAGTGATGACATATCACATACAAATGTATAGTCATACAGTTTTCTGTAGAACACAGACTTTTTAGAACCATAGCAACACAAATGGTTTAATAAAAGTCGTTGTTGCTTTTCAGGAGTCTCAAATTATATTAGGAATCCAATTCATTTAATTAAGTGAAAATTGAGACATATAATGTGCTTGCAATCTGACTTGAAACAAATGATTTGGTTTCAATTTCTAGCCTCTTCCTGGACTGACAAAAGATAAGGGACAGCTGAATGTCTGCAACCTATTAATCAATGGCAGTGATAGACTAAAGGGAGAGCCCAACCATCTGATTCTGGCTGGAATATTAGAGGCCAAGAAACCATCTGGCATTGGATGAGTTAAAGCAGTAAAAATCAGAAGCATTGTCAGGTATGCCCAAGATCCCCAGCAGAGGCAAAGATAGAGTATACTTTATTCCTCTTCTCCAAGTCTAATTGTCTCCTGCGTTGTGTGAGGCTATGGTAGAAGGAAGAATTTTGTTAGTGATTTTCCATTAAGGGAATGGGTATATCCCACTACTAGATTTAAAACACCTGACACACAAAATCAGCTGGAGAGATTATATTATTCATCTTTAGTTCTAATTACTTTTTCTGCCTTCCATTGTTGTATGTTCTGGGAAGACAGCAGTATGTATACTTTAAATACTTGTAAAGGTGGCAGGTAGAGTAAACCATCGTGGGATACATTTCCAGAATGGTGTAAAATGAATTCATGGCTCATTGTTATGTTCCATGTCTGCTTTCAGCAATTAAAGCAAAATGTTCTGATTTGGCTTCCCCTCGGTTTCTTCAGGCAATATAACCCATCCAGTTGTATAAACAAATTAGTAAAACCCTTAGAAAGTAACCCCAAGCTGTTTCTCCTACAGTTGGGGGGGAAAAGATCATTTATTTTAGTTCTTAACCACTGGGCACACAGTGCTGGGAGGCAGTTTCCAGAGGGGTAACTGTGTTAGTCTGTGTACAGCAAAAACGAGTCCTGGGGGCGTTGGAGCCCACGAAAGCTTATGCCTGAAGACATTTCTTAGTCTTTAAGGGCCCCTCAGGACTCTCGTTGTTTTTGCAGTTCAGGGTGGAAGTTTAATACGGAGATGCTGTGGTAGGTGAGTACAAGACTTGGATAACAGACTCAGTTCTGAACAAGTCAGGCATGTTATGGCTGCTGCATAGGAGTAGGTTACACATGTGCCACATCAGCACTTTCAGGGGCCACAATAAAGATTCCCTACGTTTGCCTTTCGGGGATCTGGAGTTGGCTATTAGGAGAACTGTTAAGAAGATGTGCAGCTGCTTTTATGATGAGCTGCGGAGAGCTTCCCTCATCACCAGCGAGTCAGAAAGGCACTCTACAGGAATGTTACTTCTCAATTAGCATCAAGACGCAGGTGCTGCCCTTTAAGCAGTAGGCAACATACTGTTTACAGAGCAGCGACAATGATGTCTGGTAGGTGATCCCTTTTCACAGCACTACTAGTGCTTAGCGGATATTGAAACGGCCTAGGTTGGCTTTGGTTTTTTGTTGTTTGGTTGATTTGGGCAGGGAGGGGAGGAGTTGTTTTGTTTTGAGAGGATGTACTATTTGGACTCTTCTACATCCTTGCATCCTGCTATAGAAAGGTGATTGTTATGTTTGTTTAACTTGTAAATGGTTTTTATTTACAGAAGGTGGGCAGGCTGGAAAGACAGAAGTCGAAAGTGGACCTTTTTGGTTATGGGAAGCCATTTTTTCATCTTGTACTTTGACTTCTGGTGTTTCCAACTCCTACATCCCTTCAGTTGTTGGTGTTGGATTATGGCCCTTGGTTATTTTTCAGGTGCTGTGTAAGGCATGCACAGTAATAGTGTTCTCATACATTAGGTATGAACCAGTTCCACTGGGCATACGTCAATAGCTATGCCTTGAACAATTGCTAAATTAGAATTAGGCTAAATGAAGATATTTTTTTTTAACGATACCCATCTAGACACTCCCCATGTGGTTTGAAAGTCAAACTGGATTCTTTCTAGATCTGCATCTTCACCATTAATACATACTGTACTATGGGAATGTAACCATACTCTGCAAAACAAACAAAAATTAAAATTATGTAATACCTCTTCTTGTCACCATCATAAACAGAGATGACTGTACATAGATTCAACATGTCATTAACATGTTCCATAAGTGCATTTTGGGGTGGGGAGAAGAAGAGGAGGAGACATTGTTTATACTAAAAGTTCATCTGAGTCAATGTTCATTATAAAACATAAACAAAACTACACCCCAAAAATTCAGTTTAACTGATATCTACTCAAGTCTAGCACCCCAAAGGAAAAAAGTACTCACGTGAATTACTTCAATCAAGTTAAAATTGTCTTAAAATGAATCGTAGGTTTGCCATCTTACCTGTACTGAAAGACATGTTGTTTTGAGAGGAGAGGTCTGTGGAACAATGTGTTCAAAAACAAATTGAACCATTAATATTTTTAAGGAGTGAAGTCAAGAGTCTTGTGCCTTGAGGCTATGATAAACTACACAAAACAGCAACACAAATTTAAAAAGCAACCTTATAGAATCTAATAGTTCTCCAAAGCATCTGTAGGAAAAGAAAGATCTTCTTATATTACTACTGTAAAACTAAGTTGTACCTCAGTGCTTTGCAGCAGAGAGGCAAATTGGGAAGTAAGAAACTTTGCTACTAAAATCTTTGATGCTATCAAATTTAGTTGCATTACTTTCAGACCCTTTTCCTGAACACAGGCCTCTCATACTGAGAGGTGCATAAATGAGAGTTGTTTCTGTCTATGCTGAGAGTAGGAGAGTTACAGTAAATTAGCATTCCTCCTACAGAGATTCTGAGCCATTTTTGTGCTCAAAATAAAAGCCGTGGTAACTTGCGTTATAGCCACTTATTTGCTTTTAAACTGGCTGCACCGTGACCCTTCTGCTGTGGGGTGGAGGCCAGGCTGGTTACAACGTTGCAGGGGGAGATAGTTCAAAGTCTAAATAGCATTTAGGCACCTAACTTATTGACATCCAATAGGAATAAGATGTTGACCCTTTCTACCTTTCCCTAATTCTCAGTATTCATGTACTTAAAAGCAATGTTTCAACATTAATTTTGCAATTTAGAACTACTGCACCATGTCTTGGGAGATACAGGCTTCTGTCTTCCCACCCGTGGCTCCACAGTATCCACCATGTGCCAGACTCTAGTAAAATTCCCTGTTTGCAGGGGGCTAAATCCTGCATCAGACAGTGACATTGATGTAAGAGTTTTCACAAGTGTAAGGAGTGCAGAAACGGGCCCATTATATTTAAAGTAAAGACTTGTAACCTAATGCAACTGTAAAACTTATTGGGGTAAATAATGTACATAAAGAACAAAACTTTTTTTTAGCCTAACATATCAAGATGAAGGAACTATCTGGCTGTGACTTTCTTGCTGTGAGGGAACACTGGCACCAGCACTGAGGGCAAGGAGCTTATTTCTCCACTATTCCCTCCCAGCCCCAGAAATGGCCAGCTAGTGTGGAATGACTGAAAACAGAGGAAGTGAGTGCAGCTGAATGGCTGCATCTACACTTGTAAATTAAGTCGACTTAAGCTTGCTTAAGTCGACTTAATTTACTCTGCGTCTACACTACAGTTTTCTTAAGTCAACTTAAGCAGCTTGCTTAAGTCGACTTAAGGAAAATAAAGTTAACTTAATTAAAATTAAGTTGACTTTATAACACCACCTTTCAATTCGACCTAAGGCTTAAGTCGACTCTCTAGAGTGGACTTAAGCCAGTGTAGACGTGGGTAGCCCTAAGTCGACTTAGGGCTACCCCAGGGCTACACCAATGCCCTCCCTGCCGGGGGGGGGGGCACAGGGGGAGCCTGGCATGCACCCCCACAGGGCAGGGCAGGGCAGAGCTCTGCCCACCCTGCCCCATGCCCTGCCAGGGTCCCTGTTCCCCTTTGCCCCATTGTACCTAGGTACAATGGGGCAAAGGCTGAGCCCCCTGGCATTGGGCAAGGGGTGCCCCCCACCCCCCTGGACCTCCCCTAAGCCCCTAGAAGTCGACCTAGGCATCCAGTGTGGACGCTCTAGGTCGACTTTCTAAGTTCCCCTTTAAGTCGACTTTAATTTTAAGTGTAGACACATTAAGTCGACTTAGTTAAAGTCAACTTAAATTAACAAGTGTAGACAGAGCCAATGTGAAGACAGAATGGGGGATAAAGAAGTGCAGGGTGAAAGGCTGAGGAAAACAAAGTGGAAGGGGGATAGAGATTAAAAAGAAATGAATGAATAGGAAGGGGAGAGGAGGACGTTTGCTGTCTTTGGCTATGTCTACACTTACTAAAGTTAGTTCGAATTAGTTAATTTGAACTAACTAATTCGAACTAATTTTAGTTAGTTCGAATTAACATAATTCGAACTAGCAAAATTTAGTTTGAACTAAGCAAGTGCCCTTCATGGCACTTGCTTAGTTCGAATTAGCAAATTGCATTGAGTTCAATGGGCTGGTTAGTTTGAACTAAGCAATTAGTTCAAACTAACATGCCCACATTGGTTAATTCGAACTAACTAGTTCAAATAAACCCTTACTTCAAATACCCTATTCGAATTTATTAGTTTGAATTAAGGAAGCCCTTAATTCGAAGTAATTAAAGCCTAGTGTAGCCATGGCTTTAGTTAATTTGAATTAAGCCTCCTTAATTTGAATTAACTTGCCAGTGTAGACATAGCCTATGAATCCAAGCCCCATTTTGTTCTTGTGGGTCATTCCAGAGTCAATTAGGATCAGGCTTTGCACATCTGTGTAACCTACATTCACAAAAAGTATGATCACCCCCTTGAGACATTTCCTATACTTTAGAATTATGTTAATGGTTGTCTATATATCCAATATTCTGTCTAGCACACATCACGATGGGGGCCTACATTCACTTGCTTTCAGTAACATAGGGCCTGATGGTAAAAGTGAGTCACTGCTTGGAATTATGTTACTGCCTTCTCCCCAAAAGAGGTTGGCTGAGCTGGCAGACCTCCTTTTGTAATGGGTTTGCGTAAAGCATGTGTGCACTTAATGGCTAAAGTCAAATTAAAAATCCTGGATTTGGGTTCAACCCTTTCGTTCACAGTTCAATCCAGTACAAAGGCAACACTGTACTGGAAAGTTACTTTGGTTAAGAATTGACTTAGTGCTAATTATGGGAGTTGGGTGGTAGCAGATAGAGTCCAGCATGCACTAGGCTACATGGGTGGGCCGACTGATTTCAATAGAACTACTCCCAGGAGTGAGTGTGTCAGTCCAGAGTGTGTTCTTATGGTCATGGCCTAAAGACCTTATCCTTGAAGGCTCTTATCTAGCAAACAGATCAGGATAGAGGGTACCCCATTTGCTTCAGTGGGGCTGTGTGTAAGTGCAGGCATCCACCCATGTGGATGCTGGATCCGGATAACAGTTGAAATCAGAAGAGAAATTCGTGGGAGGTAAGGGTTAATAGGCGATTTGAAAGAGGATTTTATTTTCTGTAGAAGGAGGGCTGTATCTACCAGTTTGTCGTGGTTTACAGGAGAGAATGTAAAATCCAGTGGCACTTAGTGAAGAGAAGAGTAGCACCCTCATCCTTTCCCTGTAAATGCAGGTGTTTACAGATCTGCATGAAAGTAATTGCTGAGTACAAGATGGCCACGCTCCACGCTGATAGCAGTCACTGCACTACCTGAATCTAAGATTTTTAGTATTTGAGACAGATCACACGTGAGGTGTGCCGTAACAGAACCAAGTAGTATTAAAATCTGGTAACAGGAAGATAACAGGACCTAGCAAGTGTTAATGACACATTGGATGTAGGATTTGGCTTGTTTTAAAATGAAAAAAATGGCACAGTTCAATACCTTTAAACCACATCTTGTCTTTTTCACTTCACAGTTTGTCAAACTTGGGGGTTTTAGGTATGGCCCATGATGTTCCGGGAATGTCAGCTGTTTCGCTAGAAACACCTGTTCTTTGTCAATATTTCAATATTTCAATATTTTGTCTGTCTTCTGCAAAGCTGGAAGCATTTTTCCTGGTGGGGGATTGGTGGGGTGATGTACCAATGTCTCCCTCATGATGGCATCATTCAGCAGTTTTCAGTTTCCTGCTGTGCTGCAGAAGGAAAACAGATGTCAAGGAAGCAGCAACCAGACTGGAAAACCATGGGGTTGGGGGATAGCCACTGAACTGCTAGGTAATGCCATCAGCATTCCACCACAAACAATTCCATTTCTTAGAGTCCAATTTTTTTATTGATTTCTCAAATTTTGCCAGTCCCTGCAGTGATCAGACTGGAAATACAGATGCACTGGCATGAAAACATTCAGCTGTGGGTGTTTCAGAGCTGCTGGGTATATGCATCTCTGTGCCGGGAGCCATCTAACACCATCTTGAGGATTTAACATGTTTTCAAGAAACCCATTTGATTTTCACTTTTAAATTGGCTTTGTTGCTGAGCTCTGTGCACAAAGACAAATATTCAATAGGCTAAATGTATGAGATTTCTATATTCTCTAAACCTGAGGTCTAGTGACTATAAGTCAGGCAGTTACTGATTTAAAAAAACTACCAAAACATTAAAATAAAACCTTCTCATTATTAGTTCAGTCCATGGGATTTGTTGTAGTCTCTTTAGCAGAAGATGGAGGAAGGAGAAAGTAAAACAGAGTAGGAGGTAGCGTGTGACAGCTGAAGAGGGAGGGTCCAATTTCTGCTTCAACACAGCTTCTAGCTTTGTGTTATATAATAGTATTCGGTGTCCCTACCTCTCATTTCCTCCATCTCTCTCGCACACACTTTTTAATGGCTTTATAAGTGAAGTGTTATTGTCAAATCAGATGAAGAACATACTGTTTTAGGAACACTACCTGATCTACCGAAACTACCCATACTATGCTGCTTTCCATGTAGTCAAATTCCAAGGGGGTACACATTTATCAAAATGCAGTTTAAATAACTAGAAAATTGTAAAGAATTTTATAACTATGACATGGCATTAGTACATACATTATCTCATGTAAAAATCCTCTGCGGTATAGTGCTTTGTACTAAGGAGGAAGATAACAGCTGTAGTTTTATGTCATCCTAGAAAGGCTGTAGTTTCATGGTGTGGTATGAGAGCTCTACAGAAGTGAGAAGAGTGAGGTTAGTCATTGTTTGTCAATTTTCTCAATTGGCATCTGGAGGTTACAGCCATTCTCTATGAAATTGGCTATATTTACACTCCAACATGCCCAGTGTGGTGCAATTTACTGACAAGTTCCATCAGGAGACTTCAGCTTTGTTTTCCCCCAAAGAAAAAAAAGAGGTTTTTTTAATGCATCCTAACATCTCGACATTGACGACGGCAGTTGTAGTTTTAATGTATCAGTTGGTCGAGGTAAACTCTGAGCTCCCCCCTTGGGTTTACTTTGACTTGCTAATATGGTTGAACAATCACTGCCTCACCTACCCTGGAAATTAACACATTAGCTACTCTCGCTTTCTAGTGTAGACATGGTCTTTAGAAACAGTGAAACCACTGAGCATGGAGAGGAGAAAACTACGACATCTAGAAATCTATTTCAAAGAGGCAAGAAGAGGAAAAAATCCATTTGTGTAATTACCACAAATCTGTTACCTAATTTTAGCACCTTGATAAATTCTGTAAGGCTGTAGGATGAGGGAGGAAGGGGCCAATTCTGTTCAAAGGCTTCTGTCACGTAATGGCAGCTAGGTTTTATGTTATCGTCACACAGGTTTTAAAATGTGCTTGCCAACCAAGATGCTGGCATGGAGGCAGAACTCCAACTCCCAGATTTTCCAGCCTCATTTATTACAGCATGCATGACTAACCAAACACATACTGCTCTTTGCACCAAAAGGGGGAGTTGATTTGTTGCTTCTTATTGCTAGAAAAAAGTTTAGTTACAAGAGAAGCTGCTTCTGGGATTTGTATTTGGTCTCTGAAGCTCCTTCCTTTCTCACTGGCTGCTGGTTACTAACTTTACTTCTTTTTCCATTGGGTTCTCGGTTTGAAGCTCATGGCCTGGCTTTGTGCCAATTCAAACATTTCCCTTATCCCACACCCCCTAATCAGCCAATCAGGCACACACAACTAGCATTTGTCAGCTGTGCCTTGGAATCCCCATTTTACTCATGCAGCTTCCCTGTTTATCTTCAGGATGTTGCCAGGTACTTAAGCAACTCATCCATAGTTCAGTGAAGATAATCAATAGTATATAACTTCTGTGCTAAAGTGAATGCAGAATGGCTTAAAAATTAATAGGGCTGGCAAGTTTTGGAGTTACACCAAATGATTTATTTTTAAGGACAGAAACCAAGTGATTTCCACTCCTACCAGAAATGACTTCAA
Organism: Pelusios castaneus; assembly: GCA_007922175.1. Lineage (NCBI taxonomy): Eukaryota > Metazoa > Chordata > Testudines > Pelomedusidae > Pelusios > Pelusios castaneus. Next base: position 6,534,761 of record ML685819.1, on the reverse strand, counting down.
CAAACTTTCTGTTCATGCAATATTTAGCAACATCTCAGCCATGGCATGTATTTTTTCCTTCTCCATACGTTTGTGATTTGCGTTTTCTGTTACTAATTATTTTATGACCCATTATAGTTGAGCTGCTAAACCTGTGTGTGCAGCTTCTTTCTAACCCCCATTAGGAATTCTTCTCTCAGTCATCACTTTGACAAGTGTTGGAATATCTTTAGTCTACAGAATTTCATTTTCCCCAGGACCACACTTAAACTATTTACAATGGTTGTGAATCAGTATCAATCCCACATGCTGTAGTTTAGCAGAGAACTGGTTGCATTATTGTTTCCATGAATACTATATGATTTTTAAAGAGCCTCACTCAACTATGTACAATTTAAATGTATTTATTTTTGCTGGAGTGATACTCATAAGCAAACCTTTTTAATATTTGGATAAATAATCTTCTCCCTGGTCTCAAAAAAGCTATTGCAGGATTAAATCTGTGGATGTCAGCCTGTTTGACCAATTTTGCTGAACCAGGCAGTATCTTCCTATCTTGCAATTAACAGGCTTCCTAATGTCAGGAAGGTAATAATGCATCTGTAGACTCTTCTGATCTGTGATCCCTAGAAGTATGTAAGATTTAACCTCTGGAATTAGTCTGAAATCCATCACAGGCTATAGGGTAATACAGTCTGATTCTGTATGATTCTTTACACCCAACCTATTTCACTCTATAACAGTGGTTCTCAACCTTCCTAATGCCGCGACCCTTTAATACAGTTCCTCATGTTGTGGTGACCCCCAACCATAAAATTATTTATATATGTGTTTTCCGATGGTCTTAGGCGACCCCTGTGAAAGGGTCGTTCGACCCCCAAAGGGGTCCCGACCCACAGGTTGAGAACCACTGCTCTATAAAGTAGGTAGTAAAAGTAGTAGAGTTCAGTACCCAATAAAAACAAAGGCAAAGAGAAATTGGGAGCAACATGTAAGGGGAAAAGATATGATTGCAGCTCATATTTTTAACAAAATGTAGAGGGAATGAGTCAGATAATTACAGGCAGAGCCCTGCAAATCTATTGGTATCTGCTTTATAAGCAGACCATGTTTGCGGATTGTAGGCGGATACATGTGTCCATGCATTTAAGACAAGAAGACTGTTATCAGCAAAGATGAATAAGAGGAAGCTAGGTGAATTTCACCATTATTGAGTTTGTTAAAGAGCTAGTTTCATTAAATGTGGTGAAGCACTACCCCACTGCAACCCCAGCTCTGAGCAGAGCGGGCAGTGTTGGCAGAGTTCCCACCAGTGTTTGCTTTGGTAATGCAATGGCATTTAGTGTCAGTGACTTTATTGGAGTCCTGCTTGTGGAGGTGGGCTGAATGGACATGTTTAAGCTTGGAAAATCTGCATTTACACTCATACTTCCCACATATCAACCTGGCCATTTTTATATTACTATTATTATAATTATTTGTGTCATCCCAGCACCTAGCAGCCTGGGCACAGATCAGGGACCCCATTCGGCTAGGCATTCTACATGTTAGTCCTACTGCCTGTCAGTCACCCCATCAAAATAATCAGAGAGATATTGCAGCTCCTTTCCACCATTATAACCTTTCCATGAAACATCATCCATAGATTTTTCTCTCCTTGTCTTGTCCAGTGTCTGTAAAGCACTGTCCCAGTAATAACTGTATTACTATGAAAGAAGAAAGATGAGGCCACTCCTAGACAAATAGAGTAGGGAGAAATATGTATTGTCAGAGAGGTTGGAATGAGAATATGGAGAAAGGATTTTTTTAATCGTTTTTATTATTAAAGAAAACCCTTTCATTCAACTGAGGGGCTGTTAAGGTTCTAGGAGAGGGAATAGGATGGACTCAGATTTTAAGGCCAGAAAGGACCATTATGATCATCTAGTCTGACCCCTTGCACATTGCAGGCCACAGAACCTTACCCCCCACTCCTCCAATCAATCCATAATCTTTGGCGGAGTTACTGAAGTCCACAAATCATGATTTAAAGCCTTCAGGTTACTGATAATCCACTATTTACTCATTTAAATTTGCAAATGCACCATGCTGCAGAGGAAGACACACACCCTCAGGGTCTCTGCCAAGCTGACCTGGGGGAAAAGTCCTTCCTGACCTCAAATATGGCAGTCAGTTGGATCCTGAGCAAGATGCTGAGAAAGAGTGAAGAAGAAGTTGGTTGTCCAGAAGGTAGAAAGGAAACCCAAGGTTTGACAAATACTACATAGTTTGAGGATTATCTGTGTCTTCTGTGGTGTGCACAGCACTAACATTTGTGTCATGTTGCTGAGAAGAACCTCCTATGAATTTTGAGTTGCCTATATATTTTTATGTTAACATGAATTACAAACTGAAGCTTTTTCTCCTTTCACACAGATGATACCTCTTAAACTATTTTACGAGATCAAAGTAACTAAGAAACAGGGGCATCACTGCGTGAAGAAAGGTTTGGGGCCAGGGCCCCTCCCCCAGGCTGCACTGGCCCTGCCCTTGCCCCTATCCAGGCTCCATCTGGCCCCAGGGCCGTATCTGGCTCCAGCTGCCACCGGCCCAGCTCCCTGACCGGGGTTGGATCCTGCCACTGCTGGCTGGCGGCCCGCCCCTGGTTCCCGGCCAGGGGCCGGATCAGGATCTTGATGCCACCGGTCAGTGGCCTGATCCCAGATCCCCGGACAGGGTCGGAGCTGGATCCTGCCGCCGCCACCAGTGGCCTGGCCCTGGGTCCCCGGCCAGACTCGGGGCACTGGAACTCAGGGCTTATGCCCCATGTGCCCAGTGCCAGCGATGCCCAGGCTAAGAAGCAAGTAGAAAAAAGGTACAAAGAGGCATATTTTCAGTGCAGTTGTTAGTGCACATAGAAGGTGTAGGAAAGTATTAGGATAAGGCGTTTAGCAGGCAGAATGATAAGTCTGCCAGTGCTGAACACACTGTAGTGCACTGTGAACATATCTATCCTAAGGTTAATGTTTAATTGGATAACCTATTTATTTTACTCGTAAGTTGTACCAGAACATATAAACCCCATCACAATCAAGGACCAACAGGCTAGGAACAAGGATTGTTTTATCATATTCAAGGCTATAGCAACACGCAAATAAGCCTCCTTAAAGACTGAAAGCAGTTGAATGAAGATTGTTTGCAATAGCAATTTTAAGGACAAAAATCAGATTCAAAGTCCTTCAAGAAATATAGATAAACAGCTGATCTTTATATGGTGCCTATTACCAAACGTTTGACCTAATGATTAAACAATATACGGGGATGACTCCAACCTTTATTAAAAATGTCATCTTTGGGGGGTAAAGGGGAACAGGTTTTAATCCAGACATGTCATTTTAGCCAAGTAAAAGTTCTAGTCTAGCTGAAGCTACAGGGTTTGTTGGGTTAATTGATTTCTCCCCCTAACCCTAAATTTTTATTTCTGCAAAATTTCCCTCCTCGTACAGGTTTCTGGGTGGTTGTTCAACTCATCCACCCTGAAAACTGACTATATCTACATTTTTATGTGGCTCAGATTATATTTTTCCATCAAAAATGGAAGCTTAAATTAGACTTGATCAACAAACTTCCAAATGGAGAAGCACTGAAAATACAGAGCTATATTTTTTCAGGGACTAACCTGCACAGGGCCCTCTGGATGAACAAGTTAAAACTAAAGGCTTTCCCCCCATCTTCAATCTTTGTGAAAGACAGGGTTAATGTCTTAGCATTTGAATTTGCCTGGTAAGTGGAAAACTGAACAATTCTGGGCCAAATTATTTTTTCTAAGCTCCATTCTGGAACTGTCCCTAGTGTCAGTTTGATTTTGGTGAAGTTTGGAGGTTAAAAATCTGGCCACTTTGCTTTACCTGTTGTTTTTATGATGGCATTTTCATTGGCATTTTTGTATTCTTGCTTTGATATGATAACCATGTTTTAGCCTTTTGCAAGATGTAGAAGACATGGGTTTTTTTTTAATAATGTTAACAGGTACAAAATTCTTTAAAACCAAGCCTGATCCTATTAAGTCAGTTGGATTTTGCCACCTGTGATGGGGTGACTCTACCCCGCACTGAAGAAGCCCAACAAACACTGTGGGCGGGGGAGGCCCCACCCTTAGAGCCCTGCTGGGCATGCTCAGACTGCTCTCCCTGCATAAAAGAGGGCAGCTCAGCTCAGTTGGGGCTGACTGGTAAGGAGGGAGGACCTCCACTCAAAGCTCCTGCTAAGGAAGGGGAGGCGCGCCAGGCAGCCCAAGAGGGAGATGCTGATGCGGCGTGGTGATACCAGGAGCGGCCATCTCGTGACTGGAGCCCAGAGACCCACCTGCGGACGGTAACCTGGGAAGCCCCGAAAGAGCCTCGGACCAGGACCATGCAGGAGGATCATCACCCACCTGGGTAGGAAGTAGCCCAGGGGCCCGCGTCACGGGGTCAGGGGCGGAGCCAGTGTGTTTCGGCGGATCCCCGCTGGCAGAGTGCCGCAACCCCGGACACCCATAGGGCCCTGGGCTGGGGCTCAGTGGAGTGGGCGGGCCTGAGCCCCCCTACCCGGGCACTGCCCTCAGAGGCCTGTGGGCCTGGTTGCCCTGACCCAAGGGCGGCCTGTTGACTCTGCGGCCGCTAGGCCTGGTTGCCCTGACCCAAGGGCGGCCTGTTGACTCTGCGGCCGCTAGGCCTGGTTGCCCTGAGCTTCACGGGCAGCCCAGTAGTCTAGAAAAGGGGGGGCTGGTGGGATGGGGTTGATGCCTCCATGCCAGGTGCCGGCACGCCCCCCTAACACCACCTATTTCATTTGGTTCACAATTTGACCCTTTACATCCTGTAATTTCCCTGTTACTCCCTAATAAAAAAACATAGGGTCATATAGTGCCCTTATCATTTACCTAAATGTTGGCACGTGACCGTGCTCCGGCTGCTCTCCTAAGCAATGTAATTAGGGGCTGGTATTGACATGAAAAAATTTCAGCTCCATTCATGGTGTTCTTTCCACAGACAGGCCCTGGCCTGACAGATTGCAGCATACACTGAAGGGATTTAAAGGTTATTTGCTAAGAAAGTAACACTTTACATTTGTTCATCTCACTAGAAAAATTGCTCACTTGTACCTCCACTAGCATTATCCCAAGAAGAGCAGAAACGTATATAAAACTCAGATAAAAAAAAAGTATAATTTTGAAGCAACTTGTGATGGGTCTGAAGAACTAGCCTGAAAGTGTTAACACTAGTGCGGAGAACATTAGGTTGTTGGCAAATTACCTATGCAATGAGCCATCAGTGGCCTCAACCCTTCAGGGAGTACTGGCCGTGCATTTCCAAAATTACAGCTATATTCTGCCCACAGAACCAAATGGATTCCACTGGTTTCAAAGGTAGTCTTACTCACATGCAAGGGCAGAATTTCTCCCATCTATAACACTATAGTATTGTATAATAATGGCCCCAGAAAATATAGGGTTACTGAAGATTCAGTCTGGCAGTCCTAATCCAGTTAAACAAATAAGGAGTCCTGTGGCACTTTTGAAGACTAACAAATTTATTTATCGCATGAGCTTTCGTGGAAGAAAATCCCACTTTGTCAGATGCTTTGAAGATGGGGAACTTTCAGAATGGGAGGAAATTAAATACAGGGAAATGTATGACACAGGATCAGGTCAGGCTGTAACAGAAAATTTTGCCTTACTAAGGACTGCAAAATTTGGCCTAATAGTTACATTATTGCATGCAGAGTATAAGTGCCTGTCTGCATATATAGTTTTTTATTTTGTTGCTCTACATATGGGTTTTTTCCCCCAGGTACAGTTCCTGCATAATGAGTGCATTTTTCGTACACTTGCTTTGTGTCATGGTCCTGGCAACAAAGCTACTTACTGGAAGACAGGTAACTGCTCTTTTGTTTTAGGGGACATGTGGAGAGTCTTTCCTTTAACTGCAACTGAATTGGGCCCTCAGTGCTGGAGATCTTCATTCAATCCCCACTCATGACTGATATTTGTACATGTGATCATTGGTTCCTCATACATAGGTTATGTTCCCACCTTTGAAAACCAACACCAGTGCTATTACCAGTATGTTTGAAATGTGCTGATTGGTCATATTTATCTAGACATCCTTATTAATTTATTCCCTGCAATTTTGAAGGTTTCCATGTATTTGTGTCACACGGCCCAGGCTTAGTCACACAAACATTTTCCTCATGTAAGGTCAAAATACATCAGTGACTCCTATGACCCTTCTGAAGGTTCACACAAACAACAGTCTCAGACATCTGTATTTCTCTTCATATACATTTAGGTCTTTTACTGGATCTTTATGTTGTTTGTCCCACATTCAGACTCTCCGAGTCTTATTTGGTTAGAAGCAGAAAAGGAAATGTGTTAGGTTTTCCTTTTCATATGGGAACCAACAGGCAATGTTTCCCCTCCCCTCTAAGCTGAGGTATGCCCTTGAGTTTCAGCAGATTGTACAAACAGAACAGAGCAGGCAACAGCAATGCCAGACATGCAGGTAACAATTGGACCTGTGCCAGTTTTCCTGCGTGTATGTCACATGAAATAGGGGGAGTAGATTTTGTTCAAAGAGTTGTTGAAGTGCATTTGCTAAGCTACTTGCCTGTGTTTTGCCTGCTTGCTAATTTCAATTCAGTATGCTTCGAAATAGACTTTTTTGGCCTTTTCTTTCTCGCTTCCAGTGATCAAGCAGCTTCAAAAGAATGTTATCTGATAATACATCAGCAGGTATTTGAAATGCATTCTTCTGTTGCTTTGGAAGCAAGAACTAAAGCAAGTGAACTTTTTATGGTTTGACATAAATGGTCCATACTTCAGGGGTTTTGCTTACACACAGATAGGGCTTGAATTAATATCTTAATGTGTTTTCAGGCAAAACTGTTAGATAAAAGCATTTTTTTTTTTTAAATCAAAGAAGGAAACTAGTCACCCCGGTAGTTCAAATCAAGTAGAATTTGCCACACTGCTGCTTTGTGTAGCAGGAAGGAAATATGCATATTAGTCAGCTAGAAGGGGTGTGATTATTGGGTACTTCAGGGAGACTGCATTTGTGCAGCAACAGCTTTTCCAACCAATCAGCATAGAGAAGTTCAAGTTGGAAGCACTTGTCTCACTTCCTTTCCCCTTATTTTTAATCTATTATTGATCCCCTCCTCCTCTTCAAGCTCAGGGTGTGGAGTGTGAGTTGTGCCACAGAATTAAGCACCATATGGAAAGGGCAATCCACAATTCAAGCCAAATGATTTTAATCTTTCAGTTCCGGCCCCGCTCTGCAAGGTGTAAGATTCCATCTCCTGCTCTAAGTTCTTTTGCCCTGCAAGCTGCTGGGTTCAGCAAAGTAATGTGCCTAGAATTCTTGGGCATGCCTGTTTGGCAGAAGAGGTAGTAGATGAAGGATTTGCTGGAGCAAATCAGTCTTCCTGATTTAACAAGGCTACAGTAGGGAAGAGAAAGCCTGACTCCTCTGGCAATCATGAGATTTGGGAAGCTATATGCCACAGGAACAAATGCACACACCACACGATATGATGCTAGAGCACGAGTAGTGAACACAACACTAGCTTTGGGGGAGTGTCATAACCACAAGGGCCCGATTCCAGAAGAAAAGCGCAACTGGCCCTCACAATTATCCTTGCACTGAATGTTAGTACCAGGAGTTTGCTCATTCTTTGTGTCACCTGCCTTGTGCTCAGGGAGTAAAGAGTCATATGCACTGGAGAATGGCAATGGGAGGGGAAGTGCCCTGACTTCCTTCTCTGTACCACTCTGGTTCTGGAACAGAGATAAAGGGGGTCTTGGCATCTAAAACCCTGGTGTTTCCAATTACTCTCAAGAATTAACCGCACACACCTCTTCACTCCACCCTCCTTAACTATCAGAATCATTTGACAAAACAGGAGGAGCTAAGCAGCAGCTAGCAACTCTGTCCTCTGCTTAAGAAACAAAGTTCAACTTTGAGTAATAGCAATTGACTTTTCAGAGACCATCTCCATGTTATCTCTTGAAACAGACAGGCTGTTAAACAGCCTCCCCCCTCCCCGCACTCCCCTGTGCTGCATTGCTGTTTGTGGAAAAGACTTCAGTTCAAGTTCATGGGATCTCTTGCCCCACAAATTCATTTGCATTTGTTTTTAAAAAGTTATCTGTCCCAGAGATTAAAATGAAAGTTTGCTGCTCAGCAAGCTTTGCTTCAGAGTGGGTAAGAATGGCGTGGCTGCTCCTGATTCGTTTATGAGAAGGTAAAATTCTCCTTCTCTAAAGAAGATGTTGACTGTAACTTATAAGCAATGTTTCCGGTGTTTAATTTTCTGTTCAATCATAAATTTGAAAATTATTGAAAGGATTCCGTAAATCCTTGTATTAATTTCACTCAGTAATACAGGGTGTTGTATCAGCCATTCAAAATGTCAATAGAACGAGTGGCCTTTCTGTCTGTCTTTCTTAAATCAGGCTTCTGTTGTTATCATTGTGGTAACGGACAGGCAAGGGCAGGCAGGCATGTGATGTTGTTGCAAGGCAGTGTTTTTAGACACATTATTTCAAGTGAGGAAATGGGCTGACTCACATTAGTGACATGTAATTCACCATGTTAGTTGCTCAGAATGCCCTCCGGCATTTTCTTCCTCCAATAGAGTTCTCAATAAGTAGCAAGGTCACTAAGTGAAGGTAAACAGATGTAATCACGTGTTGTTACTGACATTCATGACAGGCCACACACGACTAATGAAAAAGGAAAGAGCCATTTTATATTCCCATTGAACATTACATCCACAGATGTTACAAACCAGCCAAAATGCTGTAGTTCAAATGAACAGTAATGTGAGTGAACCAAGAATCAATTGAGGCTGCAACATAATACCCCAGGTAATTGTACCCAGTTTTACTGTGTTGTATTGGATTGAGGTGCACTCTCTAACAGCAATTATTACTCTAGCATCCAGACTTTACATTGTAGGGCTTTGTAATATTTTACTGGCATTTAATTGATCAGCTCAGCATTGATTTGAAGATTAGACATTTCATAGTTTACAAACTTCAGTAGCTGACTGGACAAGGCAGGATAGATCACTGTCCACTGAGTCATCATATCTCTTGCCCTTCTGGCTCAAGCTTTTGAAATTATTTTTCAAAGGAAAGCCAGTTCTGTGAAGTGACTCTTAAAGGAAGGCAACTGCTGTTAGATTTTGGAAACTAGCACTGAAATGCCACTTGCGTGGTCTAGATGATCCAGCAATAGCATTTATTCTCTTGTATAGGGACAAATTTCCTCCCCGCTGCTACACCAGCACTATGGTGAAAATGTACACAGTTCTGGCATGTGTAAAGCTTTTGCTGCATTATGCTTGATCAGCACCCTCTGTAAAAAAGTTTAGTAATATATAGTTGTCACAGAAATACTCCTGGGTGCAAGGGAAACATCTTGGGACAGAGATCTAGAGATTCACCTTGAAAATGGATCATAGTCTAATGCCCATGAGACCTGGGGATCTGGAATATCCCCCTGCTTTCTCAGACCCTCTGGGGCAGCATCTCCCACTTCTTTGTACTCCCTAGGCAGTCTGTTCTATTATCCTACTGTTTTTTACAGCTAGAAAGTTTTCCCTGAGATTTAATCTAAATTTACTATGCTGTAGTTTGATCCATTACCTCTTGTCTTGCCCTCCATGGTGGGAGAAAGCAACTTTTCTCCATCTCTTTTTATGACAACCTTTCAAGTATCTGAAGACTGCTATCTTATCTCACCTTAATCTCTTCTTTTCCAAAGCGTGGCAATGGGGGGGGGGGCAGTGGTGCAGCGCGGGCCCGCCTAACCACGGGGGTTTGCCCCCCACTCCCCTCCAAGGACGACCCTGCCCATAATGTGCAGGCTACGGCTTTGTTGCAACCTAAAATTGCTTTTGCCTTTTTAAAATTTTTTTTTGCAAAAGCATTGCATTACTGACTCATGTTGAGATGGTGATCTCCCACAGCTCCCAGATCTTTCTTAACAGTGTGGCTCCCAAGCAAGTTTTAACCCATTCTGTATTTGTGCATTTGGGTTTTCTTCCTTAAGCACAGCACCTAATAGTTATAAATAATCTAAGTACAGATCAAATAATTTATCCACTCTAGGCCCAGTGGTTAAAGTATAATTTGATGGGCCCCAGAACCCTCCTAATCTCCGGGCCCCCTTCCCATATTGTCTGGGCTCCCATCATGCATGTGGAGCATGCATGCATGTCAAGCAAAGTTTTCTTTAAGCAGCTAAAAATGTGTTTCTTTATCTGGTGATGGTAAGAACCATTAGGATAGCGTCACCTTTTCAACAGTCTGATATTACATTGTTTTGAGGTAGTTTCAGGAATGTGAGGATGTGAGCACATGCTTCATAGCTCATGGCTGCTGTCTCACATGGCTGTTACTGCTTAGCCCAAGAATAAGTTATATAGATTCAAACAGGGTGGAACAACATATCAGACAGCATATGTATGCAAATTGGATATATCAGCTTGGGTTTGAATAGAGACATTAATTGGCTTTCTCATTATAAACACTAGTCATAAAGAGTATGTCTACACTTGCACCTTAAGTCGACTTAATGATGCTTAAGTCGACCTCCAGAATGCTGTGTCCATACCGGGCACTTCCTTACGTCGACTTAAGCGCTTCGTTAAGTCTATTTAACTCTATCTCTGAAGGTTGACTTAACGCCTAAGTCGACCTTAAGTCGACTTAAAGCTGGTGTGGATGCCCTAAGTTGACTTAATTGGCCTCCAGGCCAGGGGACAGGCTGGGGAGAAGGAGAGCCATGGTCGGGGGATTGGGCAGGGGAGAAGGGAGAGCTGTGGCTGGGAGATTGAGCAGGAGAGAAGGGAGAGCCACAGCTGGGGGATTGGGCAGGGGAGAAGGGAGAGCCAGAGCTCTCCCTTCTCCCCTGCCCGATCCCCCAGTGTGGCTCTCCCTTCTTCCCAGCTGCAGCTCTCCCTTCTCCCCTGCCTGATCTCCACAGCCGCGGCTCTCCCTTCTTCCCAGCCGCAACTCTCCCTTCTCCTCTGCCTGATCCCCCTGTGCGGCTCTCCTTCTCCCTACCTGATCTCCCAGCCATGGCTCTCCTTTCTCCCCAGCAGCGGCTCTCCCTTCTCTCCTGCCCGATTCCCCAGCCATGGCTCTTTCTTCTCCCCTGCCCGATCTCCCAGCCGCGGTTCTCCCTTCTCCCCTGCTCAACCCCAGCTGCGGCTCTCCTCCGTCGACCTAGCACCTGCCCGTGTGGACACAGGCAGTTGACTTAAGTTTCCAGTGTGGCCGCTCTAAGTTGACTTCACTTCACCAGTGTAGATATAGCCAAAAAGTGCGAAAGGACCCCTTTGTTTTTCATTACAAACAGTGATTCTTTCCTCTCTCAATCTCATCACTTTTGGAGATGTTGTTCCACCCTGTTTGAATCTATACAACTTGTTTGATATGCTGAAGTAATCTGACCTGATGCAGTGAAATGTAATCACAGGATTTATCTTCCTTCCTACACTGTAATTTTTTTTCCATTTTTTTAGCATCTGATGAAGTGGGACTTCACCCATGAAAGCTCATGCGAAAAATAAATTTGTTAGTCTTTAAAAGTGCCACGGGACTCCTTGCTTGTTTCTCTACATCTAGAGCTGATGATACTGCTTTTTATTTTCAGTATTCCAAAGCAAATAATTTTTTGGCCTTAAACAGTATTAAGATCAATGCTTTCAACAACTGGTGTCTAAAATTAAGAGTTCTCCAAGCACACATTTAGCATTACCTGATTTATCTTGAAGCCCTGAGCACTCATCGGGAACACAAACTTCAGTAGGAGCTGCTGAGTGCTCAGCACTTCAGAAAATTATGCCACTTAGTTAAGTGCCTCAATATATACTTTTCCTTTCTTGGAGACTACTCCTGTGCATTTACATTTGTGGTTTCCTATTTCACAGTTTGTTGAGATCACTCAACGGCAGTTAATCTGGTGTCCGGTGTCGCTGCATTCTGCTTTTTCCTGGCAGCACAGCATAGAGACAGCTGCAGAAACACACTTTAAGAGTTAGCTTCTTCACACAATTGAGTCCTATTTTACATTCACAACATTTACCGCCTCAAGGTACAGTTATAAGGTGCACTGAGCTAAAAAAACCACAGACAATTTAAGGCTCTCACCTTAGTTAAAGAAACATAGTTCAAGATAGGTTCTAGAAGTGCAGATAGCAGGGATAAGCAGCCTCACAGATCAGGATATTAGCCATCAGTAACTAGCATTTTATAAAATCAGTGCCACGCTGAAAAGAAATGCAGTTACCCACATTAGATACCCAATGTGTTAGATGACTGAAGGGACATGGTGTTTGTCCTTATGCTTTTCACATACTCTTGTGTGTTTATTTAGGGTTGCCATCTACACTGGCATCTCTGAATTTGGTCCCTTGGGGTCACCTGCCACAGCTGCACAGTGCCTGGGCATATAACACAAGGTTTTCCCCTTCAGTTCTGCCTTTAGGGATTTTACCACTGTGATGCAGCATCTTTGTTACTACTGTAGTTCACACAGATCTGATTCCATAACAGATGTCCAGCATGTAAGGGGTTATTTTAGTTGGTTTGTTTACCCTGTATTTCATAAGGGGGTATTTATAATAGTTTTGATTTGCTGATGACTTCAGTAGTAATAGGATATAACATGTTAAATGTCTTCAAAATGCCCTGCTTTAGTTGGTTTTCATATGGGCTATGAATACAGGCTAGTAGTGAACGACAATAACTGCAGGAAGGAGAGCGTAACAGACAGAGCAGCTGTTGAGCAGAGTGTCTCTAATCAGAGAATCCCTCAAACAAGACTATTTTGTGTGTGACATTTAATTTTACCAGAGAAGTTTACTGATGCAATCTGAAAGCAAAAACCTTAATGCTCTCCAAATCTAGCCTTCAGCTGAACTTTGAATTTGACAATACATTAAAGCCCTGATCCTGCAGCTTGTAGTTAGGAAAAGGCTTAATGGTGTAAATAAAGGAAGCAGAATTTGACCCACTATCTCTAATTGAATGCAACGCTGCATTTTGATTTTTTTAAATTAAAACGCTACCAGTCTATTTTAGATTAATTATTTTTTAGCTACAATAGCCAAAAATCCAGCTATAGCATGTCCTCCCCTTGTGTGTGGTTTGTAAAGTCTGTCAGAGGCAGGCAAACTAACTCCCAAATGAGATTCTTTTCCACCCTTTTGATCCAGACCACAACTGTGGAGAGAGTATTCCATCATATTCTGACATTTCACAGGGGACATATCAAAACTGTTGGATGCAATAAAAAAAATTGTGACGTTGCATTAAATCATCTGGTTTACCTTTGAATGTGGGCCATGTTTGAAGGAAGCCTGCATTGTTGTCTGGGCTGGGACATGACTAGGAGAGAGGTAGAGGAGTCAGAAGACATGTTCATGTTTATCAACAGACATTGCTCTTTAAGTCTTAGTTATAAAAATGTTAAACTGTTCGCTTCCAACAAACATCTGCACAAATTTATGATCTTATCTATCAAGCTCTGTTTGGAAAATATACTTTAAAAACTTCTCATTTTAGACTGCTTTGTTTTAACTTTATTTTAAAGGCCAGTTGGGATGAATTAGTATTTCCTCTTTATTGAGGTAGTAGCCTAAAAGAATAAGCGCTATCCTAATTCTCTTTAAGCCCTCTCATCTATGAGAAAAAAATACATTTTGATGTGTTGGGATTAATGTTCTCCTACAGGGCTATGAAAGTGTTTTAGAGGGGGCTACTCCTTCCAACAACAGTAATTTTAACACCCAAATACCTGTATACTGCAGTTCAGTCTGAAGTCTCCAGTGCAGAGTATGAAATATTAAAGCTTTCACACTACTGTGCCATTAGCTGAAACATGCATCAAGAATTGACCCAAGGCTCTAAGAATTTTGCAAAATAACTACTGTGTTTAGTTCTATATAAGTCTCTCGAGGCAAAATCAATTCCTTCAGGCCTCTGCAACCTTACTGAAAACCACACCTCATAGAGCAATGTATACCATTTATCAAAATCTCTTCTATGTTGTTGAAAGCTACATCTTTTCAATTAGAAAGAAAATCAAACATCTGTCCATATGTGGTCACTAAAGAGCCCAGGGCACTTTTTGTAGGACCTAGAGATCTTGCACTAGTTTCCAGGACAAATTGTTAGTCACTTCTTTCAACCTAATTTTCCTCTGCATTTTTAATTGGATATGATAATCCTCTTCACTTTCTGTCCTGCATTTTCATGTAGTGATGTTGCATGATGTTGACCAATTTCAGTGTTCCCATTCCTCAGGTAGCAGTATTTTAGAGAGAGTTGAAATTATTTCTGTATAAATACGCAGGGAGTTTGAAATCCAGTAGAAACGTTGTTATTGAAATCAATGGGAGCAGCCCTTGATCCATAGTTTGAAGTGGCGTGAAAGCCCTTGGGATGGAATGTGCTATAGAAAAGCTTCCCCCCTACCCTCTCCACAAAGGAAGGGGAATAGCAGAGGGTAAGGTAAGAAAGTGAGGGAGAAAGGAACAAGAATTTTTTTTTAAATTTTAGTATGAGACAGTCTCCAGCTATTTCTTCATTATTTTGTTACTTGCATACAATATATTGTTCCCAGTTGAATTAAAGCAGTGATAACACTGTCTTATGCCAGCAAAGGAAAAGGGATTTGTTTTCTGAAAACTACTAACCAAGGTATGTGTTATGGACCAGTTCCCCTCCCCTTCCTCTCTTGATAGTGTATACCAGTGATTCTCAACTCAGGGGTACATGTACCCCTGGGGGTACACAGAGGTCTTCTAATCTAAAGTGTACATCAAATCCTCTAAATATTTACCTAGGTTTACATCAGTCTACGTGAAAAGCACTAGGAAAGTCAGTACAAACTAAAATGCCATACAATGATTTGTTTATACTACTCTATGTATAATAATCTGAAATTAAGTACAATATTTGTATTCCAATTGATTTATTTTATAATTATATGGGAAATATGAGAAAGTAAGCAACTTTTCAGTAGTAATGTGCTGTGACACTTGTATTTTTACATCTGATTTTGTAAGCAAGTAGTTTTAAAGGGTGCATCTATACTTACAAATTAAGTCGATTTAAGCTTGCTTAAATCAATTTAATTTAATCTGCATCTACACTATATTTTCCTTAAGTCGACTTAAGCAGCAGCTTAAGTAGACTTAAGGGAAATTAAAGTTGACTTTATAAAACCTAGTATAAGGTCGACTTTACTGGCTAAGTCGACTTTATTAAGTCGATTTAGCCAGTGTAGATGCAGATTAGCCCTATGTCGACTTTAAGTCGAATTAAAGGGCTCCAGGGCTCCCCCACTGCCAGGGTGGCTGGCACAGGCAGAGCCTGGCGTGCTCCCCCCACAAGGCAAGACAGTGCCCTGCCCACCCTGCTCCTATGCCCTGCCAGTGTCCCTGTCCTGCTCAGCCCCCATTGTACGCCGGTACAATGGGGCAAATGCTGAGCCCCCCTGGCACTTGGCAAGGGGTGCCTCCCCTGCCACCATGGACCAGTCCCAGGTCCACCTAGCCCCTAGAAGTCGACTTAGGCATCCATTGTGGACGCTCTAAGTTGATTTGGCAGCGTCCCCTTGAATTTGACTTAATTTTTGAGTGTAGACATGCTAAGTCGACTTATTTGGCCAAGTGTAGACATAGCCAAAGTGAGGTGAAATGTGAGGGTACACAGGACAAATCAGACTCGTGAAAGGGTATAGTAGTCTAGAAAGGTTAAGAGCCATGGTTAAATACCACCTTTATAAATTATAGTTGTATGTCAAAAATACATTTCTCTTCATCTGATATTCTTGAATCCTGATGACATCAAGCAGCTTTAAGCTGTAATAGCTAATGCTGTTTGGATAGCAGTGTACACAGGGTGTCTCAGCAGATGGTTTCAGGTGTGTGTGTTTGTGATCCATTTTGTTTTGGCTGGTTTTTGTTTAGGGATACAGTATTTTCCTTACCCTTATTAAACTTTGTCTATGCAAGATATTTCTCTGAAAAGTTTTCCCTCAGTGGTATCAGCAGGAGCCACCATTATTTTAATTTCTCCCCAGAGTTGTACAGGTTGGCTCTGAGTAGTGTTAGACCACATGGCTAAAACACCAGGGGTTGTGCAAACATTAGCACTAGGAATCAATGGCTCGATGTCTGGTTGGCAACCGGTAACGAGTGGAGTGCCCCAGGGGTCGGTCCTGGGGCCGGTTCTATTCAACATCTTCATTAATGATCTTGATGATGGAATAGACTGCGTGCTTAGTAAGTTTGCGGATGACACCAAGTTGGGGGGAATGGTAGATACTCTGGAGGGCAGGGACAGGATCCAGAGAGACTTGGACAAATTGGAACAGTGGGCCGAAAGAAACCTCATGAGGTTCAACAAAGACAAGTGCAAAGTCCTGCACTTAGGACGGAAAAATCCCATGCACTGCTACAGGCTGGGGACCGATCAGCTAAGTAGCAGCGCTGTAGAAAAGGACCTGGGAGTTATGGTGGACGGGAAGATGAATATGAGCCAACAGTGTGCCCTTGTTGCCAAAAAGGCCAATGGCATATTAGGCTGCATCAGTAGGAGTATTGCCAGCAGATCGAGGGATGTGATAATTCCCCTCTATTCGACACTGGTCAGGCCGCATCTGGAGTACTGTGTCCAGTTTTGGGCTCCCCACTACAGAAAGGATGTGGACAAATTAGAAAGAGTCCAGCGGAGGGCAACAAAAATGATTAGGGGGCTGGGGCACATGACTTATGAGGAGAGACTGAAGGAACTAGGCTTATTTAGTCTAGAGAAGAGAAGACTGAGGGGAGATTTGATAGCAACCTTCAACTACTTGAAGGGTTGCTCCAAAGAGGAGGGAGCTAGGCTGTTCTCGAGGGTAACAGACGACAGAACAAGGAGCAATGGTTTCAAATTACAGCTGGGGAGGTCAAGGTTGGATATTAGGAAAAACTTTCTCACGAGGAGGGTGGTGAAGCATTGGAATGGGCTATCTAGGGAGGTGGTAGAATCTTCATCTTTGGAGATTTTTAAGGCTCGGTTAGACAAAACTCTGGCTGGGATAATTTAGGGGGAGTGGTCCTGCTTTTTAGCAGGGGGTTGGACTAGATGACCTCGTGAGGTCCCTTCCAACCCTATTATTCTATGATTCTATGATTCTATGACTACCCAGGAGGTAACGTCTGGTGGAGCTGCCCCACTGTTAGCAAAGGTGGGAGGCAATATTTTTAGAAAGAAAGCAAAGCCTGGCTTGTGCTTGAGCTTGCTGGGCCAGAGTACGTAACATTTCAGGTACATCTCCTTTGTGATGTTCATGTTGCTCAAGTAAAAAGATACATTTCCAAAGCTATACTAAATAACTTAACATTGTAAGCAACCTATTACAGCAGCAAGGCAATTAATGGATTACATTCAATACAAAACCTGTTTTAATTATCCATTGGCACCTCATTGCAATGTACTATTCTGAAATTTGAACTATACATTTATTTGTTTTAGTCTCACCCTTCATATATTTTTTGCAGACTTTGTGATGTGAATATTTATTCTAACAACTTCCAGCAAATCTCAATGCTTGAGAAATAGTGTGTACTATACACATACTGTGGGTTACTGTAGAACAACATCCTAAAATTCTGCTCAGTTTCATGTTTTAAGCTCATAACAGAAAATGGAGTTATTAGGTAACTAGTGGGAGAAGGTGAAGCCAGTCACATGAGATTAATTAAACAGAAAATATGGACGAGGTTATGCAAATGAACCACAGAAATGTAAGATTCAACCTCACATCCTAAACACATGTTCTTACTCCATTTAAGCAAGGGTAAACTTGATCTGTGTAATTTCAATTCTGTTGGAATAATGATGGGTTGGAAATTTAACTGTACCTCTAAAGTTACAGATTTTTGTTCTCAGCAGGAGAGTCTCTGAGGAAAAAGGAGGAGAGAGGGAGGAAAATTAAATATACTAATTGATATAATCCATGTATTTATTCCATATAGCATATACATGGCCCCCACTGTGCCATCTTAGTTCTTGGGAAGGGTCCTGTCCACAATACATAGCACAGATTTCTCTTTTGGTATAAAACAACTTTTAATTTAAATGGATTCTTTATATAACAATAGATGTCTTAACGAAGAGGAAAGAGAGATTATGAACTCAAGCTGGTTTCTGAAAACTCTCTAACCTTCTCTGCCACCCCAATATATTTTTAGGGCCTAGTTCCATATTGATTTATTTGTTAAGGAAATTCTTTAAGTTTCTTTTGCTTTTCTTAAATAAAACAAGCTAGGTAAGGTAGGCAGGTACAGTAAACAATGTAGGTATGGTAAACAGTGATAGCTCCAGAGAGAATCAGCCTTTCTGTTCTGGAGAACAGTGCTTTTAAAAACTGATCAGATGGAAGGTAGCTTTACATCTACACTTTAGCTATAAACCAGAGGTGATCAAACAACGGCCCACGGGCTGAATATGCCCTGCAAGCAGGACCGTCCCGACCATATACACAAACTAGGCGCTTGCCTAGGCCACTAGGCTTTATGGGGCACCAAGTTAGATGGAAATGAATTTTTTTTTCTCTATTTAAAAAAAATATGTTATTTTCTCAGTATTGAATATGGGGGTGGGGGCCTCCAAAGTCATAGTTTGCTTAAGGAGCCAGAAACCCATGGGCCAGCCCTGCTGCAAGCCTTTTGGCCGACCTGCCAGCTGGGCCTGGCTGGTAGCCTGGAGTGCAGCTGCCACAGCTGCTCCCCCCTCCTGGCCTGACAGCCCCCTCCCCCTCCCACCACGAGGGCCCAGGGGGTGTCCAGCTCTCTCTTCCTGGCTTCTACTCCTGGATAGTGGAAAAAAGAAAAAGAAAAGAAAAGCAGACAATGCAAAACTGCAAAAAAAAAAAAAAAAAAGTGGACAGTGCACAAGAAAAAGAACAGTGGAAAAAAGTGCAAAAAAGTGGACAGTCAAAAAAGCAAAGAACGAACAGTGGGAAAAAAAGTGGACAGTGAGTAGATTTTATTTTACTCTCTCTATATTTATGTTTATCTGTTTATATTTATTGATGTGTAGATTAGCTGTAATACAATGTGCCACCCTCCATCCCCACCCTTTCCCCCTCTTACCATGTGGACGGAGCAGTGGCTGATCCCCTTCTCTCCCACTGTGTGGGGCCCATCATACCGCAGATGTGGCCCTCAGGCCAAAAAGTTTGCCCACCCCAGGTGTAAACTGTCAAAAAAGGGACCTTACAACAGCAACAGATAAATACACATTTAAATTCTTCATCTACAGTAGTGATCTAACTGCAAAAGTTTACAGGAATTTTGGAAAAGGCTTTGACTTATGAAAAGTGTTTACTATATCGAAGTCATTTCTAATGGAAAGGACCCCTTCCAGAACACAGTATTGGCTAAGACAGTGATCATGAAGTCTTAAGCCAGTGGACCCCAAACTGCAGGGGTTAAAGTAAGGGGGAATGCCCCAGAACACAGTTCCAGGGCCCACAAATTTGAGGGGCCAGAGTTTCGGGGCCCCTAAAAATAGAAAAATCCAGCAGAACGCATGTTCTGCCCTGCTCTGGCTGCTGGCAGGTCCCATGGCCCACCGTTTTAATCACAATACTTATTGTGTTATGCAGTGTTTGCTAGTTTGTGACAATAATTGCTATAGACATAAACGCCATATAAAATTATAAATATTTTTATGGAGTGATAATCGATGCATGTGGTACTGAGAAGTGGTTGCAAATGCCTACCTGGGCTGGGGCCTGCACATGCATGAAGGGGGCCCAGACAATACGGGAAGAGGGCCCGGAGATTAGGAGGGTTCCGGGGCCTGTCAAATTATACTTTAACCACTCCCAAACTGTGGGGGTTGCCTCTCTAGGGGAGTGCAGCAGAGAGCACCACCGAGCCCCAATCAGCTCCAGGCACAGCCCAGGTCTGCCCTCATACATTCCCTCAGCCAGACAAATCTAGTTCTGTCTCTAGCCCCAGCTCCTAGTCCTTCCCCACCCCTACTTCTGCCTCCACCTCCGCTTTCAGTCCGAACTTGGTTGCTGAGCCAACTGTAAAGTAATAGAAGGGGTGTGGACAGATTCCATTACTGGCAAGCATGGAGGGTGTGACAGGAAAAGTTTGGACACCGTTGCTCTGTAGTTGATTACCTGCATTAGAGCTTGGAGTGTGGAGGGGGCTCTGAAACAGAAATGACTCCCAGAAGCAATTAGCAGAGTTTAGTCCTATTTTACTTCCTCATAGTATTACCACAATATAAACTCACTGTGCAAGAACAAGATAGGACAAAGCTGGAGAGAGAAATACATGTTGTGGGGATAGATTTTGTATAAATTGCAGGACCTGCAACATTTTGAAACTGGTGCCTCAAAAGTACAGCAGTGCATTTTTAAAAAGCCATAGCAATTTAGGGAAAACAAACAACCGCATTCAAAATGTGAACATTTATTACCTGTTAGAGCTGGCCTGAAGCTCTAGAGAGAGAAATCTCTGCCACACACCCTTTTGGGAAAGAGATTAAACAGCTTTGTAGAACTGCAATAAGATTGACTAGAGATTACTGTATCTATTGAATGGACAGTGATATCCTTTCTGCAGTTTTTTGAAATTCCAGTGGAATTTGGTAGGGATTAAACTAGTTGGGCTCTGTAAAATAACATTACACAGAGATTACTTTACCAACAGCATATAAAAGAAAATTATACCCTATATATAGCTTTTTTTTTTTTTTTAAACCATCCCATGGAATTCTGTAACAGTGATTGACAGTTTTTCTGTATTTTTAACACCCTATAGAAATGAATAGAGAATTCTCTCAGTTCTATGCAACTTTTCCGAAACTTAAGTTGTTTCAGCACTTAACTTTTCATTCCATTCTGAGAAAGGGCATCAAGATGTAAGGAGATTATGTATGGGTCAGTTCTTTCCTATATCCCTTGGTAGCAATTGACAGATAAAAAGGAGAAGGCTTTTGCTTTTGGGGAGTTCCCCCTTTACATCCAGGCCCATAATAGGGCAGTCTGACCTACTGGTCAGAGCCAGGATCACTGTCAGCAGTGAAACCAAAGGTCAAAGCCAGAGTGAGCATCCTGACCTCAGCCCTCCGCCCTAGCAACAGATTTCCCCCTTGCGTCATATAGAGGACACAGCAGGCAGTTATAACCATTGTGAGAAACAATGCCAGCATCCCTTCAGACTACCAAAAGTGCTTTTAACTTTCATTCTGCACCTGCTGAGCCAGTCGATTAATCTTTCCTTGGTGCTGTTGAGATTTGTGGCTTCACGAGCCAGGGGTTCAAGAGGTAGGCTGTGGATTTCAACATTGCCAATGGGAATCTGCTAGTGACGAAAGCAGATCTTTGCTTGTAGCTTTCTGAACAGTCCTGTGTTCTTATAGTCACAAACATGGTGCACCTTCCCTGACCAGCCAATACTGACGTCAGTGATCTAGCAATGCTTGTACAACCTTTCCGCTGATGTGCTCGGTGGCAGGGCCGTCTGGTTCCACAATAGGGCAGTGTGTACCATCTATTGCTCAACTGCTGTTTGGCCAACCTATTGCTGCAAATCCATCCACTATGTCCTGCAATGTGCTGAGACACACAGTCCTGCATGACTGCAGATGATTAATGGCTGTGCACAGTTGCATAACAGCCCCCACAGTGGATCTTCCAACACCAGAATAATTTCCCATTGACCAGTAGCAATCCAGAATGGCAAGTGTTCACAGTGCGATTGCCACTCACTTCTCCACCATCAGTGCAACTCTCATTTTGGTGTCGCTGCGCTTGAAGGCTGGGGTGAGTTCAGCACACACAGATCCAGGAAAGTGGCCATGCCTGTCTGAAAGTTCTTCCGCCATCGCTTGTCATCCCAAGCCTGCATTATGAGATTGCTTTCTCAGGCCCAGCAGTGGCACTCCGCCATCTGCATCTACTCTAGGAACCCCACCAACAATCTTAAATGGATTCTCACTGTTTCCCATAGCAACCTGCCCTCCAAGAAATTGTCCCCATTTCTTCTTATGGCTCTGCAAGTACTGGAGGATCATGTGTCCTGTGCTTGCAGCCCTTATGACAATAGTGCAGAGCTGTGCAGGCTCCCTGCTTCTATCAGAGATGCCAGAGAGCAGGGAGGGCTGTGGGGATTCATGAGATTTCTAAAAAAAAATGTGTGAAAATTATGGGCTATAGATAACATTATAGTATAGAGACAGCTACATGCTGGAAAGTTGACCCCTTTCTCCTAGTCACCCCTGTGTGACTCATTTCTGTCTCTCCAGCTGTAGCCAAAACTTCCCAAAAGACAGGGCACTGGATGGTGGTGGGTTGCACATGGGGTTTCCCACCCTCAGGGCACCACTCTGGGCGTGAAAACAAGCACTACTGCTAAGTATGCGCAGCGCTGATGCAAGAAGCCACATACGCATGCGAACAAATGATAGACATATCTGTGGCAGCTCTACGCCAGCATAACCTGTGTCAACCAAAGTTCATAGTGCAGACGTCCTTTTTCTTGCAGAGTAGTTTTCAAACTGGGGTATGTGAGAAAAATCTTGTAATGGCAGACTTATCCATTGCAGGCTTTTCTTTTTCTGTTTTCATGGGTATATTACGATCCTATGTCAGATGGGGGTGTGCAGTAAAGTTTGTTTGCAACCTAAAATGTTTGAAAACCACTATCCTAGTAGATAAGGGAGGAAAAATGATTTAGTGCTGAGCCTGAGCCCCCTGTCTACCTTACTGACTCTTATAATCCCATTGTTTTCTTTTGCTTCTCTTCCTTTTTCTTGGTCCATCTGTGATCCATTGTCCTATTCTTAGATTGTAAACTCTTTGGAGCAGGGGGCATCTTTTTGTTCTGCATTTATACAGCACCTAGCACAATGGGGCATATGACTGGCAGTTCCTATGTGTTATTGCAAGTCAAACAATGAATAATAGTGGATAGAACACTGGGCTGGGACTCCAAGTAGGGTTCAAATCTTAGTTCAGCCAAACACTTTCCATGTTACTTTAGGCAAGTCATTTAAACTACCCTGTGCCTCAGTTTTCCATCTGTAAATGAGTTTAATACTTATCAGAACATCCTTGTAATGAAGACAATAAAATCCATTAACAATTGTGAGAGTTGGTGATGATGAGTGCCACAGACTTACCTAGATAGATAGGTATACACATCCCCAAAGCCCCCCTAGCCCCCATATTAGATGATATCTAACTACCTAGCTGCAGTGGAGGCCAAGGACAGAGTAGTCTGCAGACTAAAATCCCCTCTAACCCTCACAGTCAAGATGGAGGAGGAAGTACTGGGTAAACTTGAACTACCATTGCCTGTACTGTATCTAGTTCATGGGATTCAGAATTCCAACATCTACAACTGGTAATCTTAGACCAGCAATAAATTCACAAAATAATAAATAGAAATTTTTTATGAGTCCAGGAATGTTGGATGGCTGTAAAACAGGAAAGTTATATGGTGAGATAAAGGGTGTTCTGCAAAGCTTTTTTTTTTTTTTTTTTTTTTTTTTTTTTTTTTTTGTAGAGACTTTGAGAGAGAACAGAAGCATATGGGTTTTGAAGAAGACTGGGGGGACTTCAGAGATGGGGATCTTAAATGTACTTTCTTCAGATGGACTTTGTTTTGTGGGATCTGGTATCCCTGCACTCATGGCAGGGCCAAGTACCCTCTTAAACCATCCCTGACAGGTGTTTGTCTAACCTGCTCTTAAAAACATCCAATGATGGAGATTCCACAACCTCCCTAGGCAACTTATTCCAATGGTTAATCACCCTGACAGTTATGTATTTTTTCCTAATGTCCAACCTAAATCTCCCTTGCCGTAATTTAAGCCCATTGCTTCTTGTCCTATCATTGATGGTTAAGGAGAAAATTTTTTCTCCCTCATCCTCGTGACAACCTTTTAGGTACTTGAAAACCGTTATGTCCCCTCTCAGTCTCCTCTTTCCCAGACTAAACAAACCCAGCTCTTTCAATCTTCCCTCACAAATCAAGTGTTCCAGACCTCTAATCATTCGTGTTGCTCTTCTCTGGACTTTCTCCAATTTGTCCACATCTTTCCTGAAATGAGGTATCCAGCACTGGACCCAATACTCCAATTGAGGCCTAATCAGGGCAGAGTAGAGTGGAAGAATTACTTCTCGTGTCTTACTTACAATACTCCTGTTAATACATCCCAGAATGATGTTTGCTTTTTTTGCAACAGCATTACACTGTTGACTCATATTTAGCGTGTGGTCCACTATGACACCCAGATCCCTTTCTGCAGTACTCCTGAAGGCTAGTGTTTCTAGTTCCAAAGTCAAGATTTGGGTAGTTTTTGGCCTTATATTTAAGAAGTTATTGATTGTGTCTAGAGTTTTAGTTACACTTACGTGTCCCTAAGAACTGAACATCAGACTGACAGAGACAAGTTTTGGGAGTGCACCAGGGATGATGAGGAGATGGGCACACAGGTGTAAACAGGTCAGAGTGATGGCTCTACTTCATGCAGCATGCTTGAAACTGTAGCATTTTTTAAAAATACATTATTCTAAAATAAAATATTTGCACTATTCTGAGCTTCTTCACAAATACATTAGGAGCTAAAAATAAGGATACTGTCAGAACAAATGGGAGTGGAAATGGCATTGGGGAAGATACGTTATCTGTACCTGCTTGAGTACCAAGATTTATATTAGATTCAGACCCACAGGGAAGAAGTAAGAAGTGCAAGATATAAGTCTGACCTTGTCTTAAGGACTAAGGTAGGTACTTGTCATGAAGACAGAACAAGGATTCTCTGAATTACTTACTGAAACAGCAGGCTCTATAGTGTGTAGAGGAAAGATTTCTTAACTATAATGGTTATACTGTTAGCATTTTGCTTCGGAACTCTGTATTAAGATGAAAATCAAGACATACCTTTTTGATAAAGTGTTAATGTACAATATTCTCCATCTACATTAGGGTTTTATAACATGCTAGTTAGAATGTATTAGCTCTTATATAAAATACACCATTTAGCCTACTATGGACAGGTGATCACAGTTTGGACAGTAGTCACAAGAGCACTTCATAATTCCAGGAACACTGTGGGTCACTTAAACAGGACACATGGTTACTTGGGAGGTGTGCTGGAGAACAGGTTTAGATACTGCTATCCAGTTAGGCTGTTTGGCTAATTGGGTTTTTCCTAATTACCCTAGCATATCCAGAGGCAGTGCTGGCCCATTGGGGGCCCTAATTAGGAATATCTTGCCTGTTCTTCCTTCACAACACCTGATAAAATTAGAATAGGGAGCCCTCTTGAGCTGCTCAGGATCCTAAGCAATTCTTAGTCAGCTTATGCCTAGCCCAGGCTCTGAGCACATCTGCAATGATGTGCATTAATATCGTACTACTAATTTTAAGCTTACTAATAGCTGTCTTCCCTGTTGATATATCTACCTAGCTGAGCAACTTGAATCAATTTGGGTTAGGTTGAAGAACTTGAGGTACCTAAATCCCTTGTCGTGATGATTTCAAAGAGTCAAATTGGGAGCTGGAGGGGGAGAGAAGAAATTAATGGTCTCATTCTGTCTCAGTGACACCCAAACATATGCCCTCAGCACTAAAGACAAGATGATGCTAAATCCTTTATGCATCATATAGCTATTCTGGATTAAAAGCAAAGCAAGCTCACAGACCTGTTTTGTAAGCAGTTGCAGAATTGCAACTGCTTGCTTAAACTTGTCACCAAGATCTTGTTAAAATATTGCTTCTCTTCTACAAATGGCAAACAAGAGATGCCGGCCTCTCTCAGCTTCAATGAATAAACAAACTTTAGTATAAATAACAAGTGACCATGTTTTATTTCTTATTGATTCTACATAGGGTTCCAATAGTGGGGACAATATCTTAGCTAGTTTTAATCCATCTGAATATATGTGCCTTGAAAAACAGATTCAACTGTACATCCCTATTAAATTTTATTTTACTGATGGGTGATTGCTGACAAATTCTCAGCTTGAATCCTGGGATGGCATTGATTAGAAAAGTCCTTTGCTTAAAGGTAAATTTTCATTAGAACACACACAAAATTTGGGCTTAATTTGATAGTAACTGGCTCTTTGATGCAGTAATGCAGTTCTTATTACTGGGTATCTACATATTCTGTATAGCACTCACAATGCAGCCTAGCAATATCGTGTTGTGACCATAAATATTAGTAGCAGTTCTTGCTTGGTTACAGTGAATGAAAAATGTCCTACGTACAGATCTACTTCCTTTTACTGCCCCACTGAAAAAAACCAATGAGGGCTGGAAAAATTGAATTAAACAATGCAAAGCTTTCCGGCCCACACTTCCATACTGCCAAGTATTTTTAAAGACTTAATAAACAAGATGTAGAATCCCAGCCCCTACAGCCTATGTGTGACAGGTGAGGATCCTGCCTCCTTGAGCCACTACAGCACACTTCCTTTAGTTCTTTTATTTATTAAAAACCGGGGGTTTCTCTTGTTACCCATTAGAGAGGGACTTTGTAAAATACCAAGCTAGTTTTTACAGTATAAATACTGCTTTACTACCCATGTGATAATAACTCTGCATACAACCTCCCACCAGCCCTGCACTATGCTGTATTTTTCCAAGTCCCCAAAGAGGATAAGTATGTATAAGCCACTCTCTTGTTTCCTCAACAATTAATTCTACTTTGCTTTTCCCTTCACTTTGCTCATCGCTGTGGCCTCATACATCAAAACACTATGAATTAGTATTTATACTCTGCCAAGTCAGATTTTTTTTTTTTTTTAAAACAAGGTGAAGACATAATAAACAGAAGTTGGTCCAATCAAAGATATTACCTCACCTACCTCGTGTCTCTAATATCCTGAGACTAGCATGGCATAGTCAGTAACAACTAATTTAAGCCATTCTCATCAGTCTACTGAATATTTTTAGTCTTCAGATGTGTGATCCAACACTCACTAACTCCATAGATAATGATCATATCAAATTATTCAAATGCCTTCTAGCTGATTGTCAAGACATATCTAGAGTTGTAAGGTTCCTAGAAAATTCTATGGCTGAACTCCACTCCAAATGTCACCGAGCCCAAGATTGGGTCCTGTCTGGATCATAAAACTACTGGATTGGTAGCACATCATTTTGGCTATCCTTTGCCCCCTTCCTATAGACAAAGTTTCTATGATTGGTTTATTGGCCTGGGGGGCAATAAGTCACATTAGGATGTGGTATCATATATTTTTAAACATCCTGAAAACTAGCCTTGCAAGATGTAGGCCAAGCCAGACAAACAGGTAGTTCTGCAAAATTTGGAATTGATAGATGTCCTACATGATGGGGGCAGGAGGTATCCAAGGATACTTATTATATTAATCTGCTTTCTTTAACTTGGTTATAATTTCTGAAGTCCTGCCCCAGCATTCAGTGGGCCCAAGGTACAACTTGGGATGGATAGTTTAGGAAGGACACATTTTAAACAGTGGTGGCATATGCAGCAACCTAAAAAATCCATTTGTTACTGTCATATCCACCCATCTCATTAAAAAGTCCCAGATAGTCTGAAGTAATGGATTTTTAAAATATGGAAATTGTAGACTTCATTACTTACCTAGTACACATCTACAACGTTAATAGTCAATTATGGAGCTGGCTCTGTAATTCAGACTCAGTTGGTAACGAATGGAAGTTGTTGGCTGTTTGACCTTGTCTCAGTCCAGTTTTTATCAGAGCAGTGTCCACAATACAAATACATTGTCACATTTGGCACCCTTTTTACAGCCTCAACAGAAGCCAAGCGTTCATTTGTCTTAGAGAATAAAAGGGGCCATCTCTCTCCTATCCCCATAAAGGTGATTCCTGTAGTTCAGGGTTGATGCATGTTCTGGGGCAACATGCTGACACTTCTACTGTCCCTACCTGTGATGTGGATAAGTAAGGCATTTATTCTTTCATTGCTGCCAGTCTAGTATCTTTCATTAGCTCTGTATGAAAAAAGGAAAAAGTTGCTTTTTTTTTTTTTTTTTGGTTATCAAACATCATAGTAACAGACAAAGAAGAGGAAAGCTAAAACACAAAGCCTTTTCTGAGTTCTGTTACTTTTCCTTCTTATGCCTTGTGCTGACCAGAAAGCTCTAATAACCATTTTTCTGTTTCAGATGGGAGGTTATGCTGCTGTTTTAGATGATTGTTAACATATTAGGTAGCAAGAATCTTCCCTCTTAGCTGACCTACCTTAGGAAAATGTTCACATAACCAAAGGGGCCATGGCTGCCAATTGAATTAATTAACAGAGCAATAATTAGGCACATAGTAGTGTCCAAATGGTCAAAGTAGAAAAAAGAATTTCAAAAGAAATCTCATAAATGTTGCATTGTTTGTGATTAGCCATGCCTGTTGCGTTATCATAAAGGCTACGCAAATTAGGAAGGATCTCAGTGTGGTGCCAGTTTAGGCCTGAAGCAGAGACAATAGAAAGGTTTTTAATTGTCCAGCCTTATCACCATTGAGTCATGGCAGCAGCCTGAGTATCAGCTTAAAAGCTTTCCTTGATTGGATGAGCCATTCAGACATTGAAACAGATAGACAAATTGAGTTCAGAGCAAATTACTGAGGCACTGCTCTGCTTGTCTGGAACAGACTCAGAATAGTCTGTTCTGCCAAGCTGGTAACCAAATAAGAAGTCCTGCAGAAGCTAAGCTGTTTTTAGAAGCTCTCAGTTGACTTCAGCAGTTCATTGGTTCAAATAATATGAGTTTTATAGATTGCATTATCCATACTTTCCATTTCAATAATATGACTCCTACTGGTTTCACAGCTATGAAAAACATGTCACAGACTGTGAAATAAGCCCTTCCCCCTGAAATCTGATCTCCCCAGAAATCTGTTGAGCTCCTAGCTGCTACTCTCAGCTGGGTTGTGAAGAGATAGGATTTGTCCTTCTACTTCATGGCTGCTCTCTGGGGATGGTCAGATCTACCCCTGGGTACCTCTCAGAGCTGCAGGAAGTTCCAGGGCTGCTGCGCAGCTGTTGCACACCTAACACAGACACCCGTGCAGCCCGATCCCGGCGTCTCTTCTCCCCCAGCAGCCCCGTCTTCCCCCCCGTCTCTTCCTCCCCGGCAGCCCAATGGTGGCAGGGATGGTAGGAGAGCGCACACTGTTTCAGAGATGAAAGCATCGTCTTTGCTGCTCAGAAAAGGGGTGTGCTTACAGTGAGATGACACCATTTAGCTAGCTCACTATAAAATGCTAGTGAAGGTGGAGCTTTGCACTTTTTACAACTGTGCAGTTGTCAAATAAAGCCTTTTGAATAGTTAATAGCTTAAAATAAAGAAAACCCTGACTATCTGCCAAGAAAGAGCCTTAAATTATTTCTTATGAACCGTTACTGCAATTTAATTCTATAAATATCTAGATGGAGTGTATTCCTTGTCATCTGTGAACTCCACAGTACAGTTTCAGAGCATCTTTAAAGATTCATTTAGAAGATTCGCTTAGGATTTATAGTGTTACAGAATAAACATTTACAGCCTTTGCAGAGAAATATAGATCTGATGGTGCTGGGCAAAAAGTTTGATCAAGGCCAGAACTTAAGACAGTAACTGCTCACCATACCGTGCTGTAATTTGTCTGTGACCACAGAGCAAAATACAGGCGACAAAAACTGTGAGGTGTAGATGACGGTAGAGGCAAGATAGGCAGCAAGTGTCACCGTCTCACGTTTGTTTAGTAAATTAATAAAACTCCAGTATTTCAGTTTAATGTTTTTATTACAGTTCCAATGAAAAGACAACATTTATGTATTTCTTTTGAATTAAGGTACTTAGGCATGCTGATGCTTCTGGCACCAAAAAACTCTTGCTTATGCGGCCCCATGCCTCACAAATTGCCACTCAGTGACTACCAAAACTTTCTCAGCTGCATCATCAGCTTAGAGGGAACATTGCTGCTGCCTGGAGGAGGCTTCTGGAGGTGGAGATAGGTCCAATCTCCCTGGTGCTGGTGGCATCTAGCTTCAAATCCTGACTGGGTTGGGGAGGGACAGGACTTGCTCTTCCTCTGCACAGCCTCCCTCAGGCCCACTTCTGGGGGTAGTGCAGAAGTGAAGGGGAATCTCACTTTTCCACTGCAGCAGCCCCGAGCTTCCTGGAACTGGGAAAAATAACTGAAGGTGGGTCTGATCTCCCCGAGAGCAGCTGTGCAGGGCAAGGGCAAGTCCTGTCCCTCCTCAGGGGGGCAGGGAATCAGGTTAGAGGCTTAGGGCCCTACATTGCATGGAGGCTGCTAACTACAGCACACATTGACTATATGATACCTTGGCAGCCTGGAGTTTTTCCAGTATCATTAGCCCTCTGGTAGTACTGTATTTCCAGGTGGTATGTCTGGCTGAGTTTGTAATGGAATGGCGAGCAGTGTGTAGTAGTTCTACACTGTGGGTAGCTCGACAGCATAGGCTTGATTATCTTCTCTCATACAGTGTTTTAAATCAGGAAGAATTCCACTGAAGACAGTGGAAAAACAACTGTGAGGAGACTTGCACTCAAAGGGTATGTCTACACTAGAAAAGCTAAGTTGACTCTGTTAAGTCGACTTACACCGTCTACCCTAAAATCTTAAGTCGACTGCCTGCGTCCACACACGCAGATGCTAGGTCAATGGAGAGCCATGGCTCAGGGGAGCCCTGGTTCCTGGAGAGAAGAGAGCTGTTGCTCTCTTCTTCCTGGCAGAAGGGATCCGCGGGTCCCTTGTCCACAGGGGAAGCCATGGTTCCCTTCTGCCGGGGAGAAGAAGGGAGCCATGGCTCCCTTCTTCCCAGCCCTAGGTCGACATAGGGAACTGAGTTAACCTAGGGTGTCCACACCGGCTTTAGGTCGACTTAACAGTTTGACTTAAGCATTAAGTTGACCTAAAGAGTGGGAGTTATTGTGGTGTCGCAGGTTACTGGGACGATTGGGGGTTACTATAGTGATAAATGGGAGGGTTGTTAAGGGCTCAGAAAAACCTGTGTGTCTGCTGGCAGCCCTTGCCAGATATGCTAAATAAAGCTTAATAAGGGAACTCTGAAGCCTGCTATGTCTATTGATCATTATTTAATCTTAATACAAGACACTGCCGATGAAGGTGGGATGATGAGATAACATCTATAAACCCAGGAAATCCTGACCTATTTAGGAATGACTTTTTTTCCCCTCACTGTTTGCATGCATGTGATATGTGCCTGGAGGGGTGACGGGAGTTGAAATGTGATATATTGTTTGGTGAAGCCAAAGGACAGGAGATAAACACCCACAAAAAGGAACCATAGATCCACAGGAGATAAACAATCGCATGAGGGAACCATAGTTCCACTCACTGGTTCAACCATGGCTTCACTCACAGCTTGTCCGGAAGCCTTTGATTCTACCACCTCTACTTGGAAACTGTATATAGCACGCTTTCAAAACTTCGTGGTAGCGAATGATATATGCGATGAAAAGAAGGTACCTGTTTTCTTGACTATATAGGTTCTAAGACCTATAATTTGCTATGTAATTTGCTTTTTCTGGAGAAACCCAAGGCAAAATCATATGATGATCTTGTG
Organism: Pelusios castaneus; assembly: GCA_007922175.1. Lineage (NCBI taxonomy): Eukaryota > Metazoa > Chordata > Testudines > Pelomedusidae > Pelusios > Pelusios castaneus. The sequence continues at coordinate 6,503,116 of ML685819.1, read as the reverse complement.
GAAGTTCTAGGAGCACATTTTTCCCCCAAACCATTGGTAATAGCAGAGAAATACTGGTTCTATCACAGGAATCAAGGTGAAGGTGAATCCATTGCACAACTTGTAGCAGCTCTAAGGGAGCTGGTGGAACACTGCGATTTCAAGAACATGTTGGATGAAATGCTATGTGACAGGCTAGTGTGTGGCCTGCACTGTGAATCAACAACAAAACACCTGCTAACTGATGCTCAGCTTACCTTGCAGAAAGCCATTGATATTGCAGTTTCTATGGAATGGGCCATGCAGGAGGTGCAACTAATCAGGGCGAATGTAGGGATGCATGAGGTATCCAAAGAACCTACAACTCAGCCCCTGGGAAGGTGGGAATGTCACCGGTGTGGAAAAATGGGTCATCATGCATCAGAGTGCTGTTGTAAGGAACTACTTTGATGATGATGTGGCAAGAAAGGACATATCGAACGTGCATGCAAAGAAAATAGGACTGAGCCATGCAAAAAAGGCAGACCAGAGAACAATGAGCAGGCGGTCCAATGGAACAAGAGGGAAATTCTACATGCAGTAGAACAGGCAGAAGGTGATCATGACGACACCCATTCTGAAGAGCAAAAGTCACTTCATGTTTTGTCTATAACAGCTGCGCAAATTCTGGGTGACATCACTGGTGGATGGCAAACCTGTATGCATGGGACTGGACACTGGTGCAGCTGTTTCGTTAGTTTCCAACATTGTGTATGAGAAGGACTTTAGACATCTGTCACTTAAGCCGATGACAGTTGTTTTGAAAACATACACAGGAAAGGCTGTACCCCTGTTAGATACTATTGAGGTGAAAGTAGAGCTCAATGGACAGGCAACAAGGCTACCACCAATGTTCCCTCTAAGGTTTGGCAGCTTGTGTGCAAAATTTTCAAGCCGTGTGCAAAACTTTTTCTGAATAAAATTTTTGTGCAAACTCACACGACAGAAATTATAGGCATTAATTGAAGTTAAAGTGATTGTAAATAGAATTAATTAATTGTGTTTAATTAATTGAATTTGAATGAATTTTGAATTGAAATTTAATTTTTAAAGGTTTTTATTTAAAATTAATTGTTAAAAAGCTTTTTAAAAAAGAAAGAGAAAGAAAGAAAGGAAGGCAAACAAGAAAAAGAAGGGAAGAGAAAAGAAGGAAAGAAAAAGGACAACAGAGTCCTGTGGCACTTTTAAAGACTAACAGATTTATTTATTGCATGAGCTTTCGTGGGAGAAAATCCCACTTCATCAGACGCTTCAAAGGTAGGAAAAGAAAGGTGGAGAGAAGGAAAGAAGGAAGAGAAAGGAGGCAGGAAGGAAGAGAAAGAAGGAAAGAAGAGAAAGAAAAAGGAAGGCAAAGAAGAGAAGGAAGGAAAGAAAGAGAAAGGAAGGCAAAGAAGAGAAAGAAGGAAAGAAAGAAGCCAAGAAAAGAAAGAAGAAGAAAAAAAAAAAAGAAAGAAAGAAAGAAAGCAGCCAAGGCCGCTGGTGGCGGGGACCCAAATGCGGCCCCGGGAGGGCAGAGCAGACCCCGGTACCGGAGACCCGCTGTTTTCGGAGAGCAGCATAAAGGGAATCACTGTGAAGTTAAATATTAAACCTGACTGCCAACTGAAATGTTTAAAGGCCAGACCAGTGCCATTTGCCATCAAGTCCAAGGCTGAAGCAGATTTGGAGTGACTTGTCAAGGAGGGAGCCTTAGTGCCAGTTACTCACAACCAGTGAGTGACACTAATCGTCCCAATGGTGAAGAAAGATGGCTCCATTCAGATTTGTGGAGATTTTAAGGTCACCATTAGCCCAGTGTTACGTGCAGAACAATACCCCGTTCCCCGCATCAAGGACCTCTTCATGGGTTTGGCTGGGGGACAAAAATTCAGAAAGATTGATTTGAGGCAAGAGTATTTACAGTTGCATGTCGAAGAAGAATCTCAAGACTTGTTGACTATTGTAATGCATAAGGGGCTGTACAGATACTGTTGCTTGCCTTTTGGGATTACTGGGGCGCCCGCTTTGTTCCAGGATTACTGAACTATTATGGCAAGTTTATTCCACAGTTAGCAATGCTTCTGAAACCCTTACATGAGCTACTTGGGTCAAACAGGAACTGGAACTGGACTGAAGCCTGTGATGTTGCGTTCAACAAGGCTAAACTTGCATTGACTAACTCAAGGGTTCTGACACACTTTGATCCATCCTTACCCCTACAGCTAGCTGGTGACGCCTCCCCTTATGGAGTTGGGGCCGTGCTGTGCCACATTATGCCTTCAGGAGAAGAAAGGCCCATCGCTTTTGCTTCACGCACTTTGACCAAGGCAGAGACTAATTATGCTCAAATTGAACCTGAGACACTGGGAATTGTTTTTGGTGTGTGGAAATTCCACCAGTACCTGTATGGAAAGAAATTCATCCTCCTCACTGACCATCAACCCCTAACATCGATTTTGGGACCATACACAGGCATTCCATCTTTGGCTGTTGTATGCAACGATGGGCACTGATACTTTCTAGATATACATACAAGATCAAGTATAGGAAATCCTCTTTGCATTGCAATGCAGATGGTCTTGCAAGGCTACCATTACCAGTAGCCCATCAAGATTTGGGCCAGGAAGGAATCTTTTACTTTGATCAGGTGGAAAACACACCTATCACAGCTACTTAAGTAAGGAGAGCAACACGCATTGACCCAGTATTGTCTTGAGTTATGGATCTTGTGATGCATGGAACATCATTGCCTGACTCCCACGTCGCACCTGACCTCCGCCCCTATATGTCTAGGCAGATGAAGTTATCAACCCAGTCTGGGTGTTTGTTGTGGGCCATGCGTGTCATTATTCTGCCTTCATTAAGACCACATTTGTTGGAACAGCTCCATTCCAGTCACTGTGGCATAGTGCGTATGAAAGAAATAGCACGAAGCTATTTTTGGTGGCTGGGCTTGGACAGGGCCATCAAGGAGATGGCTAGAGCTTGCACATTGTGCCAGAGCGTCCGGAACACACCTCAGTTAGCGCCTCTCCACCCGTGGGATTGGCCAGAAAGGCTATGGCAACATATTCATGTTGATTTTGCTGGCCCATTCGAAGGATGTATGTTTTTAATTGCTGTTGATGCCCATTCCAAATGGCTGGAAGTCTCTGTAATGCAGTCCACTACTATAGAAAACACTATCCAAAACCTACATGGCTTCTTTAGTTGTTAGTCTCCCAGAGCAGCTGGTGAGTGACAATGGACTGCAATTCACTTCCCAGGATTTTGAAAGTTTTATGAAGGCCAATGGGATACATCACATCAGTTCAGCACCAAATCACCCATCTACCAATGGACTCGGTGAAAGATTCGTACAGACTATGAAGCAAGCTCTAAAATCGGCGAGGGGATGCTCACCCCTTCAGAAACATTTCGACAACTTCTTGTTATCCTCTAGAAACACTCCACAGGCCACGACTAAAGCGTTTCCAGCTTTCCTTATGATGGGATGGCAGGTGCACTCTTGCTTTGATTTGTTGAAACCACAAGAAACATGACAAGTGGTTCAACACCAACAGCAGGACAAGGTCATCAGACGTGCACCAAGAACGAAGGACTGCACCCTCACAATTGGTCAGCCTGTCCTTGCTTGAAACTATGCTTCCAGAGCTAAATGGGTTCCAGCAATAGTCATCACCAAAACAAGACCTGTTTCCTACTCTATCCAGACAGCAGATGGCCTGTCTTGGCGGTGACACGTTGATCAGTTGTTACCACGTCATACCTGTCCTGAGGGTACTTCTCAAACCGACCTAAATGACTTCACCCTTGTCGGAGATTTACCATCGAGTCATGATTCAGCAGTTCATGTCTCTCCTACTTCAGCCACCTCTTCAACATCATCGGCCTCCACCCCAGCCCAACCGGACACAACATCTTCACTGGAGCCTGCTACTTCTCTGGTACCCGTGGCCACACCGCCACCAATACCACCTTCCAGTGTGGGTCCACCAGAAATTCACTGCAATCCACCTAGAGTGAGAAGGCTTCCTGCTTGGCTGGATCTTTAGCTAGGGTCGACCCCTTCATCATGGGGCAGAATAATCCCCTGGGGGTTTGCCTGGAGATGGGGCAGTCTACCCTCATCTCCCAGTTTAATCTTTATTCTTTTTTTGTGGGGGAAGCATTTTTTGGGGGAAGGGTGTTTTCATTTGGGGGGGGGAATATGTGGTGTCTCAGGTTACTGGGACATTGGGGGTTGCCTTAATGATAAATGGGAGGGTTGTTAAGGGCTCAGGTAAACCTGGGTGTCTGCTGGCAGTCTTTGCCAGACATGCTAAATAAAGCTTAATAAGGGAACTCTGAAGCCTGTGATGTCTATTGATCATTATTTAATCTTAATACATGATAGTTATTAAATTGACTTAAGGAAGTGCTTAAGTCGACTTAATGAAAGCCAGGTGTGGACGCGACGCTCTGTAGGTCGACTTAAGCATCCTTAAGTTGACCTAACTTGCAAGAGTAGACATACCCAAAGAATCTAACAGTGAGTGAACATTTTAACATATGGAAAGACGTAAATATAAGACCTGATTTTAGAGTGTATCATGCCTGTTTAATTACCACTTACCCACTGTTGCTACTGTAATGAGAAACTAGTAAACTAATTTAAAACTTCAGTAGCTATGGTTAATGGAGGAAAACAGGTACATATGTAGAAAGCACCCCTTATGCAAATAGAGGTATGAAAGTATTATGTGTATATCTCTAGCTTTCCATAGGAAAAGGCACAATCTCCTTTCAGAGGATATAGATTATACAAATGCAAAGCTGAAACAATGTCATTCACCACAGCATGATACAGTAATGTCAATCCCACCCTTTTTTCTCACCATTTTATTTTGGGGATTTGGTCATATTCTGTTGGTCAGCAGTAGGAACTGTCGGGAGATTGGATGGCTCATGTGAGATATACTGAGGCTTTACCTTGAGTTTTAAGTGTGGGACAAGTTCTTCAGCAGCATGAGTGGGTGGGTCTTAGTCCAGCTCCTTCCTGACACATGTTCACATACCAAAACACCATTATAACTGGCATGGCATCAGCTCAGCAGAGAGAGCATAGATTAACTAGGCACCAAGATAGAATAAGTTTATCACCACTAATGATGGGACCCTTCTGGTCAGGCCAGAGGTCATTGGCAAGACAATGCAGGGGAATCTTACAATGCTGCTTCCTCTACAGATCCAGATAATGGCCAAAAGAAGAGATTGGTTGTGAGACCACGGTTGGGTAATGGGAAGTTGAGTGAGATGGAGGACACCATGCTCTCAAGGAATATGCTACTTGTTTTTTAATACATTCTTCTGGGGGACAATGTTGGTGATCAAGGAGTTGGTGAACAAACTCTGGTGGCAGGGAATTATCATACAGTTTAAGCTTCAGCAAACCTCTCTTTTGCTGACTCAGAGGGGTAACAGTGGCTTACAGTTCTGGGAGCACTAAGAAAGTGTCAGAGAGGCTTTGCTCAGTCTATTTCTAAAAGTTTAATCTTTACAAGGACAGATCAATTCTGAAATCAGATTGATGTGTATTACATGCCATTACCTTCTGTGATTGTGCACAAATGTCCAGTAGCTGCTTTTCATCACATGAAGATCATGTGGTCCCATATGCACCCAAGATATGAACACTTTAACTAGCCCATCTTTGCAAGTACCTTTATTGCTTGTAGCTAGCCAGCTTTGCCAGCATTTTAATAGGCCTTATTCTCACCCATCTCCAACCCTCCCACCACCCAGCATATAAGTATCTCTCAGTGAATTCTGTAGACATTACCTGTTTCCTATTGCAGGAGAATTCTGGCCTCAAATATTGACAAAATGTTACTAATAGTAAAAATGTATAAATGGTGACATTTTTCTTTTTCTGTTTTCCCTGCATTTATCCCACTGCTTCCTTAACAAAGCTTCAGCCCCCTCAGTACATTGCAGACATCAACATCAGAACGGAGTTTGGCTCAAAGCTCTGCCCTCTGTGCACATACTGCAGTAGGTCCTGCACAATCGTGCAACCCTAAATATAGATAAGCGCTCATGCCAAGTTCTATGTCAGACTCTATCTTTCTCTGTTGCAGATGATGGAAGTATTGTATTATGCATTTAAATCATGCCCAACAGAGGTTACATTTGGGTGTATGAAGCAATGGCCTAGTTTATCTTTACCCATTTAGTATTTGAAAGCAAAGCACAGCTATCATTGAAACATCAACATTATTGAAGCTGAACCTTCCTTATCTCTAATATTGATAATGCAAATGTTCTTATAGTCCCAGTAGCAATTAAATATTTAATTGTGTTACGCAGTATAAACTAATTTCACACAAATTAGCTTATTTAACAAGAGATTTCTTATTATAAAAATGAGCTGATTTTCTAGTTATTTTTAAGCTAATATTTGTCATAGGAACATTGGATTTTGCTGTACCAAATTGTATAGAATAGCCGGTACTGGATACCTGCACCCACCTTTCCTTTGTCACGCCTGCCTTACACAATGCAGTGAGTCAGCTGTGAAATGTTGTATGTATGTTGTATGTGGGATGTTGGGATGTAATATTTTATGTGGGATGTGATTAATGATCAGTGATTAATTTCTGATTTCTGCAGTGATCATTTTACATGTCGAGGAATAAATCAAGAAAAAACAATTAGTGTAAGCATCTGTTAATTCTCAGAAGGAAACATTTTTCTGCCCAGATCTGCTTCTAAGTTTTCACCTTGAGCTATTGGCTTTCTGCCATTCCTAGTTATTTTCACTCCACTGAAATGTGGCAAAATGCTGAATGGCAAGGCCAATCCATAATGGGACTGGAATAGACAACTGGCATGCAAATCTCTAAAGACACGCTTTTTAGATATTATTTAATAAATACGTCTCCACCAACATCCCCCTGACAAAAACAAAACACATTGTAGGTTTCTGAGAAATACAGAAGAAGGAAATCCCCAGCCTGAAAGGGACCAAGTCAGCCCAGACATGCAGACACAGCTCCTGTTGACTTCAGTGGGAGGAGCACTTGTGCCAACGCTGAATTGGATCCCAAGTGTTGGTGTACGGAAGTGGAAGCACTAGTGCAGACCTGCTTTGGACAGGGCCAGACTATGGTGTTCCAAAGCCTGTTCCGTGTTTACACGAATGCTTCCAGCAGCGTCGTTGCATGGATGGATACTAAACAAGCTGTGGGAGAACTGGAAACAATTTTCAATGTGCCTGGCACTTCCAGCTTTTCTCAGTGAGACTAAAGCCATGCTTACAGACCCAACGGCTGTCACTCTATGGCTATGTCTACACTTGTTAATTTAAGTCGATTTAGCATGTCCACACTTAAATTTTAAGTAGACTTTGAGGGGACCCTACAAAGTCGACCTAGAGCGTCCACACTGGATGCCTAGGTCGACTTGTAGGGGCTAGGTGGACCTGGGACTGGTCCATGGTGGCAGGGGGGGGCACACCTTGCCAAGTGCCAGGGGGCTCAGCTTTTGCCCCATTGTACCTGCATACAATGGGGAAAAGGGGGACAGGGACCCTGGCAGGGCATAGGGGCAGGGCTCTGCTCTGCCCTGTGGGGGGGCGTGCCAGGCTCTCCTTGTGCCAGCCACCCTGGTAGGGAGGGCAGTGGGGAAGCCCTGGAGCCCCCTAAGTCGACTTAAAGTCGACTTAGGGGTACTCCATGTCTACACTGGCTTAAGTCGACTTTAGAAAGTTGACTTAAGCAGAAAGTCGACTTAAAATGGGGTTTAATAAAGTCGACTTAATTTTTCCTTAAGTCGACTTAAGCAGCTGCTTAAGTCGACTTAAGGAAAGTGTAGTGTAGACGCAGAGTAAATTAAGTCAACTTAAGCAAGCTTAAGTTGACTTAATTTACAAGTGTAGACGCACCCTATCATTGTAAGGGTACGACACAGCGAGGAGCAGTATACACACTGAAAGTGCATGGAGAAACTGTGAGGGGAAGCAGGAAGTTGATTTAAGGGTTGCAGGGAAGAGGGATGGCAGGGACTTGTGTAGAGCAGAAGGAAATAAAGGAGAAGGCAGCAATGTGAGAATCTGGAAGGACAGTGAAATGGTGCAGAGGGAGAGACTGAAGTCTGATTTATACTTATCAGGAAATTTGGTGGCAGTTGATGGGAGTTACGCAAGCTACTCTGCGTAAATTACATCAACTTCCTGGAGTCTGCTCTGCATGCCACCTGCACCATGTTGCGCTGACGGAGACTGTACTCAAGTTGATGCAGCATTACTCTTTTTTTCAGAGGTGGTTTTATTGAATCGACTTCCAGGTCAGTTGAGCAGGTCTTCACTTCCATTCAAGCAATCTGGATAAATCTATCTGATAGTGTATTTGCCATATCAGTGAAGACATATCGAAAGAGGGTTCAGAGAATAATGATGAGGTGGGAGATGGAGAAGGATTAAATGGCAGTTATCCCAACTGGGTGGGAAGTAAGGAGAGAAAGGGAAATCCTTTGCAAGCACCATTAGGAGGGGCACATTTTTGCATATGTATTTGAGGCTGAGTTTTGACCCTTAGAAACTCATTTAGCCAGCCAATTGGATTTGAAATTACTTGCAAATTAAGCTTAGGCTCCTAAATCAGTTAGGTGTTGGAACGCTAAATGCAGCAACATCTAAATACCTTTTAACATGTGGGACTTAGGGCAAGTGTTTTTCCCCTGAAGCTTCAAAACCTGATGATACATAAGAAAATGACGTCATTTATTATTTTTGAAAAAAAGCCCTTGAATATATAGGGGTGGCAATACTTCATGCATTCCTAGGGAGGAGCAACATGTATTCCTTTGCCTGGCTGAACGTGCATTGACCACTGGCAGACTGAGGTAGTTCCATGGCCTTGCCTCCTCCCTGACATTTTTGGAGTGTCCGAAGTGTTCTTACCAGGGTGCAATCCCTAGAGACTCAAGAAAACATTCATTGCTCCTGGGATGTCTGAGTCTGTGTAAGGCCAGCTGAAATTCTGGCCCTGTACGTGTGATTCAAGAACATACAGCACGTGGCTGATGTTAAAAGGCATGCACCAAGATGTTGCATATATGGACCCTTTCGGATTTCTGTACAGAAAAATGAACTATCAGGATACATGCGGTCATTATAGTACACTGTAAAAACAGTACCTCTATCATTGCACTCTTTGGCAAATCTTTGTGAATATCTGTGGGTGGGATTTTCATACCCATGCTTCTGCCAAATGTATGCCATGTTTAAAGGTGACCTGCCCAGGGGGAAAGAAGGATTTGTGCCTGTTTTCTTTATGATGAACAGAAAAGACCCAAAGGGTGGCTTCTTAAGTCTTTTTTTCTGCTCTTTTTTCCTTATAAATATATAATATGTAAAGACTTGCATTTTTTCATTGAAGAATTTTTTGGTCATCTGAAATATGTACTGGGAATTTTCCTACCCCTTAAGTCAAGTGGTGACAGTGTTGAATCCTCGGCAAAGAGATCTTTTCTCACAAGGGGTGTACTAGTTAAATGACATAGAAATAAACAAAAGTAAGGAACAATCTGAATAAAAAACATTCCTTCTTGTAATCAAGTGTCGTATTTTTGAGACCTGAGAGTTCATAATGTTCAACAATGTAGCTGCACTAATGCCAGGTAAGGTAATGCAAGCTGTAAACTGTGCCTTAGTTTTTTTCATGGCTTACATTGGTACAATACATCTACGCTAGGAGATTGCACTCATCTGGCTGCATGCCTGCAAAAAAACCAAACAAACCAAAATACCAAATCAAACAAATGAAAAACCCATCATAGACACATTCCACGTTTGGATTCTGTCTACACTGGAAAACTCTAAGGCTATGTCTACACTGGCAAGTTAGTTCGAATGAAGGAAGCTTAATTCGAACTAACTTAAGCCTTGGCTACACTAGGCTTTCATTAGTTCGAATTAAGGGCTTCCTTAATTCGAACTAATCAATTCGATTATACTTTTTGAACTAATGGTTAATTCAGACTAGTTAGTTCGAATTAACCCAATGTGGCCATGTTAGTTCGAACTAAGTGCTTAGTTTGAACTATCCTGCACATTGACCTTAATGCAATTGACTAATTTGAACTAAGCTAGTGCCATGCATGGCACTTGCTTAGTTCGAACTAGCATTCTAGTGGGGCCATGCTAGTTTGAATTAAGTTAATTCAAACTAACTAAAATTAGTTTGAATTAATTAGTTCGAATTAACTTAATTTGAACTAACTTTGGTAAGTGTAGACATAGCCTATATTAATAAAATTAACACTGGTGTCACTAGAACATTTATTACTCCTGTGCTACTGCTTGTGGTAGATGTAGATGTAAATGTGTAGTGTAGATGTACTACACTAATGTCTAGTGAGTGTTAAACTGGTGTGGCCTACTCTATTAATTCTAGAAAAAAGTGTCTAAACAAATTGTTTAAGCTTTTGTTAGCTACCATGTTTTACCTAATATTTTTAAACATCAATGGAGACCGCTTTTAGCGCTTTTAAAGATGTGTAAACTGGTCTTGGTCATGTTAGGATCTTTTTAATTTTTTAGAACTGAAGGCTTTCAGTGAAGAATATTTTTTAGGAACAGTTGAGGTTTGATTCATAGAGCTAGTTTTTAAATACTTGTCTGTAAGTCATAATTCATTATTGGCCTATTTAAAATGATATAAATAATGAGATGCTGAAGATATCACATTTCCCATTGGAATAATGGCATTGTTCAAATTAAGTGGGTTTTTAAAAACTGTTATAGGTATATAACACCATAATTTTTTGGGAGTGTAGAGTAGAAGGAATTTAATTTATTCAGTTGATAAAAACTAAAATCAGAATCCTTTTGATATTAATGTGACAGCAACATACGGTTTTTCTAAAAGGTTGTATTTTTAATTACATTGTAGCTATAAAGGAAGACCCTTTAAATATCAACTATGTTATAACATATTGTGTGTTTCCATAAAATTTTAAATTGGAATTATTTTTCGTTCAATCTATAGATTATTGATTTGTTCAGGAAATTTTAAAATTCATATATTTTTGTGTTTTTAAAATTACTCTTTTGAGCTAAATGTATTATTTCTTCCAGAATATCAGGTCATGCAGATGTTGAGTGACCTTAATTTGGGTGTGAGGTGTTTAACTTTTCTGCTGAGACTGATTGAGTAATTACAGGTAATATTATTTTTGACTAGTGTATGCATTTATAATTCATTGAATACAGTGGGAATAGAAGTATATTCTTTTTCCCTCACCTTTTGCAATTTTCAAATTAAAAACTGTATTTTGTGCTTTGACTTTAAGTTTGATGACATTGATCTGCTGTACATAGTTCTATTACCCACAGAAAGATTTTCAGAGGACAAACATTGAAGCGTTTGAAACATTTCATTCCTTGAAACTTTCTGATGAAGTGAGACAGGTTTCTCTATGTTTTAAAATTAAAGTTATAGCTATATCTTTATATCTGTTTGGCAGTAGTTACATTTTAGAGGCATATATGAAGAGGGGGCCTATAACTTGAATGCCACTTATTTACACATGGAGTTAATTTACAAAACCAATTGTTTCCCTATAACAAGAATCTATCTCAAAGATTTAAAGGACTCTGCTCTGAGTGTATATTTTGTAAGTTAATGTATAGCTGTAAATAAGGAACAGTTATGATGCTGAAATTTTGCATCGATTTTGTAAATTATGAATACAGTGCAAAATGGAAGAGGAAGTCAATGTGTCTCAGAAACAAACTACAGTGAATTCACTTGGGGCACTATTACAGTTTGGCACTATACAGTTTGGCACTATTACAGTGTCCCTGGAACATTACTGTAGTCTCTAAAATAATAATAATGGATCACTGTATAGTTAATCCTTTCTGATCATATGGAACTCTGTCTTTTTAAAGTTTTGTAAAAAACATACTAGGAGGTTAGATACACAAAACCTAAATTCCAACATGACTTTCTAGATAAGGCAAATGAAATCATCAGGTACCACTTCTGCAGATCTCCTTTGCCACTAGTATTCTTCTACAATGGTTCTTGTTAGGCTTTGCCTTTTCTGGGAAGATTTGTGCGAAGAGCTGGGTGTTGCTGTGTGTCTTAAACACAGCAAAGCTCAAGACGATCCTGATGTCTAGTGGCAGATCATTCCACAATCAAAGACCTCCCGCCCAACCCAATATCAGAGTGCTCCATCCTGGGTGTCCTGTCAATTGATCTTGGTGCTGCATTGATGTATCATAAGGAGACAGGCTCACCCAGGAGACCCAGTGAAGGGATGACAGACACTGGGTGTCAGATCATGGAGGAGCAGAAGCTGCTTCTTTGAGCTTGCTACCTCCTTTTATTAGACAGAGCAAACAACTTACATAAGATCATGATAAGCATTCCTGTACAAGAACATAACAGGATACAAGGACATAACAAGAAGCTGAAGGCAAAAGCTCAGTGTACTCAGTGTTTTTCCATCAGGCTCTCTCTTTCCCCCTGCCCAGCATGTTTACAGGTGGACAGCCCGTGATCATGCATCGAGGTGGTCCAGGTGTGCCTGGATGTGCCGTCTCAGCATAGACCACGGGCCATGAATCCCTACACCCAGTTGTCAGCAAACTTGGTACATTGGGAGGACCATGATCTTGAAGCAGATTTGTCATTTGCTGGCCTCACTTGCCATTTTTACCAGACTGCATTTGTGTGTGAACTATCTGAGTGACAAGGATAATCCGACTCAGAGCACGTTTTGCACCACTGGCTTTTAATCCTCTGTCCTCATACTTCCGCTGACAGTCTATGATTTTCTGTGGGGGTGTTGTGGATAGCAGGTCGCTGAGTTAGCCTTGTCTACACTAGCACTTACATTGGCAAAATGTTTGTTGCTCTGGGATGTGAAAAAAACCACACCCCGAGGGACACAAATTTTGCCAGCATAGGCACTTGTGTAGCCACATTATGCTGACAGGAGAAAGCTCTCTTGTCAACATAATAAAACCAGCTCAACAAGCTGAGGTAGCTATGTCTGCAGGAGAGTGTCTCCTACTGACATTGCGCTGTCCATACAAGTGCTGCTGCCGGCAAAACGACAAAAGTTCTAGTGTGGACAAGCACTTACTTACAGTCAGTGAACTGGTTGAGCACCTCAACAGCATTCTTCTGCAGGCCATTCTGGAAGTTCAGCGGATTCTAAATGGGAGAGTAACAAGGTCCTGTCTTCTGCCTCTGAGTGGCAATGTTGAGAGCACACAGAGATGTTCTCACTAATCCACTGATCTCAACTCTAGATCCAAAATTCAGGTTTATTGCATGCGCGATCGCTTTAATGGACAGAGACCACCTGGAACATCCCATGGCTTCTGGGGTGAACAAATGGAAATAGTCCACATGTATGACATATTCTCCTAAGGTGATGAGACTTGGAACTTCCATTACCATACTTGACGGCAGTTCCATTATTCCTGATCGAAAAATTGTGGAGTAACATCTCTTTGACTCTCACGCTGATTTTGCCCCTGGAGTCTTAGATTAGCACTTTCAGAAGAACTTATTCCAAGGGCAAGTCCCCTCTGTGTTAGAATGGAAGGGAAATGTAGCAAGGCCATTTCTTCTCATCTCTTCCCTTTAATAGCATCCAGCCTCTTATGGGAAGAAGCTGTGCTTCACAGGGCTAGCAAATCTAGGCCGGTATCAGTGGTACAAATTGAGAGTAGAATTTGTCATCATGCCTTTAATTTGGCAGAATACAGCACCACTATTGTGAGTCATTTATCCATAATCCCCCAACGTTCCTTATGTGAAGTGTGGTAGGGTCTAGGGTTACCAGATACCAAAACATGGAAAGGAGGACAGGGAAGTACGAAAAGGAGGACATGGAGAAAATGTAGTATTAATATAACTGTCATTACCATATTACGTCATGGAAAATGGGTAATGATTAATGAATGCATGGCAGCATGAAAAAAATGGAGAACAAGTTGAACACCACAAATATTCTTAGGGGGCACATTAACTGTCGGACGGAGGACATGAAGGTAAAAAGGAGGACATGTCCTCCTTTTGCCTGACGTCTGGTAACCCTAGTAGGGTCAGGCTGCATGGCTAGAGAAGAGTGCTTGAGGGAAGGTTTGTCAGCCCTAGAATGCTGAAGGCCCTTTTCCCAGCAGGCAGAGAAGAGACAGCTGCAGGGCAATCAGGGGCACCTGAGTGCAATCAAGGGCTGCTGCAGGCCCAATAAAAACCAAACCTCTGCTAGCACACTGGCAGGAGGGAAGAGAAGAGACAAGGCCTGAGAGGCCGCTGCTGCCATCATTCACTTCTCCCAAAGACAGAGGACTGAGACCCCCCCAAATGGGGGTAGCAACTGCAGGAAGGAAGAGCCCAGGACTGCCTGGAGAAGGATGCTACAGCCCAGCACACTGCTCTCCGGAGCCGGTGGCCCTGGGGGGCTGTATGGGATTGCTGCACTGTGCACCAGCCCCCACTCACCCTGGCAGACTGGATGGAGCAGGTCTGGCGGGGGAGTGACCTTGGCCCCCAGCCCCTCTGCTACAACCCCTGTGGTAGGGGGCCCAGGCTTGGGGTCCTGTAGTGGGGCGGGGGGGCCCTGTGATGGAGAGCAGCCCAGGGCCCCCC
>ML685819.1:6447149-6488452 GCA_007922175.1 Pelusios castaneus | reverse complement strand
GGGGGGCTCACTGGTGGGGGAGTCGCAGGGCCACAGGGACCCCACCCCACCTCTGCCTTGCTCTCCCAAGCTCCCCCGCCAACTCTTGTTTACCACCCCATCCCTGCTACAGTCCTCTTCCAGCATACCCCAGCATTCCCTACCACTCCACAGTTTTTATGCCTTATCTATCCAAAATTTGCTCACTGGCCCTCTCATGAGAAAAGAATTGGAATATGGTCCTTTGCCCAAAAAGGTTGGACACCCCTGGTTTATATGAAATCACTGTAAGGTGGGTGTACAGCTGATTGGAAGACCATACTCAGAGTACTCATCAATGGTTTATTGTCAAACTAGGAGGGTGTTGCCTAGGAGATCTCTCAGAGATCAGTCCTGGATGTAATACTTGTCAATATTTTCATTGATAACTTGGATAATGGAGTGGAGAGTGTACTTATAAAATTTGAGGATGAGACCCCAAGGTAACAGGGGTTGCAAATACTTTGAAAGACTAAATTAGAATTGAAAATGACCTTGACAAATTGGAGAATTGGTCTGAAATGAACAATGAAATGAACACGATGAAATTAAATAAAGCCAAGTGCCAAGTACTGCACTGAAAAAGGAAAAATCAAAAGCACAACTACAAAGTGAGGGATGGCTGGCTTGGTGGTAGTACTGTTGAAAGGAATATGGAGGGTATAGTGGATCACAAGCTAAATATGAATCATCAATGTGATGTAATTGTAGAAAAGCCTAATATTATTCTGGGTGTATTAACGTGAGTGTGTACGTAAGACACAGGAGGTAATTGAACTGCAATGGCCAGTCACTGCACCATTGATCTTGCCCATTAAATGGTTTCTCTACACAGCTCTGTAATATTAAACTTCCTCCAATTCAAATAAAATTCCTTTGTGCTGTTAAAAGTAGTCTCTCTATGCTGTGAACGTCTTTGTGTGCCCTGTGGTTACTGGAAGCTGTTGTGTTGGTACAGTGCTCCAGTTAGTAGTAATGGGCCAAAAGTAATACTGTGGTTTATGCATGGAGTCTGTGATATCTTAGCAGCCTCCATAGCCCGATTACAGTTACATTTTATTACTATTTTATGCACAAAACACTTTAACAGTCATAAGGAATTGATGACTTTGTTCAGAAAAGATCACCATGATAGATACTATGTATGGTTTTGGAAGACTTGGTTTCTTGGTGTTAGTGGTGAGTGCAGATGCCTAGTGAATTTTGTATTTGCTGCTAAATGAGGGGACCCATTGGAGAGAATGTGAGTAAAGAGGTTAACGAAGAAGAGTTTGGATGTGGGAAATATTAGTTTTATTTTCAGTTCAGCCACCTGACCTTGGGACTATGAGCAATACAGAGATGGTCCTTTCATCTAATAGCGACATGGAGCTAATTAATGGTTGTAGAGCACTCTAACATCCTACAGTAGAAGTTGCTGCAAAAGTGTCAAATACTGTTATATAGACTAATGAAAGCTTAACTTCTAGGATACTGCCAGGACTGTAGCCAGCCCCTGTTTTCTGGCCAAGCCCCTAAGTCTGCAGGATGGATCCGGGCCAGGGGCAGCTTCTGGTCATGTGACCGGAAGTTGCCCGAGATGCTGCAATTGCTAGGTAACCAGCGGAGCTGTGTGAGGAGCAGTGAGGGAGAGAGATAGTGAAATGAGGCCCGCTCATCGCAGGCATGAACTTTGCCACCATGACTATGGGGCCGGTTGGCAGTTGCAGCTGCAAGTGGCCTCTGCTGTGCTTGCGGCCATTGCTGCCAGCTGTTGGCTGGCACCGCAGCCACAGTGGAGAAGTTTACGTCGCTGCCGGGTACTGCAGTGAGCAGACCTCATCTCCAAGTGCATGGGCCCGGGCCCACTTGTGGCTATGTCCCTGCTTACTGCTAGCCTTGGTCATCACCAGCTCGTGAGCCATGTACTAGAAGACAAATTTGTGTTAACAGCAGTAACCGGTACCAAACTGTGGCATTAAGCTGAGTACTGGAGATGGCATAGAGTAGTGCTGTCACAGGAGACATCTTGCTGTAAGGAGGCACTTCCTGTAGTGCACAGCTGCATTTTGATCATGAATTGATCCAGTGCTGTCTTTGCTGCTTCCAACTGCTTCTGTTTGGCAAGACTGAAATTAGGCTCTGTCCTTTTAATGCTGTGATTCAAACTCTGTGGCAGCAGTGACACTGAAGAAAGACTGTTTGCTGTGGTTTCTGAACCCAGAACAGTAGCAGCAGATGCTGGAATTATTCTGTGGTAGGGGAGAGGACTAAAAGGATAGAGGGTGGTGGAATGGTGAAATGGGGAGAAAGCTATCTCCTCACCCACTTAGCAGATAGGATTTCTCTTTTGAATGTCCCTGTGTCATTGGTACCAATATGTTCCATAAGCACAGGTTCCACCGAAGCACTGACTACTAGTTTTTGTGGATGTTCTGTGTGCAGACCTGAGGGCCTCTCAGAATCACATACTTGTGTATGGCTAATGGTCATATCTTCTAGCACAAGTGCATCTCCCTGTTCTGGAGAAATATTGTTTGTGAAGGAGAAATTGTCTTTCTAGTGAGTCATTGACTCAACCAGAATTAGAGTACAGCTTTGGGCTCTGTTATTTATCGAGGGCTGTATTTTTAATTCTTCAGGGAATTGTCAAGAAAAAGCAAGAACGGACTGTTGGCTGAAAACTGGTTCGATCTTTACTGTGAGCAGAGCATTCTGCCTCTGAAATATCAGATTAACAGGTTGATTAGACCATGTCAGAGCCATTCACCAGCTCCCAAGGCACAGTGGAGCTTTTAACGTGCCCCCTGCCCCCAATATCAGATCATCTCTATGCATGTAATGAGGAGCAAAAGAAGACAAATAATGAGCAAGGGTCAGAAGATGTTATTGAACAGCTCTGGTTGCAAAGCAAATAAAAACTGTTGCTCTCCACTGTCTTTGCTTCTTATAATTGATCTAATTCATTGTCTTCTTACTCAGACCCTTCCATCCTTATCCTGTACCACACATCTGTTGTTGTTGTATTTTTTACATGCTAGTTTAAATCCTGATTTGGGAGCTAACTAAGATCTCTAAATATAAAAGGCTAAATTTGAGCTGCTTTTTGGTGCCCCAGAGAACCACAACCTAGCTAGAGGGGAAAAGGGTCGTTTCTTAAGTTTTGCAGGACAACGCTCCTTCAGACCTGGAAGAAACTTTGAAAGTGCATTTAGTTCTAAGTAGTCAAGGAAACCCAATGGAAAATCAACAATGAATGTAATCAAAAGTAAATGGAAAAGCACCTTCTCATATTACTTTATCTCCATGAAACATGAAAAAAACTTCATAGTGTATTTAGAACAGACTGCCACCTTAGTGACTATTTTGAAACAAGTGCCTGAGCTCTGATCAAGGATCATACTGTGGTATGTTGGGTGTATATTACGAGACTCTTTTCTAATAGCATAGTGCACTCTGTTTGAGAAGCTATTTATTCTTGCTTTTTCTCTCTTTAAAAACAAAACTCATTTTTATAAGAATTTTTTTTTATCATTATAGGGAAAGAATGGTTCATCAAGTTGCAGAAAACATAAACTTCCCACAGGAGGAAGAGAAGATACTAAATCTCTGGAACACACTGGATTGTTTTCAAGAATGTCTGAAACAGTCAAAAAACAGACCCAGGTAAAAAGTGTGCATGAAAATAAAGAGTTTGTTTACCTGTAGCACCTTCTTCCTTCTGTTTGTCCACTCATACTACACCTGCTGCCTGGAGCTTGGTCTGAGCTGTGCGAGCGCGAGCTGACTGAGTTCACATCAGTTCTAGCTCTGGTGCTGGTACTGCTTGTGGAACCCTGTAAGCAGGAGCAGCACAAGCACAGAGGAAAGATCCTCCTGTTTTGTGAAAGCAGATTTTGAACTAATAACTTGTATTGCCTCTTGTTTCTTAGGTTTACTTTCTATGATGGCCCTCCATTTGCAACTGGGCTTCCACACTATGGCCACATTCTTGCAGGAACCATTAAAGATATAGTAACCAGATTTGCCCACCAGAGTGGCTTTCGGGTCGACAGGAGATTTGGATGGGATTGTCATGGTTTACCTGTGGTAGGTGCAACAAATTATCCTGCAGATATTTTTGCTGCCTTAATTGTTGAATATGGTTACCTGTGCATCTGGATAATTTGTTACTTCCTCTTCCCTACCCTTTTCTATTGGCATCCAGAGTTGCACTAAAACTTGGAGACCTCAGTTTGAGTCCTTTTTTCTTTTGTTACTCATAAGGATTTGATTATCTGAGAGTCCATCAGTCACTCTTACAATAGAGCTGAATGTGCTGCTTTGGTTGTGACTTTTTCATTACCCTGAGTTATCTAAATTAATCTTCTTGTGTAGTTTTAAATTCATCATGGAAGGGTGCTATAGGGACCCCTTTGGGTTCCAACATGTCCTTTGTACTTTGAGGACCTTTACATTGTATGTACTTTTTGTGTGGCCCCATGCATCTGGCTCAATTGAATTTGATCTTGGGAAACAGAATGAGTTTCATGTGCATACCCGGTAATGGATTAGCATGTCATTAAGAAATTTGGAATATTCCAAAGCAAATGATTCAATAAATTGAAAATGTACTGTGCAGAGTACAAGCAGCCTTGCCAGCCTATTGCATGGTAACGGTTTGGCTGACTTTCTTTATGACATCCCATATTTCTGAAAGACCGATTCATCCATTACTGTATTATTGGGTAGTGAGTGAAGGTAATGATTGTGGGAGGAGAAAACAGGACTCTTCACATCCACCATGGAGATCTAGAATATCTTGTACATGCTAAATAGGAACTCAAATGTACATGCCCCCTTCTCCCCCCCCCCCCCCCCCCCCCGGCCGCACATGAGAAATTTGCACATGCAGATTTGTGTCTGACACTTGGGATTTATTGGGACTGGACAAAAATAAATGAACTGGAAAATCCTGAAGAATCTGCACTGCAACATACATTGACTTTTTTTTTTTCTCTCCTCTTCCTCTTCAGGAGTATGAAATTGACAAAACACTAGGAATTAAAGGACCAGAGGATGTGGCCAAAATGGGGATTGCAGAATATAACAATCAGTGCAGGGGGATTGTGATGAGATACTCTAATGAATGGAGGGTAAGTAGAATGTCAGTATTAACTCTGCTCATGTGTCTAAAATTGTATGCAAACCTTGTGGAATTCAGTAGGATGTGATGGAATTCCTTTTTGCTGTGCCTGAGGAAAAACAGACCAGAGGAAACAGTGATGAGTGATGACATCTGCACTCCCCACACTGGCTGAGGTATGCAAAAGTACTGAGATACAGTTCTTAAGCTGCCAGGGTCCCTTCTCACCAGGATGCAGGTCTTAGCATCTGAGTTTCAGAAGGAGTCAGAAAGAATTGAGGCATGGTGTGAAGTTTCATGACACTGTCTTGATGATATAGGGTTAAATTGCAATGTCAGAATGTCACTATTTGGTGACTGCGTCATCAAAGGGAGTTTAGAGAGAGCAAACTGGTAAATTGTGATCTTATTTTTTGTGAATAAAAATTACATCTGAGGAAGATGGACATTTTAACTTCAATAAAACATTGGCAAATAATGTTGGGTCTACGCTACGAATTTGGGTCAATTAGTACCCACAAAACTTTTCAGCATTTTTTGGGCATGTAGCTTGACTGTGGTCGTGAATCTTTATATCTGTTTGATTGCAGGAATAAGTTTAGCTCTTATTGTACCAACATATATCAATATTAGGACACATCTATCCTGGCTTTGGTCATGTTGCAAAGCTGGTAGATCACATAGTTATACACCCAAAAAATAGGAATATCATTTATCAGAGTGAAGCAATACACTCACATAACCCACTCGTTAATTGACTTATGTGCTCTGTGTGAGTAAACGTGAAGCAAAAACTTGCCAGAGTCTTTATGGCTTTAGCAATGTGACTTCCTAGTATAGGGAGCCCAGATAAAGTAGCTTGTCTTGAAATAATTTTAGAGAGAGTTTACACACTGGGTTTTCCAGCTGTGATTTAGACAAATGTTCACAGTTAGTCTGAGCGCTTTGTACAAATGGAGAGAAGTGTCAAACTTTGTTCTTCTCTCTGTTTCGATAGTTTCTGTAGCAGTTACATGGTTATGATTAAAAAAACAACAACACTACTGAAGCCAAAGCCAAGTTTCTTGTGACTCACTTGGGTGGATGCTGAGCAAAGGTCTGACTGACCAACTACAATAGCACTCCCCATCTACAAGTTTAGGTGCCATGAGTAGACGCTTCCGTACTGCATGGCTTTGGATTTAAGGAAAGGCCGGCATTCATGACCTTTTCTTGCCATACTCCATGCTAGATCAAGCAATCTACCCTGAACCATTGTCAGGCTTGATTGTTTTGTGGGCTTGGTTCACTGATGGGGGTAGAACATCTAGCTTTTAAAACAAGCTATTACAAAGAAATAAATAGGGGAGATGTGCCATGGCCTATGTTTTAAGCTTCCATTCAAGCCATATGTTCATATTTTTAACAGATTAGTGTTAACAGACTGGGACGCTGGATCGACTTTGACAATGACTATAAAACTCTGTATCCTGAGTTCATGGAGACTGTCTGGTAAGTAGTTTTAGTATGCTGTTGGAAATTGTGTTTGAAATGCTCTGATTATTGTAGTGTAGTGAGTTATTTCTTTTTCAATAAAGCAGCATTTCTTACATTTCTCAAGAGATGTTCTTGTTTACTTGCACGGCATACAGCTACTGAATCAGAAGTATGCAAAATGAGCCACTTTGAGCATTTTACCTAGTTTTAAACTTCAAGCTTATTTCCAGATACAGTGTGAAAGTGTTTCAGGCAAGAGGTTTAATGATCTGCCTCCTCTTAGTTCACTGGGATAATGTTTTTGAAAGGAAAATATAAACTAGGTGTTTATAGAAGTGGTCAGTGCCAGCTTGGCTGTGAAGTCTTATCCCTGATCTACTCTGTTTTTCTCTTAATATTTTCCCTTTTTCCTGCTTGAAAAAGTAAAATGTATGTAGTGTCATATTACATAGGTAAGATAAATTTCAAATTACTAATTTCTGCTTTGATTTTAATCAATGAACCACTGCTAATCCTCTTGAGGTACCCATACAAAAAGTAATTGTCCCTGATCACACATTCTCACCTAAACAACTATGTGAATGGGCCTTATCTACCCTAACTGAATTGACTTTGCTAACACTCGCCTTTCTTCATCTTGGCATGTGTAGCTTCCACTTCATGCATCTGATGAAGTGGGTTGGAGCCTACGAAAGCTTATGCCTGAAGAAATCGGTTAGTTTTTAAGGTGCCACAGGACTCTCGTTGTTTTTAAAGAGTCATAGGTATTACTGTTCAATAGTGTCACTGAAATATTAGTTTTGTGCTCTGTTAAGAGGTGGCTCTGGGAAGGTTTATGATGTTAAGTTCCAGTCAGTCACCAGTCTAGTAAAAAATACTTTTATTCATATTTTTGCAGAATTTTGAGGTTTGTTTCTCCCAGTGCTGGGTTGATTCAGGAGGTGGTTGTAGTTATAGTCCAAAGTAGTCTTGAGAGCACATCATCCTGAGCTATTGATGGGACAAGTGCTGGCGTAAAACAGGTTTTGTCTTCTGGCCCAACAGAGCTGCACTGTGCTGAAGTGAAAACAATTCACCTTAAATTTTACTGACCTGAGTCTGGTCTGCAGATAGTGTCTCAGAAATGGGTAATGATAACAAACCATACATATGTCAACAAAACACAGAGTGGATTCTTAACTATGTAATTACAATTGATGTACGATATCCTTTCTAGGTAGTGCTGTAGTCAGGTCCTGCATCTCAAACAGAATTTTCCTTGGTGAATACGGGTAAAGGTCTGAAATAAAATTGAGTTAAGGAAATAGTATTCTCTTCATAGCTGAGAGGTATGGTGTCATGCTGAGATATGTTAGCAGAAAAAAAGATAGCTTAATTGTTTTATTTTTTATAACCATCTGAATGTTTTCTAGCTGTTCATTCTAGATTGTTAATTGTTCATTCTCAGATGGCTTGTGGAGTGGAGGCAGTTTGAAAATAGAAATCGAGAAATGTAGCAATATACTTGTTTTTCACTTGTTTTGACACCATCCTCTTTATTAGCAAGGGTGTTAAGTGTGTTTGTGGCTTTAAAGTCTATTTTGGATTCCAGCATATCCTGATCTCTTCTTAAAGATCAGTAGCAGGATACGTTTTGGGCCTGTTCATCTTGAATATTCAACTCTGTATAGGGATCAGCACTTGATTCAGATAGTTCAATAGCACCATCTAGTGTCTAATTCTGGAAACTTCGGTCCAGAAAATGGCTGAATTTTTAAAAATACTCAATGGAATTGTCTACATGAGCACTTAATTTGTGGTTAAGATGGGTTGTAAATCTACCCTGCACTAACCTGCTCCATACTAAATACCTGTGAGGATTCTTATGCCACATATTGTTTCGAAAAGACTTAATTTTTTTAAAGGAAAACAGCTTAATTGTCCTGAATTGCTTTCTTTGTGTCTAGTGGCGGTATTGGGTTCCTTGCTTAAGTTTTATTTTAAATCCTGTTTAATAGCTACGATCTTGTTGCCTTAAAAAAAACCCCCAAAACCCACATGACTATAATATTGGCTTGCTGTAATTTGGAGAGCCTTGTTTTCTGAACTAACTTGAATACTGCTAGACATTGCTTTCATTTTCTTGAGCCGAAAGAATAATAAATGGCTCCAGATCTCTGAATACTGATCCAGAATAAGCAACATGCTAACCCTGCAACCAGTCTAAGCCTCCATGGAAATGAATTTGAGAAGAAGTAGTTCTGGATCAGCATTCAAAGATCTTGAAGCATTCAATATTCTTTGCTCTCAAGAAAATGAAATCAATCTCTAGCAGAGTTCAAGGTAGATGAGAAAAGGGGGCTCTCCAAATTATAACAAGGCAACATTATAGTCATGTGGATTTGGTCCTGCTTTGAGCCCCATTGTTTGAGCACATGGCTTCTTTTCAGTGCAGTGGCTTGCCTCTTTTTTTGTCGTCAAGAGGCGTTCGGCCCTTTAAATGCTGAGGTGCAGCTAGGCACCACAGTACAATTCCTGGGCTCCATGGCAACCTTGCCATGGTTTTGTCGAACCGTGGGTTAAATATGATCTCAGTTGCCCAAAACTATGATGCCATACCCCATTGTTGGTAGTGTTTTGTGGTGGATAGGCATGTAGTATGTTTGTGAATATAGTGCTTCTGAGAATATGGGGCTCAGGGCCAGATTTCAAGATGTGCTCACTACCTGCAAATCATGGTGTTTGATAGGAGTTGAATGTGCTCTACATCTTTGAGAATTAGGTCTCTAGTTCAAAGGTACTTAAGTAGCAATCAGAAGCTTTGTCTCACCTGTCTAATATTATTTATTCTCAGCAAGAATCAGACAGATGAATAATTCTAACATTAGGCAGTAGGTATGGGTAAAGGACACTTGACAGCACAGAGAACTTGTTTAAATGCTGGCATGTGTCTGAGTTTGTAAAGGCAAGTTATGTTTCTATTGATGAGTCCTGTTTTTAAGGTGAATAAGTGTGTTCTTCCTGTATAACCCCTATTAACATAGGTTGGGAGAGATTAATACATTTGCTCAGGAACAGATCAGAGTACAATTAAATATGAGATCCTCAAGTTTGAAGGGAAAGGTTTGCAGAAAGGAGTATAGCAGGGGAACAGGTTTTGAATTTAAAAAAAAAATAAAAAATTAAGCAACATATTTCCTTTGAACGTGACCCTATGGTAAGAGAAGTTTCCTCACACTTCACTGTAGTATTGCTAATGTACCAGAAAGGGCTGTTTCTCTGCACCTGGAGCACTGGCCTAATATCTCTTTCAGACTAGCTATCAAAAATATTTTGTTCAATTTAGGCACTTAACAGAACTTGTTATGTTTCTGAAGAGTGACTTAAACAAGCACATAAAGATGAATTAAATGATTGTCCACTTGCAATTGTAATTAGCTTTTATTTTTTATTTTTTTAGATTTAAGCAAAGCTACTGTTATTTAGTGTATATTTGGGGTAGGGAATGCTGCTAGTAACAATAGTTACTGTGAGATGTAGTAACCTCTTTTTAGAGAGCTCTAAATGGTGATGCATTCTGAAAGCTAAATACTTTCTGCTTGGCAGTGGAAAAAATGAAAGCTCTTAAAGTGCTGTTGAATAAAATTACCAGAAGAGGGGGCTGTCAATTTGTATTTGAATTTTGCAGCTCCATATAGGAGTCCACACCTGCCTCTACTTACTTTTTTGTTAAAGATACAAGTTCTGTACAGCTAAACAGTCACTAAATGTTCATAGATGTGGCACTGAATTGTTTTTCTCTGTGGGATTATTAGGCTGTGTCCCTTTTGGGGAGGAAGGAGGGAGGAAAGTAAGTTGGCGATATGTTGTATATCTAAAATTTCATATATTCAAAAATATTTTAGCAATTTTCAGAAGGCAAGTGTGATAGTATTGAATAATAAATCCAGAATCAGTGACTTGTCACAACTAGGTCATCATTTAATGCATATGAAGTTTAAAAGCATTATGTTAAAGTTTATACTTTTGTTCAATTGCAGCAGCTTCCTTGGTCAGGCTGCTGAAACACCCGTGTTTGAAAGTGCATGTCAATAAAATTTATCCCACTATGCACTGGATATAGCATTGCTTGAATGGTTGGTAGCTTTAAATTGATAAGTGCTACCTAATGATGCTGTTTTCAGAAAGCTAGCCTATATAGCCCCTCTCTCAGAAGTAGTGATCACATTGTAAAAGGAATGCATAGAAAATATCATGAAGGAAGGATTTTGCAGATGAAGCCACTGTCAATTATTTGGTTCCTTAAATTTAGAGCCTCTTTATTTCAGGCAAGAATTATATGTACTTGGGCAGGGGAAAGAGTGTGTCTCGATTGTGCATTTGAATAGTTCTTAGAATTTGGATGAGGGTGGGGAAATATATGCCTAGGGTTCATATTCTGTGTAGGTAAGTAGTAGTGCTCCTCAGTTTTTTCTAGAAATGGAGCCCTACCAGTTTGGGAAGCCACTCTAAATACGGTGTGCAGATGTTGATGGTATGATCCTGCAAGCTCTGTTGGACTCCTTGGTTTTGGCTCCCCTTTGTTGTGACTGGATGCCCCTCTGGGCTTCCGAGACTTGATTCCTTTTCGGTGGTGTATGGATGCTGCATTTTGCTCTTTGGAATCCTCACTTAATTTCTTGGTCTCTTACTGTTGGGCCAAGGATGCCACTCTCAGGAAATAGTACAGATCTTCATAATGTGGTCACTAGTTTCTCCTGTGTGTGGTGTAATAGTTGATATTTCTGATGGTTAGGCTGATAAACTTCATTGTTCACAGGCCAGTTCATATCTCTGAGTGCTATTGACTCAGGCTGCAGATTAATATCTCTTTGTCTGTTGAAGTTTATTTCACATGTTGAATGTTATCTTTAAATACAAAAGCAAAAAAAACCCCCAAAACCAAAAAACACCTTTGCTTAAACGAAGGCATAGATTCTGAAACACAAAATGATTACGTCCAGAAAAAAGTGCCAGTTGCCATGACAGCATGATCCAGCCCAGTTTGGTCCCATAAATATGCTACTTAACAAGATCATTCTGTGTTTGCTTCCATGGTAGTAAGGTGCTCATCTGGTAAGGAACACTGAAAATGTTAAGAATGCTTTGAAAGCATAGCCTGGGGTGTGAGAGTTCAAGAATTATTAAAAACGATAGCGATTGCTCAAAAGTCTGATCATCCAATAATTGGACTCCCCAGAACCACAGTGTCAGTTTGGTATGATGGTTTTAGCCCTTGGAAAACTGCGCTGTTGAACATGTAGGTGAATGAGACCATATAAATAAAGACATACAATGTGTATTCTTGAGGGAATTCTGTAGAAAAAAATTAATAATTCTGTGCATAATGTTTTAAAATTCTGCATATTTTGTCAAAATAGTACTATATAATCACCCCAGTTTAAATTATTTTAGTAGTTTATTTCAAAATACTCATCAACAATACAGACGCACACAAAATTCCTCACAGGAGTAGAAAGTTAAAGAAACTCCTATGACAGCCCGGTTCCTGTTTCTTTCCTCCCTTCCCCACTCCAGAACCCAGCCGTGGGGCTGGACACCCACATCCTCTGTCCCTCGAGCCCAGACACGGGGCACTGCTCAGCACAAACACCCGCATCCCTCTTCGCCACGCTCAGCGATGGGGTACCCCCCCATCCCAGACACTTGCACCACCTTTCCCTTCAGAGCCCACATGCTGCTCTCCCCATCCCAGACACCCGCACCTCTCCTCGCTTACAGCCCAGGGATCCAGAGGGAGAAACAGCTTGATGCTGGGTCCTGGACTTGTATGAAGTTTCCTGCACATCATCTCCTTCCTTCAGGGCATGCTGGGGAACCCTCCAGTTCCTCCTTCCTCACTTCTCCAGCAGTATATTCTCTTTGTGAGCTGGGAAGTTAAGCTCTGCCAGGTCCAGGGCCCATAGTGGTGGTCAGCAGTTTTGCAGAGCCAGTTCTTTGTGGCGGAGGAAGAAGGAATTTCTGCACAGAACGTGGATTCTGTGCAAATTCTGCATTGCACGGTGGCACACAATTCCCCCAGGAATAAACGTAGATTCTGAAAGTCTTTGGTGGCTCTTCAAAGAGCAGGTATTTATCTGGGTTGCTAAAAATTCATTATTTTCTCTCCTCCAAATGATATATGGTGCCGTACAAATAGCTAGTGAAGTCTGACTCCTTTTGGATGGAAAGTGCTATATAATTATTCATTAATATGAATTGTGGAACTACAGAACTCCTTGTTCCCTAAACGAACCTAGTTGCTTAGATGTGGTATCTTGTGTTAATCACTGAAATTTAAGTTTTACTTGTCTCCAAACAGGCAGTCTGGGAAGGATTGAACTGTTAGTGATCTGTATCCTGTCTGAACATTGCCCTGTGTTGTGTTACTGGTGCATGGAAAGCAGAGCTGACAGGATGATCCAAAACTGAATCTAACTGAAAGATTATTCCCAATAAAAATGTCACAGTGGCATGCAGTATTTATGTTGTTTCAATATATATATATATATATATATATATATATATAAAAATGAGTTCTGGTGTTCCAAGTTGTTAATATTGTCTATGGTTCGAAAATTATTTTAACTTTTCAGAATACCTTCCTTACTGGCTCATAATCTTGCACTACAGCAGCTTTTAGTTTGAATGTTAAATTGCTATTACATGTTCCTTATGTACTTTTAGGTGGGTTTTCAAGCAGCTGTACGATAAAGGACTGGTTTACAGAGGAGTTAAGGTTATGCCTTTCTCGACAGCATGTAACACTCCCCTTTCAAATTTTGAGTCTCATCAGAACTACAAGGTATGTGTGTGTGAATGGGACACAGAGAGAGAATCTAATCTTGGAAACTGCTCTGTCACATTGGAATGTCTATTTTTTTTTGGATTGGAAATCTTAAGTGTTTGAGTTGGATGGAACACAGGCTTATTGACATACTCCAAACTGATAGACTAGGGTATTTGTATAACAATTGTTAGAGACCAAATTTTATTGATAGCATAGTTTTCTCCAGGTACTGACCATAATCCAAGCATTACATAACTGTTTCAGCATAATCCAAGCATTACATAACTGTTGCCTGTACCGCCTGATTATAGAAAGAATTCCTTCTGGAGATGCCATTAACTTTGATGTAAATAGCCCATTCCATAATGGAATTACGTGTTCTGAACTGTGATGCTGGAGGGGAACCAAGATGCTTTCAGTACACAAATGGCAATATGATATAATCTGTTTGAGTGTTTGTGGTTTACGCATATGATGTTAATTTGTTAGGTGTTGTAAAATGCCCAAAGAAAACGTTTTAATGTAGCTTGAAGTATCAGAATTTGCAAACTCGTTCTTTTGCTCTGTAACAAAAATACTGTCATTCCTGCAGGCTGCTATTAGGTAATGAGCTCTGCAGAGTTATGGTAGGTCTGTACTGCCACTCTTGATTCTAGTCATAAAACTGCAGTTACCTTAAAAGATTTGGGGTTTGAATAATATTTGCTTTTTAAATTTGTCTGTTAGAGAGGAGACTCGTACAGATTTCACATTTTAAGTAATTTTTAACACTCTGGGCTCTTTGTCAGGGCATAGCTTCATTTAAGGCCTTCCACAGTCCAGCAGTACTTAGACTATAGAAACTATTATGCATGCAAATGCTTCATTCTGTTCCAGTGCGTTACAGGCAGCTTTTCTCAGTGTAATACTGACAGTAGCTCAGGCAGATGGAAAGGGCTTCCCTTTGACATGATTGTAGGCAGGGCACTTGTAGACTGATAGAAAAAATCCAAGTTGTGCAATATATTTTAAATATCCATACATTCAGACTGTTAAGGGCATATGGTTCCTGTACCATGGTTAACAATAGTTGCCTACCAGGAGAAAGTTTTCTAAAGTTATAGCTTCTCTTCCCAACCTCTGGTCTCCTGGGAAAAAGTGGTGAATGTTGAACTTCAGGTTTTAGCAGCTGAAAAATTACACTGGTAAAGAAATCTTTAACCCATTATAATCTTGGATTATTTATTGTCAAATTTATTTATTTATTTTTGTAAAATCTTAGATTAGATTTATCAAAGGCATTTGAGGGAGTCAGGTACTCAACTCCTAGTTTTTAGAAACAAACTCTATAGCTATGTTGTCTGTGATTTAGACAAGTATCCTACATTGGAGAAATGGAGAGATGTACTTCATCTGCATTCACACTTACTGCCTTTTTTGACGAGCCAGGTTGCAGGGGACTAATGAAACTGGGTAACTGAGTGACAGCAGCTGTCACTGCAGTTTTCTTGGATTGTGTTCTCTCACTGACTCACAAGGAACTTTTTGTATCCCACTCCTCATCACTGTTTTATTTAAGGATGTTCAAGATCCTTCAGTGATTGTGAGCTTCCCATTAGATGAAGATGAAAACATCTCCCTTGTTGCTTGGACAACTACACCCTGGACCCTACCCAGTAACCTGGCCCTCTGTGTCAATCCAGAATTGCAGTATGTGAAACTGAAAGGCAAGTGCTTATGTGATGTGAAATACAATGACAAATATAGTTCCATTGAAGTCATGTGTTTATATGGCAGTCTATGTGATAGACAGTTCTGGCTAAGTTTCAACATGTAGCATTTCAGTGGAGTTGACTGCATGCTGTTCTGAAGGGTGATTTACTGTACCGCTGAAGTCGCCACCCCTCTTGTTCTCTTTGATTGATTCTTACCTATATTACATGAATAATGTAGTACTAGCAGTCACATCATAAATGCTGATACCTACTAGATAGTGATCAAGATGCAATATGGCTGTTCGTTGCTTGACAGTTGATCCTTCATCATTCCTCAAAGGGTCTTGCACCAAGTCACCCTAACTCTTTACATCTTTGTTAGTTACTCTTTCTCCATTTCCCAACCAGTTCAGATCAAACTCAGTTGTTGCCTTCTAAGAGGAGAATCCAAACATACTGGCTGGCTCAAGTCAGTGTGTAAGGTAGCCTGTTCCTCAAGGGCCCCCGTTATATAGGGAAGTGCACTGCAGCATGTTTCTATAGTTAAAAGGGGAATTCATGTACGGCAGATGTCTAGGATGTGTGAACAAAATAGTCTTGCTTTACTTGCTGTCTCTCCCTCCATCTTTCAGAGGCTTACACCTCCAGCTTCTCTGCAGCCAGGGAACAGTTATCTTCATCTTTTGTTCCTTGTATCATTTTCAGAAAGAGAACTTTTTACCTGAATGTCCAGAAATATCCATACAAGAAATTCAGCTCATCCTAATGTTTCTATGTTTTGATAAATATTAAAATATACAGTAAAATAAATTGTGTGGATAAACTATGTAATGCACTGTCAATGAGTGAAAATGAACTTGGGCATAAGCGGTCATTCTTGTATTGATATTTTCAGATTTTCCAAAATTGCCAATCTTGTCTAAATTTGCAACATATGTAACCAAATACAGTGATTCAGATTACCTTTGGCATTTTTTAACACAGGTGAAATAGCACAGTTTGAGTTTTCACTTGAACGTATAGATTATAACATTTAATTTATGCATGCCTAAGGTAGTGGCACATGTAAAACACTAGGAGATAAACCAATCAGTTACTAAGACGTGCAGGCTTTTCGTTAAATTTATTTTTGTTCTGTGAGTCCTCATTCCTGATCACTTCTTCAAATATCAAGATGCGCAATCATCTTGAAACCTAGACAGCTCAAAAAGAATTTAGAGTAGTTTTAGGCATAATACCTACTTTCTATCAAGTATTTTGCAATCACATTTCCCTGCTGCCTCAACTTTTTTCTCTCACCTGTTGCTTACTGACTATACAGGAAGAATAGTGACACTGAGTACACATAATGCACTGTCAAATGCACTAAGGACTCTGAGGAAAAAAAAAAAGCTTTCCCTCTTTGTAAACATTTTTAAACAGAAGCGTTTTTAAGATGGTTTCTGTCTCTAAGCCTTTTAAAAAGTTGTATTTACAAAGTTAACTTAACCAAAATATCACATTGTCCTCAGAAAGATGTATGGAATGTAACTCATTCTTCAGGACCATCTAGTTCAGAAAATATTGGTTCATTATAATTAGAAACCAAACGAACTTGTCCCCAAGAATATTAAAAATAAACAGTTTAGCACTTAAAGTCCTAAAATAAATGAGCACTAGGAAACCACTTGGATTTCAGATGTCTTTTTTCCCCAGACTCTTCCTCAAGCATATCTAGATAAACTTGGTCATAGCCTCTACCATAATGGTAAAATGTTGGTTGGTCTTCAAGAATAAGTGCTTCCTGCTAGTTTCTTCCCATTCCAAGACTTCTACAGTTTCCCCAGGTCACTTTAAATTAATAAATTAAACTAAGTGGAGGCAGCATGGCCTAGTGCAGTGGTTCCAAACATTTTTGGCTTGAGGGCCACAAATATAATTTTTACAACCCTGAAGGGCCACCAGCCCCTACCTGCAACCCCACCCCTCCACTGCAACCAGACAGAAGGAGTTCAGCGAGGAGGCTCTCCCACCCCCCTGCCCACAGCAGGGAAACAGCATGCACCCTGTGGCCCTGGGTATACCACCTGGTTCCCTTTTACAAACAGGGATGGAAGATCAGTGCACCCCTCCCTTTGGCTGCAGCAGGGACCCCAGCACCTATGGACCTAGGCACTGTGCTTTGCCATGTTCCCTGCCACAGCCAGAGGGAGAAGAGTGCTGATCTCTCATCCCCTTGGCTACAGCAAGGAGCCCGCACTGGTCTTTTAGCCCATGTGGAAACATGCTCTGCCTGGATCCTTAGGCAGCAGCTCCCTTCTGCAGCCAGCAGGAGAGGAGTGGCAGGCCACTTTGAAAGCCTCTGCTGGCCACTTTTGGCCCCTGGATCACAGGTTGGGAACCACTGGCCTAGTGGATAGGGCAGGTCTTGGACTGGGAGTCAGACCTGTTCTGTGTTGCTGGCTCTGCTATTGATCTTTTGTTTCACTTTGGGAAAATCACTTTATGTTCCTCTCCCCATCTGTGAAATGGGGATAAAGGTATTTATCTCTTTATAAAGTATTGCGGTATCTAGGGATGGAAGAACTCTATATAAGAGCTTAATATTCTTTACCAAAAAAAAAAAAGGGTCTCCTTGTCTCTGCATGGCAGCATCATGGCTGACTTTGGTGTGTGTTTGATAATAATTAAACCAATACAAAGTATTAGACTGCTGCTAATTTTTGGGAGAGTTATAAGTTGATTGTCAAACTCTAACTATACCTTTAAAGACAGTGGGTGGGTTAGAATACTGATCTGCCTTAGTAGTGAAAATATTCTAAGCTGGTAGAAGGGTATGAGAGTTAGTGGTGGGGAGAAATGACTCTAGTCTTGATAAAGATTCAGCTTTGACTACCTAAGGCTTCCTACTCACTCTCCTTTTTTAAAAATCCAACAAAGTAGCTAAGAGTAGTTTCATGTAGTTGTCATAATAAATTTCAGAAACACAGCAACATGGTGTAGTGTGAGATTGTTATATAAAGCGCTGACCCACTAATTCTTGCAGCTCTTGTTTAATTTATTATAGCTTAGCTAAGTGTTTTGCCCTCTGTCTTACCTGCCTATGATGCAGCTATCAATGTGCCTTCCCTAGCCAGCAAGAACAGTGGGCATACTATCTGTTAAGACAACCCTGGTATTTCAATGCAAAGGCTGCTCAAAATCAGTGCAGTGGGTCCGGTACTGAAGGCATCAGCTGTGCCGTTCTGGGTGTCTGTGCTAGTGCTGATGTGAACAGGATATTCTCTAAATTTTAGTTCTTTAGTATGCATTTGATCAAAGGAGTATACATATGTCTTTGAGGGAAAGAATAGAAAATGTCAGTCTTGTAAGCAGAATTATTCCAGGTAGTTTTTAGATCCAGTGTCTTATTACTCTTGTTTAAAATCGAAACTTTTTGTAATGGTGCAAAAGCAGCGCATTCATTTTTTTTTCTTTTAGATAGTGCCACAGGGAAGATTTATATTTTGATGGAAGCCAGACTGGTAGCACTGTACAAATCTGAAAGTGAATATGTGATACTTGACAGGCAAGTACATGAATTATTGCACACTTTTGAACTTCCATTTTTATAAATAAGTAATGAACTGCTGCAAGAAGCTAGATAACTATAAAATCCAAGACTGCTTTCCTAGCAGAGTGGTTTAATGCATGAGTGCCTTTTTTGTGTATGTCCTGGTACAGGCTGTCAAGGGCTTTGGGATCTGTCACTGCAAATTAGGAATTTTTCAGTCAGAGTAGAAGCTGCATCTGGGTTTACTGTAGCTAAGGAAAAGGTTTTAAACACAAATTATCTTCTAAGTCAAAGTAGGAAAAAATTGTCTTCAGCATCCCAGTATCCTTCCCTTACACATTTGTAAGGACTCTTTATTAGTTTTATTCTTCCCAATACAGTTTAGAAGAGCAAATGAGAATCAGCACCTCCAATTTGGAGAGCATGGTTCTTCTGAGTGTTTTCTCCGGATGAAGGGAAAGCAGTTGCCTCAGTAGCAAATGTTAAGTATATAGGAGTCTTATTCATGAGCGATAGTAAGCGAGAGCATGAAATTGATGGATGAATTAGTGTGACAGCAGCAGGGATCTGGGCTTTCTACCAATCCGAAATGAGAGGAGTCAGCTGAGGTGATTTGAGCACCTGATTAGGATGCCCCCCATGGGCTTCTTTTGGAACTATACTGTGCATGTCCCATTGGGAGGAGGCCCCAAGGCCAACCCAAGACATGCCGGAAGGGGTATTCCCCAGGGGGAGCTGAAAGCTATTGCAGAAGAAAGGGAGGTCTGGTTCTCCCTACCCTCCATGCTGCCGCTGGAACTCATCAGGAAAGAAAGCAAAAAGAAGAAACGTAATTCCAAGTAGATGACTCCTAAGCAAATCCATAGGCGGATGGGTCGGAGTTCAGTGACCTGCATATTGCCGTACTGCTCTATCAAATGCAGCATTGTGTCTGGCTTGCTGTGTAATGGTGTATTGGCCTACAAAGGTGTAAAGAGAAGACCACATCATGTCTCCTCAAACATCTTGGATCATCAGAATCTGAGCAAGGAACATCAGTTACAGAAGGTTAACTGTTTTTTCCCTGCCATTCCCTAGAAAAAGCTTAAGCAAGTTACACATCTGCCTCTCCATATATTTGCTCTTTAGTATTTTGGGATTTTGTTATACAGGAAAATTTTTTAGTTTCGCACTTTTTCTTCCCTGTGTTTTACACTATTTGTCATCTGTCTAGTTCATACCTCCATGCTTTTTGTGCTGTGTTCCAGTGTGTTATAATTGTCTCATTTTCTGTCTTGGAACTGATCATCTCTTTGAAGCTCCCTAAACGAAGAATTATTTCAGTCCGTTTTTGGAGCTCTAAGTTCTCATTCCTGCCTGTTGTTGTCAGGAGAATATGTTTTTCAGCTTGGAGTTCTAGACTTACCCATTTTGGGCCAATGTTTAGCTAGTTTTATTCATTACTGCAAATACCAGTGGTCAGGTTCCAGAGGGCTAGCTGTGTTAGTCTATTGCAGAAACACAACAGTCCTGTGGCACTTTTAAAGATTAACAGATTTATTTATTGCATGAGCTTTCATGGGAGAAAATCCCACTTCAAAGTGTCTGACGAAGTGGGATTTTCTCCCACGAAAGCTCATGTGATTAAATAAATCTGTTAGTCTTTAAAAGTACCACAGGACTCTGTTGTTTTTCTGTAAATACCAGTTGGCACTCTGCTTATGTTAGAGAGCCCTACTGTAATAAATTGAATATTTTTTGCTTCCTGCAGGTCCTACCATAACTTCTCATGAAGTGGATTACTGATTTATGGTTGGCTCACACATTAATTTATAAATCTGTACTTTATTGTGGGGCTAGCAATTTGTCAATAGTGTAAATTCATTAACAAATAACTTCAAAACTAGATGAAAGTTTATCAAATAAATGTAGAAATAGGAAGCAAAGTATCTGGAAAATGTGTGCTTTTTCTTTTATCAGATTTCAGTTTGAAAAATATTTTTAAAAAAGAGAAAAATAGTATTTCTAATTTCTTTATAAGTTAACTAGTGCAATTTACAATGTGTTAATGTGTGTATATGTAAATCTCTTTTTACATAGGTTTCCTGGCATTGTTCTTAAAGGCAAGAAATACAAACCACTATTTGAATATTTTATTAAGGTAAGATAAGTAAATCTTTTGGTTAGGCACAGAGTCAAATGACAACATTAAAAACAAAGAACTACAATATTAATTAGTTGTATGTCTTGATCAATGTTTATCACTGATATGATGGCAAAATGACTATTGTGCTTTCTTAAAAATTTGCTTTCATTTATTTTAAGCTCCATATTTGGACTGGATTTAACGAATAATACTGGCCATAGGTTAAAATAAAATCCAAACTCTTGGAATATTATGTTTCACTTTGGGAAAAATAGGTAAAACACCAGCTGAGTTAAACTCATTTTCCCATATTACATTAACATGGCTACAGTTTTATGTCATGCTTTGCAACAGAGAGCACTGTCACATTGCCAGAAGGTTGGCAAAACCTGCATCTGTTTTACTTTTCTTTTTTTATGTTCTTTATGCTCAGTCTTCATGTACATACACAGTAACATCTTGTTTGATAGAAATCAAGTGGAGAGGTGAATTTAGGCTTTTGTAAGACTCTTTAATGAACAGTTCCAGTGTCTATTATGTAGCTTCTTTCTTTTGCAGCCAGCATCTTCATTCTTGGCCTTCTAAAACCATAAACTCCATATTCAGCAGTTGAAAGACAATGATTTTGAAATCGCAGGTTCTTTGTTCTTTTTCATTGGGAGTATTAAGAACCTATGTTGCCCTACCTGTTAGCATTTCCAGTCTTTATGGATGTTTTGCTAGACTGCACTTAAAGCAGAAGTATATATGTTACTATATTAAGAACATAGTTTTAATATAATATACGGGGCCTGTAGAAATGAGTTATAGAGAATAGAATAGGTGTATAAACATTAGAACTTGGCTGAATTATACAAGTACTTGAAGTACTGAATTGCTGAACAAGCATTTGATTTAGTCATATAAATAAAAAAAAAAGTTGGTGTATACAGTCAATTCCTGAAGTCAGCATAGGTAAGGGGAGTTAATGAACTCAGGAGGGAGTTAGATCTGCTTTCTTGAAAAAGGTGGGTATCACAGTGGTAGCCATTCACTGGACTGCACAGTGGAAAGATGGGATCTACTCTAACTTGGTGGAGGAGTATAAGGTGGCCTCCTGCATCTTAATATTCCTTATTAGTCGATATCGGTACTCCAGCTTCTTTCAGAATTATTTCCTTAGTCTCAAATCTTTTTAGACCCAGATAAAACTTATTACTGTGATAAATCATTGCTTCAATTGTGATTACCAGGGTAGTTCATCTTAATTTTCTTTTAGATTATGTGAGGGATACAAAAATAGCTCGTTATTCTTAATTATCAGCATGCTCAACAGATGGCAGGTGATTGGTTCCATTATCTTTCACGAATTCTTGTACCCTTAAGGTTAAAACTTAACGTTAAATGTCATCCCAAATTTGTACTTTCATGCTTTCCTTGGGGCTTACCATATTTTAGGTTGATTTAAAAATATTAGTAGCAAAAACGCCTCTATTTTTATGGTAAAAAGGAACAATGGAAATGCAAAAGCTTCTTTGTTATTATGTGTTTACATGTATGTGTACATCTGTCAATAGCTGGAGACCTTTTTATTATTTATCTCGTTTATAGAATCCTATTAATTTGTAGTCTCCTAAGCATAAAATTATCTGTGTAACCTTGTGTATTAGTTGAGTTTATGAAGCTGTCAATAGAAATCTTAGCTTTAGTCTTGCACTCATGATACTGTGTAAACAGAATGCATTGAGTTGCCTTTTAGCTGAGAGAAGTGGTTAAAAATGTCAGATAATTAACTAATTATTCCGGTTATAAAGCAAATTAAAATATGGCTCTAGCTGATGCTGCTCTTTGACTTAAAAGTTGACCTGTTAAATGTACGTTTCCTAATCATTTTGAAGGCTATTTTACTTGTATGGTTGAAAAACAGTATTATTCTTAAATATTTTTGTATTGCAGTGTAAAAACAATGGTGCTTTTACTGTGGTCACAGACAACTATGTGAAGGAGGAGGAGGGTACAGGGGTTGTACATCAGGCTCCTTACTTTGGTGCTGTAAGTAAAAACTAACTTCTGTTATGTTACTTAATCTGGAACACATTCCCATGGCCTCCAAAGGCCCTAACAAACACATGGGGCTGTCTCATTGTAGGCCAAGAAGGATAATCACTTCTTTTAAAGCGTTGTGTTCTGGAGAAGGCTCAGACTTCTTTTTTGTAGATGCTGTTGCCTTTTTCTTGCACACTAGTAGGGAGGCGATTGGTTAGATGTCTACTCCTGTTATCCTTGCTATTCAAAAAATGTCCATCTCTGTAGTGTCTGAGAGCTCTAGCTCTTTTTCTTCCCTGAAGATCGAGAAATCATTGCAAAGAAGAATTGAGCTATTCTAGTGCTAAGCAGGGAACAGCTGTTCTAAGTGTTAAATTGGAGAAAATCAGGACTATTGTTCATTATGCTATGCCTTTCACCCTTTTAAGATTTGTTTAATTTATATGTGTTGAGCATATAAAATGACTTCACAAGCTTCTGTATCTTCTTTGTCCCTTTGGGCTAAAAGGATTTTCTGGACACTGTCCTTTTTTAAAAAAAAAATTGTTTCCTTCCCCTTTTGGAATCTTTTTTTTTTTTTTATTGGGGGGAAGAGGGGAGGGAGAGGAGGGAAGAATTTGGCTTTGAAGAATGTGAATATTCCCATGCTCTATTTTACTTTACCAAATACCCCACTTTTTACTTTCAATTACATACGTAGAATAAATTATTTAGAGGGGCACAGAAGGTTGGCAATTGCCTTAATTTAACAACTGCTTCACAATCTCTACAAATAAAAGCAGACTCAGGATGAAGTGTTAACTAAAATGTGATGAACCCACGAAGGGTGCATTAGTGTGTCCTGATGATAAAGCAAGTTTGAAAATTTCACTGAACCTGTTATAGTTGTTAGTATGCACAGATTTAGGTAGTAAATAAAATTGTAAATTAATTTAGAGAAAAAGGTGTCTGTTATGAAATCATTAGGAATCTGTTAAAAAGAGATACTATCAGTTTAATGCCTAGCAAATAGTGCATATGTTGTTCTGTGGCTGTAACACTACAAACCAAATTTTCTGTTATTTAGCTGTAGAGTAGATAACTTTCTGATATGGCAAATTGACATTGGAATTGTGCATATTTTGCTTCCAGAAGGAATTTATATAGGACACTATAGCAGTCTGTCAGCATGTGACCCACCTTAAGGGTGCCTTCTGGTGGTGGTATTGGGAAATATAACTCAAGTGGTCCCCCTGCAGGTGATCAGTGCTCTGCCATCCCACATGCTGGACTCCAGTTACGAGTCCCCTTCTGGGGCCTTAGCCCGCTGGCTAAGCCCTCATGTCCACCCCTTCTGGGGTACAGTCTGGCTTGCTTTTCTCCTGGCCACTAATTAAAACAGTCAATGGCTAGCAAGCCTGTGCTGCTCCTGGCATGCTGGGGGAGCAGGGAGGGACTCGGGCCTGCCCACTTATCCAGCTCCTGGCCCAGGGACCCTAAGTGCCTCGGCTGAGGCCTCCGCCTCCCTCCAGTGTCCACACTGCAGTAAATTCTCAGGGCTGCTTTCCCTGCAGCCCCAGTCACATGCATATCTTCACAAGCCTACAGTCCAGCCGCCGCCTGCTTATGGCTCCTTGCCCCAGACCACAGCTCCAGCCACTGCCACAGACTGCCCTTTCAGGATCCCTGGCTCCTGGTCAGCTCCACTGCAGTCCATGCACTTGGAGCTCTCTGGGGTGCTGGCTTAGTCAGTCAGCCAGCCTGCTAGGGAGAGGACCTTCCCTCTGCAGCTCCTTAGGCAGACTGAGCTCTCTGTGCCCTGCTGCCTCTCTTCTTATACTGGCAGCCTGTCTCTGATTGGCTCTGCAGCCCAGCCACCCTATTGGCTGCTACTCCCAGGCTCAGTTAACCCCTGGGTGCCATAGTGGGGCCACCGCACTGCTACAGACACATTTAAATAACAAATGTTATTTGAATGCTGAAATCTTTTCTTGAGCATCTCTGCATCTCACTGCATCTCCTCCAGTTAGTTCAATAGTTCTCAAAGGTGGCCATTAGAATCAGGGTTCCATTGAGCTAACTGCTGTTCAAACGAATGGGAGAAACAAGATACTTTTCTTGGAAAAGCTTTCAGTTTAAAGACAGAAATAGATAGAGGGTGGAAGAGAGACACAACCTAAAAAGTTGTGTGATCCTGGTTCTGGTGAACATGTTTTGTTCTTCAGTTTCTTCTCCATCACTTCATTTACTTTTATTGTGTTACGACGTGAAGTGAATGGAACTGGAGATGAGGGGGTAAAGAAGTAGCAATGAGGAAGAGGGAGGAGGAGAATCACACCTTCCATGAAATATTTAAACACCCCTACCATTCAGTCACAGCTTGTTCTGTTATCTACTCACTGTACTGTTTTTGAATAAAGATAAGTTCCTTGCGGCAAGGATACATAGTGATGTATATAGGAGAAAGACAAGTAGAAGCGCCTGCGTGCTGGCCTAGGGCCTAACAAAGTAATCCAAAACAGTGGGCCTGAACTGAATGTACGACAGGAGGCAGGTTGTGAAAGTCCGACTTCACTGAAATTGGCAAGAAACAAGCTGAAATTGCAATAATAAGTACAAAAATCGGAATGTACCTTGAGGAAGGTGGTGTTGGGTTGGTCTAACACCAAGGAGGAAAGGAGAGGTCATAATGCTGATATGGGTTTGTTTTTGAAATTGTATAGGATCATGGTTGCTTCATGACAGCCTTTCATGGTTGAATTTCATTGGTTGAATTTTAGCTTCTAGTCCTAAATTTTCCATAAGTTTTTTCAGTAATTGTCTTTAACATTTTCAGAAAAGGAGACATATCTGTTGGTAGAGACTTGTTTTCAATATGGATTTTTTTTCCTGGTGTCTTTCATTTTGCTTCTTTAATCTTTCTGTACATCTGTGAAGCTATCTACCACACCATGTGGCCCCCCATAAAATAGCGGGACAGAGATTGGTAGGGTAACTTCTTTTATTTTGCCCAGTGCTATCACCAGGACTCTTTGGCTCAGCTATAACACTGTTTCACCTTTAAACAACACAGAAATACCACAAACAAAAGTAGCAAGGTCTACACACTTGCAGCCAGGATTAGAAACACCTAACCTCCGAATGCTGATTAGTTCCAATACTAGTACAATTACTTATTTTCCTCCTCCTTGTGCTAGTGAGAGTGCAGCCATAGGGAGATGGGAAGTAGAATTAGAGTAATAGAGTTTAAAGTTAAAGGGCTCTGGTACCAATACTCACGTGTGCTTCCCTTGATTCTGGGTTTCCTGCTGGCAGCAGCTCAGATACATCCCACTAGGGTGGACCCTTCTGCTTGTCCATGACAGGAGGGGTAAGGGGTAGATTCTCCCTGCTCCACACCTTCTCTTGTCTCCCTTTAGGTTTTTATACCCCTTGGGAGCCATGACATGATCCAGCCCTGGTTATGTGGTTAACTATAATTGGTTCTATTTTGCTGCAGTTTTTGCGGGTTGGCTCAATATTGCCGTAGTGCTTTGCCTCTTCAGAAATCCCTCTTTGTTGACAAGGCACTTTGACCCGCTTTAGGAATTCCCCTTGCTGATATTGCATCTTGTAAGTTGGTGTTTGCTAGTTTAAAGGTTTCCCTGCTAGCTGACCCAGCAGGTCAACTTTAGGTTACTCCGAGAGTGACCCTGAATTCCTTTGCCTTAAGGCACACTATCAAACTGTTTGTCACTGTTCCAAGTGTGGACATAAATGATCACTGCTTTGCTAGTCTTCTAATGGAGTTTGCGATCAGCGCAACTCTGATAGCGGAGTCTGAATTCACGCATGCTCATCGAAGTAAGTTTTCACTAATTCAAATATTAGGTAAGTCAGGGAAGCTTCAAGTCATGAGTTGTTCAGCGTCAAGGCACCCACCTGTTCAAAACTGGAGTAATTAGGTTCATGCTATAGTTCATGGGTTGCATTGATGATGCAAATACCACAGTGCCACCTCTTGGCCCAAATCCTATAAAGCTGAGGGATCATAGTCCTCTATAGAACAGATGTCAGTATGCCGGTCTTTGATGTACTCTGCATTGGCTCTTTCTCCAAAAGCTTTTTACAATCCATGGTATTAGCCAAATTTGGGTAACTCCAGTTTTTGCTTTGTATTGTCATCCGATACATACTAAAACCACAGTCTGCCCTCTATATGTAATGATAATGGATGAAAGAAGACTAACCAGGGGATTGGTTTACTGACTTCACAAGATGAATGAGACAAATGAGGCCAGATAGATTCTATACACAGAAGGCGGAGGCAGAGAAAGCCACTAGTTTGTTTAGTCACTTGATTGCTGCACCCTGAGAGTTTTTTAACATGTAAAGCTTTAGTCCTTGTAACAGCTGATCTTATGCTAATTGTGAGTGAACTTCACCCTTTCATCCTGTATCCTAGGTATCTTTGCACTAAAAATGAGAGCTCTGTAAGCTAAAGATGTGTTCAGACACTTGCTTCTAGCCTGACTTCCCTGACCAATGTGAAGAAATCAAACTTAACAGCTGTGCTAGGTCCCCCTCCCTGCCCCCAAAGCTGTTCTTTAGCATGGTTTTATAACAAGGGCTTTGTCTATGCTACAGAAAAGAATTGCTGCTGAGGAAGGCTTAGTGGCAAGTGTAGAAAAGGACCAGTTCTGCTGCCATCATATCTGACAAGCATTGTCAACAGTGGTTTCTCAAACACAAAGTCCATGTCCCCTTTGGTCAGAGAAACAATGCAATAGCTTGCATATGTCAAAAGGTGACCTCACCTAAAACATGGTTCTGACCTTTGTAGGGACAAGGGGCTTGCTTTTCAAGAAATTAAAATGATGCTATGATTTCTTTCTGTTTCTCCCAAAGGTGATGTCAGAGTTGTGGTTGCTAACAATTTTTTTCTGTGCTGATGTGCCTTTTGTGTCAAGAATGTACTTCCTAACTCCAATAGAAAAGCACCAATTAGCTTTTAATTTGGTGTGACAGTTTCAGGTTTGGTTGAATATCCTAACTGTCCTGTCCCTCCAGCTTTATGTGATATGTCTGCTGCTTAGCTTTATTGATCAAAAGTTTTAAAAGGCTTGAGAACACTATGGCATTGGGGGAATCACATCGTGAAATGTGGAGAGCGTGGACATCTGTTAAAACTACATAATATCTGAGAAATAGAATTACAGGCATGTGTTTTAAGCAGATACCACAACTTCAGTGTATTATCTTAGTTCATACAATAACATGAAATGTTTCTCCACCCCTCTATTTTGAAGTGATGGGCAAAGGTTGTAATAGAGTAAATTTGTTCCCTTTGCTAGGAACCTAAGGGGTAGGGAACAAGTGTGCCTTTCATCTTG
Organism: Pelusios castaneus; assembly: GCA_007922175.1. NCBI lineage: Eukaryota > Metazoa > Chordata > Testudines > Pelomedusidae > Pelusios > Pelusios castaneus. The sequence goes on along the minus strand of ML685819.1, from coordinate 6,460,319 downwards.
ATGGATAAAATGTATTGCTTAAAAATGCATCTAAAAGTGGTTTAGGGTTTGTCTGTTTTTTGTCTAATTATGAGGTAGCTTTATATTAAGTTTTTAACCATGACTAGTGAAAGTTACATTTAGCAATAATGTATTTTGCACTTCTCATTTAGGACGACTACAGGGTCTGTATGGATTTTAACATTATTCAAAAAGATTCAGTGCCAGTTTGTCCTGTTGATGCTTCAGGCTGCTTTACAGCAGAAGTGACGGACTTTGCCGGACAATATGTGAAGGTTGGTGGACTCGGGGAAATAATACATATTTTTTATTTGATCCAGCATTTGCATGGGGTAGAAACTCATTTTTCTTTCCCCGGTTGGTTTTGTCTTTAGTATGTTTTTGGCTGCTATCCTATGATATTTCAAAGGCTTTGTATAAAAAAAAATCCTTGTTGAATTGGGACTACAACAGACAAATTGGGTTTTTTGTGTGCTGTCACTTGATAGAAAAATTCCAAAGGGGTAGCTGTGTTAGTCTATTGTAGAAAGACAACAGAGTCCTGGGGCACTTTTAAAGACTAACAGATTTATTTATCGCGTGAGCTTTCGTGCGATAAATAAATCTGTTAGTCTTTAAAAGTGCCCCAGGACTCTGTTGTCTTGATAGAAATGTTGATTATGAAGTTAGGCAAATAAGTAACTTGGTATTTTAACAATGATGCAAGCCCCTTAAGAAGGGAAGGAGAGTGTCATCTAATGCCTACTGTATATGTCTGTCATGGGAAGAATAAATTTTTTAAAATAAGAATCTGCCACTGAACATTGATAGCTAAACATATTGTAAATAAAGCAAAGTTGTATAAAATAGTGAAACTTGAACCCATGTTGCACATTAATTCTGTGCAATTTCTACATTGTGCGGTGATGAGAAATTCCCACAGAAGTAATGTTCTGCGCAGAATTTCTTTCTTTTCTGCAGAATTGGTGCTGCAGAACTGCTGGCTGCCACTAGAGGCCACTGGATCCTGCAGAATCCAGTTTGCAAATACACTGGGGGGGTGGCGGAGCACTGCTGACAGTGAAGGGGAGCTGGAGGGTTCCGGGCAGCTGCACTTCCTGAGATGCCCTGAAGAAAGGAGGCAGTATTCAGGAAACTCTGTACAAGCCCAGGATCCAGGCCCTTTCTCCCTCGGGTCCCTGAGCTCTGGCGGTAGAGTGGATGCAGGTGTTTGGGCTGGGGGAACCCATGGCTGGGCTCTGAGGGAAGGGAGGTGGGGTCAGAGAAACAGTAACTGGGTTATTGTAAGGGTTTCTTTAACTCTCTTGTGGGGACATCTTATTTGTTGCCTATATTGTTATAGATGTAGTTTGAGCCCTTCAAATCAGTGGATGTCCACTTCATATCCGAGGACCATTTTTATAGATCAGATGTGGATACAACTTATGTATTCTTGCAGGGCTCTAGGCATAGTTGCTGGTAGGTATTTTGAAATAAATTTTCAAAATACTTGAAATTGATGTAATTTATATAGTGATGTTTTAACCAGTAAAATATGCAGAATTTTAACATCGTGCAGAATTTTTTTTTTTTTTTTTTTTTTTTTTTAGTGCAGCATTTCCTCAGGAGTAGCACATACTGCATTATATTGTATGATATACAGTGTAATGCATACAAATGCAAACATATTCACGTTATCAGCTAGTATTTATGAGGTAGTAAGGTAAATAGGAAATACTGTGGCTCTCCAGTTTTAGAACACTGGTACTGTGAGCCAGAACTTAATGCTCTTAGAAAATGTCTTCATGGTGTTTAATTGTCTTTTGACCATGTGAGCGCTGTTCTATCAAACTTCCTAGCACACTCTTTGTATCAAAGGAATATTTTGTAGCAATTAACTTGTCCATAGGGTTTACAGCTCTGACTTTGGGCCTGAATTGGCTAAAGTGTTTAATCCAATAAGAAAGGTTCAGTTAGTTGGGTGTTACAAAAGATAAAATGTCTTTCTGTTGATTTCAGGGCCTTCACATCTAAATTTAGAATCATTCCATCTCCATTTCAGACTCTAAAGTAGTGAAGAGAGATTCAAAGATCAAGTTGGAAGTAACTGCATAGATAGATGCTAAAAGACTTAATGGTCTGCTATCTAAACTACATGACTGAAAACATAACTGAATTTGTGTCTGGCAGGTGTGGGGTATGCACAAATCTTCGTGATTTTAAAGAAAATGATATTGCACACAAAAAACTGTGGTGAATTTAGGATTGAAGGTATCCATCACAGTTTAGGGAGCATGTTATCTTTCAAGTATATTAGGGTAGTTGCTATGGCTTTGAAATTATACAAATTCTGCGGCCATAACATTATTTCACATCATAGCATGTACATTTTTTTTTTTTTTGAATTGAAGACCCAGCCATGAATGAAACGTCTCTGTAATAGTTAAATACCATTCAGAAAACTCCTTTTTTCTCTTTAGGATGCAGATAAGAACATCATCAGAGCTCTGAAAGAACAAGGTAGACTGGTTCACATCAGTTCTTTCAAGCACAACTATCCTTTCTGCTGGAGGTAAGATGAGAAATACATTGACTTTGATTCATAGAGGAGTGTCAAGGTTATAACTAGTAATTTCTTCAGTGAGGCTGTTTTTCTTCTTCGTATTTGTTTGGCTAGAAGAGAGAGAGGACAAGAAATAAAATACAATTTCATTGCAAATAACTTGTGGTACTGAATTAAATCTGAAAATATGATTTAGTTCTAGAAGTGATTTTTAGCATATAAAACAGTTGGTTATTTGATTTCAAAATTGAGAGTAGATAACAGATCTCCTAACAATGGACAGCAAACCTTGAAAGGGAACTGAGTTTCCAAGTGGTTTGCCCTTGCAGTTCTCTGTTCCAGATTTGTGTGGGCTCACACATGAAACGTGTTCATTCATAGCTTTACTGAGACAGTAAAACCACTCACTGGCCAACTCTTGTCTGAAAATGCTACCTGTCAGAAGTGGTGCTTTGGCAGAATTATGCTGGAAAACTTGCTCAACATAAGCTTGCATTATGTATTGTGCTAGACTCTACTGCTGGTTTCTCACTTTAACATGCTTATTTATTTTTCTTTATGTAACTAACAAAAATCAAAGGAATTTCAGCTTTGAGAATGGGATGATAATCTTAGTTGAGGCTCTTAGAATGTTTTCTTGGCAGGTATATTTTCCAAGTGGTTTAAAATGATATATTTTTATCTTTAACATTTCAGTGTATTGGATTAAACAGTTTCTTTTCATTTTTACTACAATTACTCATCTTTATTTCATGTAAATTACACAAATTTTCTCAGCCATTCTAGTCCCATGAGACACTCTTTTTACTTTGTAACTTTAAACTGAGACATGGTATTCCTACTAGATATTGTTGATTAAAAATAAAGTGGGTAAGTTAATCCAAATAAATGTTTGTTTGCGTATTGTGTGAATTGATTTTATACTCAGTCACCTGTTGCTGAAATTCAAATATTGTCTTAAAGGCATTGGTGGTTATATTATGTACCAACAACTGCAGATAATGTGATTTTAAAATTTACATGAGCCTCCTAAAATGAGCATTTTGATTAATCAAAATGTCCTTTATGATGAGTTGGCAAATCACTGTGTCTGGTAGATTTTATACTAATAACTCACAAGAGCTTATTTTTCTGATGCAGCAAAGTTTATAGTGATGGACATTAAGCCAATCCAATACTGTGGTGGTGTTTTATACAAGGCAGAGATGCATATATTCCAGTTTGTATTTGCTTTCTATTAATTATAGTAAGTTGCAAGCAACACTTTGCAGCAGAAAGTAATAGCAGATCTCGTTTATAAAGCTCATTTTAATGCAAGCAGAAGCAAAAACCATAACATGTAGAGGAATAAGATAACTGAGGCTGAGCTGCTTTATTGAATGCATGTTATCCAGATTTTTGTGTTTTAAATTGCTTAATTATTCTTCATTGTCCTCCTTGAAAGTGGGCAGTTCTGGATTCCCTAACTGATCAATCAGGGGTGAATAAGAATTGATGATTTTAAAAATATTTTAAAAATTGTTTTTATTTCAATCAGATACTTTGATTTAATTTTTTTTTTATTTAAATCAAATACAGGTTTACTTTTTAAAAATAAGTGTGTTTGAAATGCTGATAACCTATGTTGAGGCCAAAATTTACTATAATCTATTCAAATAATTTAAATTAAAAAAATATTAACCAAGTGTGTCTGCTTCTGAAGTTTCAAAAAAAGTCAAACCATTGAACTGGGAGAAGTCACTGGCTAAGCAAGCGGAGTGAACTAGAGTTGGCTAAAGTGCTAAACCAGTATTGGCAGCAGTAGCCTTTTTTGCCAAATGCAGAGAGAATATTTTCTTCATTTCAGTTTATTCAACTAGTTCAGTTCAATAATGTAGCTTATTCAAAGCTGAGAGACCACATAAGGAGTTCAAAAAGAAAGGACAATGGTTTTCTCTTCCAGTCTAAAAATAAAACGAGGCTGTGGGAGGATGAGATGTACTAGTTCTAAAGTGCTGAAGGACATTGCGACCAGAAACAATGAGTTAAATTAACTAAATAGAGATTTTTAATAAAAATGAATGTTAATTTTATATGCAAAACATGTTTTGATAACATTTCTGATAAACTTCTATTATGTAGCCAGTACATTTAAGACTTTTCTATTAGTTAAAACTATTTTAAAAAGCTGTTCTGTACATTTTTAATTGAATTTGAATTTCTGTACAAATATGGGTTGCCGTAAATTACAAGTAAAAATTACTTACCAAATAAACACATGATTCACCATTTTCTGATATAATAAATATAAAAATTAAGAATTTGTATGAATTAAACTATATAATTTAAAGCCTTATTTAACTTTCAATATTGTAGAAATTGCAGATTCTGTGATATTAGGCTTCCTCTGCAATTTTGACTATAGGAGCCCTGCCATGTGCGAGGCAGACAGTGGGAGCTCCTGCTGTCTGCCTCAGACGGCCATTGTCAGTCACAGGTAATCAAATCAATAGTGGGAACTGTTGCCCTCAGCTGACAGTGGAAAATCGTGGAAAAGTAATAATGTACTTTATTACCACAAATAATAAGGTCCATTATTACTTTTCTGCAGTTTTTCATGGCTTGCCCAGGACTCTGTTGCAAATTTTTGACAATCATTCCACAATTCAAGTAGGGCCTTATATAATTGTTTAAGTGAATGTATATAGCTACAAAATATCTTCCTGTTTTAGCAAAAAGAAATTTCAAATTTAGTATTAAATCTGTATTTAGCTACAAATCAACATATTCTGATATTACCAACTAATCTGCATCAAGCTTTCATTAGGAGTATAGGTTAAAAGCTAAAAATGAAAAACACAGTTAAACTCAATTATTTAAATCGTTTCCTGTTTGCTGACTTAAATCATTTTGAGATAAATGTCTGACGTCAAGAGTCGTTATTCCTTTAACACGTGATCAGAACTAGAGTCCTTTGTATATCGTCATCATATTGCTATGCTATATGTTCAGATAAGTCTTAAAAGTAAATCACAAACAATAGGGAAAAAGGGTGACAGCTTGGAAAATGCACAGAAAAGTGAGCCTTTTACTATGCTATGTGTTCAAGGTTCCCTTAACTGATGTCAGTGACAAATGTGATCTTCACAAACTTGGTATCCTAATATCACAGTGCTCAATTTGATAAAAGTGTCAGTAACAGCCAGTTTAAGAACGATGAAAGATAAGAAATAGAAGAAAGTGTGACATTTGAAGTCTCTGCAATGTCAAATAATTGCAGCTACTGTATGTATGTGTACAGCAGTAACAACAAAAAGCTATAGCTGTTGATTGTATATTTTGTGCCATCAGTCACAATGAAAGCAAAGGTAGAAAGCTTAAAGGATGATGGGTTAGTAATCAGTTTCTTAATTTAAAATATTCCAGGTTTATTAAAATTAAAAGAAAATGGAAATTGTGATGAGATGAGTGAGGTAATCTCTTTTATTGGGCCAACTTTGGTTGGTGAAAGAGACAAACTTTTGAGGTTACATAGAGCTCTTCTTTAGGTTTGGGAAATGTACTCAATGTCGCAGCTAAACACAAGGTGGAACAGATTGTTTAGCATAAGTAGTTAACACATTTGAAGGGACTGTTCAAGGTGAAGTGTCCAGTTAATGCAGTGAGTTACAGATTTTTGTAATAAACCATAAATCCAATGCGTCTATTCAGACCATGATTTTTTTTAGTGTCTAGCAAAGTTATGAGCGTAAGCTGCCAGGCTCATCTTTGAAGGTATTGTGCGGGGTTCCTTTGAGGATTAGGACTGAGGGGTCAGATATAAAGTGATTGCTTTGCGAAAAGTGTTCTCTCAGAAGTAATAATGGCTACAATAACACTGTGTACACACACACACACACACACACACACACACACACACACACACATGAAAAGTAGTAGGTAAGGACATCTAAAATTAATTGTAGACAACCAAGCTAAAAGTTTTGTACCTGTGTTGGTTCCAGGATATTCAAGACACAAATACCAGACCTGAAGAAGAAATCTGTGTAGCTTGAAACCTTCTCTCTTTCACCAACAGAAGTTTGTCCAATAAAGATACTACTTCACACATTTTGTCTCAGCCAAATTAAAGTGCACTCCTAAAACATTAATTAGAAAATTACCAGAAATATGAATTGGACACATTGCAATCTCTTACTGATGCAGAGCAGTAGTCTTTTCAGGCTTCATCTCCTTATGTACAAAAAGATCTCATGTATTTGAGGGGATGTTCCTTCCAGTATACAGCTAAGCAATGTTTAATTCATTCAGGGGCCTCTATGTCTCTAAAGTGCTGAAGAAGAGGAATTTTAAATGAGTACATTTTCATAAGTGTCGAGTGAGCAAACTGAATCTAAGATTGGTCATTCTGCTGAAGTTGTTCAGAAAGATGTGAAACAGCAGAGATCTTGCTATGGATTGCATTGAGAGCCCAAACCAGTTGGGCTCCAAAAAGCAGAAGTGTTGCTACTGATAATATGTTGTTCCCTTACTCTTTCACTCACTCACTTCGTTTTTATGAAAAAATGTTACTTGGCACCCAATTTACAGTTTTTTGGGTTTTTTTGGCTGGGAGTCTAAGCAGCACCCTGACACTGTCCTCTTTAATGGGATAAACCTTGCCCTTGGTGTGATACTAGGGTTCCAGAAAGTAGCTCAGCTACTGGGGACAGAGAAACTCTTCAGCATCAGTAGGGAAGGCAGGGTATATGGATAGGACTAGTGTAGGGAGCCGGTACTGTGTAGGTGTGGCATTGGGTGGGTAAAACAAGCATTATCACCATAAATAAATGCTGATTACATTGATAGAGAATACAAAGCATTTACGTTAATAGGGAAAACAAAGTGTTTGAGAAATAGTAGCTGGTCATTCTTCAGGTTATTTGCTTCTATCGAACATGTACTCCAAATATAAAGGCAGACTGGATATTGACCTTGCTCATTTGCGCAGACAGCAGCGTTTTTAAGGCAAGGCAACATTCTGCCTACAGTAGTCCCCGCTTTGCTACTGACTTGCTATGTGATTTGGGCGTGTCACTTTCCTCTGTGCCTCAGTTTCCCCATCTAACATGTGGATACTGGTACACCACTGTAAAGTACTTGGGAATCTGTTGATAAAGTTTGAATTCGTATGCAAATTTGATTCAGTTGCCTTGGGGTTAAACAGGAACTATGTATTTTTCTTTCATTACAACAGGTGATTTGACCTCACCTTCTTCTATGTGCTGTTCCCCAGTGTTTGAATCCTAACACCTATTTTGATTTCCTGTTACAGCCTGACCTGATCCTATGTCATATACTCCCCTGCATTTAATTTCCTCCCATTCTGTAAGTTTCCCATCTTCAAGCGTCTGACGAAGTGGGATTTTCTCCACGAAAGCTCATGCGATAAATAAATCTGTTAATCTTTAAAAGTGCTACAGGACTCTGTTGTTTTGCTTCCTTAGTTTAACTTCAGCGTATGCTTTCCTGCGCCATCCACGTTTTATGCCATTCTATTTTAAAAAAGAGAAAAAGGATGATTTGGTGTTAAGTGCCCTGCAATAGAGAGAGTAAATGGATGCATGCCTTTGTTTATTTGGTGGTTTGGTTTTTTTTTAAATTTATTATGCGTAAAGAAGTTAGGAGCTTTCCATGCTTGTTTTTCAAATGAGAAGTTCAGGTCCAGGCTGCCTAAAGACGCTATTAGTGGTGTGTTAGTAGGCAAAGTCAGGTAATAAGGATAGTGAAACTTGATTGAAGGGGAAAAGTGACTTTTTTGGTTGAGAGAATTAAAAAATTTTTTAGTGTATTTTTGCTAACATCTGCTTAACTAGATTCCAGGTGTAGAAAACCCTCTTAAAGGTGAAAACTCAGAAAGTTCCCATCCGTGTGTTGTCCAAGAAGTCCATCAACAAAGGACATTTGCAGGAAAAAAAGACAGGAAATCTTTTTGTGTGAATATGGATTTTTAAACTTGATTTCCATTATGCATCTATATCTTGTGATAAACAATAACCTCTTGAGTGGTGATTGAAAAGTATAATTCTTCATGCCAAAAAATCCATGCATTGATGTTTGTGTTGCAGAAAATTGTTCGCTTGTGAAATCCCAAGTCTAATTGGCACCTCTTCATAGAGAGCCTTTTGTTTAGTTTTACTAATGAAGATAGAAACTACAGTGTACATGTATAGCTCTCTAACTGGGTTCAAGTTCCAGAGGAAGTAGCTGTATTAGTCTGTATAGAGGAAAAAACGAGAGTCCTGTGGCACCTTAAAGACTAACAAAATTCTTTGGGCATAAGCTTTCGTGGGCTCCAACGAAAGTGGGACGAAGCGAATTGGAGCCCACGAAAGCTTATGCCCAAAGAAATTTGTTAGCCTTTAAGGTGCCACAGGAGTTTTGTTTTTAACTGGGTTCAGTATTTTGTATGTAGTTAGTACTGTATACAGCATAAGAAAATAAATACTACAGAATTGCTCTATAGTTATATTCAAACGTATGCTGCTGTTTGCATCTTAATGGGATGCCTTGATGAGGGAAGAAATATTGACATATTTAACCCATGTTTGTAAAATACAAATCAGTGAGGAAAAAATACCAAGTGACTGCCCAGTGAAATACTTGTTTATGTTGTATATGAAGAAGACCGAGATTGATGTGTGGAAGAGAGAGAGGAGGGAGAGGATATAAAGGCCAGTAGGAATCTTATCTTTGTGTTTGTTGTCTTTTTTTGGGAACTGATTCTGTTTTTTGCTATGCTGTTGACCTAACTGGTTACATTCCTATGTTACTAGAGCATATGAGAATCAAACCTTTGTTTAAATCTCATCTTTCCTATTTCATTTATCCTCACTAAACAACATCCACACCCTGGGACCTGGATGGGGGCTGAATCAAGCCAGCGCAGGTTGGTGCCCTGGTGGTTTGGCTCGATGGGGATGAGTTTATTTTTGTGGAGCAGGTGGTGTCCCCTCCTCCAGCTCTAGCCCAGGATCTCTGGATTGTAGCTCCTAAGTTCCTTTACTCATCTGGCCCTGGCCACTGCCTGTGTTTGTGCAGCAGGAGCAGGCTGTTGAGGGCATCAGAGAGCAGCAGGAGCCTCAAACTGGCTCCAAGCTGAGCTGCCAATTTTCCATGGCACACCTCCCAGCTCTTTGCAACACACCGTTGTGTCCCGACACGGTGGTTGAGAACTGCTGCTTTAGACCATGGTTTTCTGAAGTACCTTAGTGACCTTTGGATACCTCAATTTTTCTGTTCAACCTGAAACTCCATTAAAAGGGTCTTTTATGAATGGCCTTTTATTTTTTTTGTGGGCTGAGCATCCATTCTCTGAAAATCAGGCTCCTTTAGGTGTCTGAAACTGGTGTCTCAGAAATCTTGGCCCTAACTTTTGTTCCAGTGTCTTGGAGGAATTGCTTTACTGTTAAAATAAGAAACTTTTAGCTAAGGCAAGATTGAATCCCCAGTGTTCTTTAAATCTGCAAATGGAGTGAAATGTAATCCTGTACAATCAAACCTGAGGTTTTTGTTAATGAAAAGTGGAAATCGTAAATACATTTTTTGTTAAAGTTGGAGTCTGATCTATTAGTGTTTACTATGTTAAAACAGGAATTAGTGAGTAGGAATAGGGTGGTATTTTATTCTCTCTATATATGGCATTGGTGAGACCAATATATGTATTGGAGTATTAGGCTATGTACACACGATCAGATTAAAGTGCAACATGGCAATCGCACTATAAAAAACACGTGACCTTTATTGCGGGAGAGCGCGTACACACCTCGCTTCTTGCAATGCAACAGAATTCTTTGCAATGTCGCGGTGTAGCGCAATGAATTCTGGGCACCTATCCCACAGTTCAATTTTCCCTCATGTGGCGCTTGGAATCCTGGGATGAAGGAAAGGAACACAAAGCGCCATGGGTAAACTCTCATTTTCCCGTGGTGCACTGTGTTCCCCTTGCATCTTCCTCGTTGCCAATAGCAACTCGCACCTATTTTCAACAGTGCAGTGACACACTACTTGTGAGCAATCACAACTGTGACAGCATGGATCCTGCTCTAATCTCCACTGTTGCCTTCAGCATTCTAAATACATCTCGGCTGGTTGCTCAGTACGCAATGAGCTCTGAATCAGATGAGGACACCGAGGAGCAGGGCCTGATCGATGCCCTGCAGAGCAACAGCACCGCGTTGCTCAGCTCCTTCACCAATCATCTGCACACAGTGCAACACCGTTTCTGGTCGCGAGAGATGAGCACAGAGTGGTGGGATCACATTGTTATGCAGCTGTGGGATGACAAGCAGTGGGTACAGAACTTTTGAATGCGGAAAGCAACCTTTCTGGAACTGTGTTCAGAGTTGGCCCCTGCCCTGCGACGTAAAGACACCAACATGAGGTCAGCCCTAACTGTGGAGAAGTGTGTTGCGATTGCTGTCTGGAAGATGGCGACTCCTGACTGCTACCGGTCGGTTGCAAACCAGTTTGGAGGCGGGAGGTCCACCATCGGATTAGCCCTCTCACAAGTGTGCCGAGCCATCAATCGCATTCTGCTACGGAGGATGGTGACGTTGGGCAATGTTCATGAGATTGTGGAGGGCTTTGCTGCCATGGGATTCCCTAACTGCGGGGGAGCCATAGATGGCACACACATCCCGATTTTGGCTCGCGACCGAGTACATGAACAGGAAGGGCTACTTCTCCATGGTGGTGCAAGCACTCGTGGATCACAAGGGGCATTTTACGGATATCAATGCTGGGTGGTCGGGAAAGGTGCACGATGCCCGCATTTTCAGAAACACTGGACTGTACCGGAAGCTGCAAGAGGGTACCTTCTTCCCCGATCAAAAAATTACTGTGGGGGATGTGGAGATGCCCATAGTCCTCCTTGGAGACCCAGCATACCCACTGATACCATGGCTCATGAAGCAGTACACCGGGAACCTGGATCGCAGCAAGGAGCGGTTCAATTACCGATTGAGCCGCTGCAGAATGACTGTGGAGTGTGCCTTCGGCCGCTTAAAAGGGCGCTGGCGCTGTTTTTATGGGAGGCTGGACTTGGACGAGGACAACATCCCTGCTGTAATTGCGGTGTGCTGTGTCCTTCATAACATTTGTGAATGTAGGGGAGAAAAGTTTTCCTCGGGGTGGGCTATGGAGGCACAGCACCTTGAGGAAGCATACGAGCAGCCAGCCACTAGGAGTATTAGGGGGGCCCAAAGGGGAGCTGCTCGCATAAAGGAGGCACTTAGGGAGCATTTCAATGATGCCCTCCCGTAGTTCACTTCAAGGATGCATCAAGTGCACCTTATGAGATTTTCACACTGTACAAATAAAGCCACTCTTCAAATTTTTTGTTACTGTTTTTATTCAAAGATAAAAGGGGGGTGGTGGTGGTGGTGGTTGGGGGGTTTTGGAGGGGTTACAGGTGGGTGTAGCTGCGGGTCTCTAAAAAGCAGCTCTGTCAGGGACTGGATGTTGCAGTATACCAAGGGGACGGGTGGCCTTCAAAGAAATGCTTTGAAGGACTACAGGGTGTGGGAGGCAGACACGGCTGAACTGTCTGGAATGGAGCCCGTACATTAATCGCCTGGGTCTGCAAAACAATCATGGTCTTGAGCAGTTCTGTTTGCTCCTTCATCACGCTTATCAGTTCATCCCTGTGTTTCTGCCTTCTCTGTTGGGATTCCTCTCTCCAGGCTCGATTCTCTCTCGCGGATGCCTCTGTTGTTTTCAACAGCTTCTGAAACATATCCTCCCTGTTTCTTCGAGCACGCTGCCGAATGTTTCTCATGCGGTCAGCTGGGGTAGACACCGGCCTTGTGAAGGTTGCATCTAATTAAAAAAAAAAAAAAATAAAGCTATTGTTAACACATAGCCTAGATAACCAATGTAACCTTCCAGTAGCACATTCCACTGGAAGGTACAGGGCAGTCAACATCCTTTGCTTTGCTGAAGCGGACAAGGTACGTCCTAATAGAAAGCTTATTGGGGGCTAACATTCTGCACAGGGCAGGGCACACAGATGGAACCCGATATCTCTCTCCTCAGAGTGCTCCTGCCAGCTAGAATACATATCCTACATGCCACCGGATGCCAGCCGGGACCGTATGCTGCTGCCTTGTGTGCTGCCATGGTTCCCAGTGCTGTGCTTTGCAGCTGGCAAGGCCGAGTATCCTTATACGGGAGCGTAGACACATGCGCTATCCCATCTAACCTGAGTAGGAGGCTCTGGCGGTACATAGAGGAAACCTTTAGTGACCTAAATACAGATGATTTTTTGACAATCACTGCTTGTGTTGATGCACTTCTAATGAATGCAGAGTAAAGAGCGTGCACAGTGGAGACTGAGACAGCAAGCACCCCCGCCCCGGATAATGAGTTTTTAGCAGGAGCCATAGCTGCCCGGAAGAGAAACTTACCTGAACCCCCCTCTGCCGCCTCAGAGGATATGCTGCAATTCATGTCTTGGGTGGACATCTCAGCGGGGGTGCAGAAGAGCTCCTGGCTACATACTGTTGCGCTCTCCTCCAGGTCATCCTCCATCTCCTCCTCCTCATCGATCACGTCCTCATCCTGCTCGGCTCTGGCATTCAGTGGATGCGGGGGGGGGGGGGGGGGGGGGG
>ML685819.1:6350845-6447049 GCA_007922175.1 Pelusios castaneus | reverse complement strand
CCGATGTGTCCACAGGACTCTTTGCAGTGGTTGTGGGGTCCCCACTGAGGGTGGCTTCGATCTCCTTATAGTACCTGCATGTAGCAGGTGCTGATCCCGAACGGCGGTTTGCCTCCTTCGCTCGGTGATAGGTTATTCTTAGCTCCTTCACCTTTGATCTGTACTGCACAGTGTCTCTCTCATAACCTCTCTCTGACATGACCCGAGAAATTATGCCATATGTGTTGAAATTTCGCCTGCTGCCACGTAGCTGCGCCTGCACAGCACACTCTCCCCAGATGCTGATCAGGTCCAGCACCTCTGCCGTGCTCCAAATGGGTGCGCGTCTTCCACAATAGGCCGCCATTGCTAATGAAGATCGGAGCTGCACTCCACTCCACGAGGAAGAGAACAGGAAGTGAAACAGGAGAAATTCGAAAATCCCGGTAATCGAAACAGGGCGAGGATTGTTTCGTCACGGCCACAGAGTGGGTGAGGGGAAGAACAGAGAGGACAACTTTGGAATGCTGGGACACTTCCGGAGGCCAATCATTGCGTGGTAAGCGTACACATGAGTCGAAAGGCGCAACAGCTGTTCTGCGTTAACTGCTACCACCCTCGTCGAGCTGGTTTTTGTATTGCGCTACAACTGGGCTGTTGACGTGCAAGAGCCCTATTGCACATGTGTACGCTGTTGTTGTTATCGCGCGGTAATGATTGTTAATGCGCGATAAAGTGATCGTGTGTACATGACCTTAAGTACCGTTCTGGTGTTCACATTTTAAAGATGAAAGATTACAGAGGATGTAGAAGAGAGCTAGAAAAAAAATATTGCTGAAGAGAATAAATGCACGTCAGTGAGAAACTTTAAGATAAACAGATGAAGCATGAAAAATGACTTCATTATGGTGTAGAAGTATCTTCGCTGGGAAAAGGTACTGGAATTAAAGGACTTTTTAATCTGCTGGAGGAAGACATAACAAGACCCAGTAGTTGCAAACTGAAGCTAGGCAAATTCAGATTGGAAAGAAAACACATATTTTCAAAAGTAAGGGTGATCAGCCCCTGGAACCAACACCCAAGAGAAATGGTGGATTCTCTTTTTTTAAGTCTTCAAAACTGGATACTTTTCTGAAAGATACTCTTCAGTCAGACATAATTATTGCATTCAGTATGGGGTTAACTGGGTAGAATTTAATAGTTTTGATATACAAGACGTCAGACTGGTCTTAAACTTCATGAATGTGAATGTGACTTTAAAAAATGTGCTGCTTTATTAGTTGTTTTTAGTATTTAAAAGTGCCAATGGAAACATTTGCCTAAATCAGTTTGTTTGTGTAATAACATTTCAGGTGATTCTATATGTAGTAAGAGGTGCTACAGCATACATTCAGTTGGAAGGCTTAAGAATTTAGATTTGTTTTAGTACCACATTAAAATGAGCATTGATATAAATCAATCAAGTTCAAAATACAGTATATATAGGAATATAAAATTAAACCCCCATAAATATAACAGAGTCTTGTGGCACTTTTAAAGACTAGTTCTCCCACGAAAGCTCATGCGATTAATAAATCTGTTAGTCTTTAAAAGTGCCACAAGACTGTTGTCTTTCTACAATAGACTAACACGGCTACCCCTTTGGAATTTGACCCCATAAATATAGTTTTTTCTTGTTTACTTTAGAGAACTAAACTGTCTAAATATGCTATATTTTGTTGTGGATTTTGAAAATATGTATCTGTTACAAAAATAGAGGTATTAAGTACAATAATTCCTAACAAGAGTGTGTCTATGCAAAAATTATCTGTCAATACATCAGCTAAATATTGATTATTGAAGTATTTGGGTGTGGAGATATTAAGGCTATATATAACAATCTATTATTTGCTAGGTAAAAATATGTGAACCTGTTTTGTGTATTCTTCTCTCATAGGTCAGATACCCCTTTAATTTATAAAGCCGTACCAAGCTGGTTTGTAAGAGTAGAGCACATGGTGGAGAAGCTGTTGGAGAATAATGGTCAATGCTACTGGTAATATATTTTGCATTTATTAATTAATTAATATATTTGTAATATATCTTGTATAGAAATATTTTTATTATCTATTCTGCTTAGTATTACCCTGTGATAATTACTGGCTTGTTTCCATTTTATTTGTCTGGAGCAAAAATTATTGAGATGGATCAGCTTTCCAGGATAAGGCCAACCAAACCAATTTCATAAAGGCTTCAAATAGGGGAATAAGGGAGAGGCAGTACTCCTGGCATTATTAAGTAACTTCTTGTGACTGGGCAGAAGTGAATCCCCACATAAATACAGTTAATCTCCCAGCTGTCTGAAATCATTGAATCATAGAATAATAGGGTTGGAAGGGACCTCACGAGGTCATCTAGTCCAACCCCCTGCTAAAAAGCAGGACCACTCCCCCTAAATCACCCCAGCCAGGGTTTTGTCTAACCGAGCCTTAAAAATCTCCAAAGATAGAGATTCTACCACCTCCTTAGATAGCCCATTCCAATGCTTCACCACCCTCCTAGTGAGAAAGTTTTTCCTAATATCCAACCTTGACCTACCCAGCTGTAATTTGAAACCATTGCTCCTTGTTCTGTCCTCTGTTGCCCCCGAGAACAGCCTAGCTCCCTCCTCTTTGGAGCAACCCTTCAAGTAGTTGAAGGTGCTATCAAATCTCCCCTCAGTCTTCTCTTCTGTAGACTAAATAAGCCTAGTTCCTTCAGTCTCTCCTCATAAGTCATGTGCCCCAGCCCCCTAATCATTTTTGTTGCCCTCCGCTGCACTCTTTCTAATTTGTCCACGTCCTTTCTGTAGTGGGGAGCCCAAAACTGGACACAGTATTCCAGATGCGGCCTCACCAGTGTCGAATAGAGGGGAATTATCACATCCCTCGATCTGCTGGCAATACTCCTACTGATGCAGCCTAATATGCCATTGGCCTTTTTGGCAACAAGGGCACACTGTTGGCTCATATTCATCTTCCCGTCCACCATAACCCCCAGGTCCTTTTCTACAGCGCTGCTACTTAGCCGATCGGTCCCCAGCCTGTAGCAGTGCATGGGATTTTTCCATCCTAAGTGCAGGACTTTGCACTTGTCTTTGTTGAACCTCATGTGGTTTTTGTCAGCCTAGTGTTCCAATTTGTCCAAGTCTCCCTGGATCCTGTCTCTGCCCTCCAGAGTATCTACCATTCCCCCCAACTTGGTGTCATCCGCAAACTTACTAAGCACGCAGTCTATTCCATCATCAAGATCATTAATGAAGATGTTGACTAGAACCGGCCCCAGGACTGACCCCTGGGGCACTCCACTCGTTACCGGTTGCCAACCAGACATCGAGCCATTGATTCCTACCCGCTGAGCCCGTTGATCTAACCAGTTTTTGATCCACCTTACGGTCCACTCGTCCAACCCATACTTCCTTAACTTGCCGATGAGAATGCTGTGGGAAACCGTATCAAAAGCCTTGCTAAAGTCAAGGTATACCATGTCAACGGCTCTTCCCACATCCACAAATCCAGTCATCTCATCATAGAAGGAAATCAGGTTGGTCAGGCATGATTTGCCCTTGGTGAATCCATGTTGACTGTTCCTGATCACTCTATTTTCCTCCAAGTGTTTCAGGATGGATTCTTTGAGGACCTGCTCCATGATTTTCCCAGGGATTGAGGTGAGGCTGACCAGTTTGTAGTTCCCCGGATCCTCCTTTTTCCCTTTCTTAAAGATAGGTACTATATTTGCCTTTTTCCAGTCCTCCGGGACCACCCCCGTTCGCCACGAGTTCTCAAAGATAATACCCATATGTCTTAACCATACATTTCCAGTCAAAAACTACTTTATATGAATTTAAGATTCAGAACTGATCAGTAATTTGAGGTAAAATACATTACGGGGATACTGCAATTATCCTCAAGGCAAGGAAATTCAGAGTCAAGGTTAAAAATAAAATTGAATCTGTGAAGGCATCAAAACGACCTTAACTCTGTCCTATAGCTTCATTATGCAATAACTATATGCTTATGTTTATGGTTCAAAATCAGATTCAATTGATTTTAGAAAGTTGCCTGCATGCAGTCATTTGTCATAACTATGGAGATCAAACATCTTAACAAGTTGCAAAGTAACTCTGTGATCATGTATAAACATACTGAATTATATACGTTTAGTTAAAAAGGTATCAATGGGAAATAAATCAAATGATACTTTTAACATATAAAATGAGTGCCTTGCATGAAAAAATTATTAAATATCCATGTATGATAAGTATCAAAAACTTTACTGAAGAGGCAACACCTGAGGGAATTATTGGAAATGGCAGCCATTTTGAGAGGCTGAGGCTTTGTGACTCATCTGTGTGCTGATAGTACTCAGGTCTGTAATGCTATCCACGAATACAGCATTTATTTTTCTGAAGATTATCCCAGTGCCTTCCTTCTTCCTCCATTTATACAAGTCTATGATAAGGAGATTGACAGGAAAAGGGACGGCAGGTGAAAATGTGCCATTACAAATGGAGGTTGAGGGGGCAAGAGGGGATGAGGAGTATAGAGAACTTTTTGGGTATACATGGTGCTACTACACTTGTTATCCAGTGTTTTAAATTTCCAGACAACTCAGAGAGTGAAAGCTTTAGTATCGTATGCTCTGGGACACTCAAAACAGCAGCCAAGTTTGAAGGGAGACTTAAATTAATTTCTGCCATCACTGTGCTCCTTTTTAGCAACATTACGATTTCCTTAAATAGCTCTTATGCAATTTAGCCTGCCTGGAAGATTTTTAAAAAAGTGATATGACTGCTGTGAATATTAATTGACAGGAGAGAAATTAACCAGCTCCTTGATGTAGATGATCCAAAATGCTTCCGACGTGGCTCATTAAGTGTGCAATAAGAAATGAACAGCTTGGATTTAAAGGCTGTTTTATACTAGTATTGTTTTAAATTCTTAGTAGCATAGCATACTATTCTGCTTTTGGGAAAAATCATAGAAAAAGGGGGTAGAAGTGTTTGGCCTCTGCTCTTGTTAGATTTTACAGGAAGTTTTTACTGTTCTCCTGACTGAGAATGAGTATACATGTTTATTTGCCTGATGTCAAGGTGAAAACAACAGTTATTTATTCATTAATAAGGAAAAAGAATGTTCCAGTACTTAAAAACAAGATCCATTTTATGGGCTTTTATTCTTGGTATGGGGAAGGCATCTAGGGGTAGAACTTGAAAGACTGTCCACCAAGAGTGACTTTCATCCTGACTGAGGGACTCTTGTTTAATCGTCATATTTAGAATTTAACTGATGTCTACAGCTTTGTGTACAGCTTTTCCGTTGGGGAGAAACTTCGCCCCAAATGTAGACCGCTGTTGTAGAAAAGTTAGGCATGTTTTAATAGAATAAGACATATATGAGGCAAGTATGATGGTCATTTTTTAAAAAGGTTACTGCCTTCCCTTTGTTAATTTGGCAATATTTATAATTCTTGATTAAAATTTTAAGTCCACAGAGAGAGAAACAGAAAGTAGTTTGTCTTACTTGGGAAAAATTGCCTGTTCAGATGACTGATACACGTGTCATGATTCAACTGAGCATCTTTAAAAAGGTGAGGGGGAGGGAGCCAGCATTGTATAAAATCAGTGATGTTTTCTGGTTTGGGATAATCTCATTTTTGTGGTTTCACTGACATACAGAAGCTTATTCTTTAATAAATATCTTGTAAAATTCTGCTAATTTATCTGACGTGATTTCATAAAAATAGTTTAAAGGCATCCAGGTAGGATATTATAGGGTTTTTATAATCCTTATGTGGCAAAAACTGTGAGTTTTAGTCTTTTTAAAAAAAGACTACTGAGTGAAACCGTGTCCCTTCTGTGTACCATTACCCTCACCTATGTGTACCCGATCATGGGGCTTGATTTCAGAGGTGGTCAGGTCATTTCCCACTGACTTCAGTTGTGAATATTCAGCTTGCCTTGAAACCAGGCACTTCGTGTTGAAGTGAATAGGCCGTTTTGATAAGGTCTTGGAAGTAGGGCGTAACTTTTAAAATTCTGATTTGGGTTCATGAGGGCTTCAGCGTCTCCTAAAAAGGAAAACTGGAGATGCATGCCTTTCGGGCAATATTAACCTTTGCAAATGAGTTTTATGGCCGCATAGTTTTTTTAATACAAAAAATGACTTAAGAATATTGTCCCTTCAGAGTAGTCTCTCTCTTCTTATAGACATTGCTTTTGATGAAATAGATTACATTTTAAACATAGTTTGACAAATTTTATAACCTAATTGAATTCCTAATTAGTTTTTTAATGAGTTAACTTACCACTAATACATTTCTGAACAGGCATGGTTTTAAAGCCAGCAACCGTGTCTTCATTTTGAAAAATGAGCTAGTAATATCTTAAAGGAACGCATGAGCAAATGGAACAGTAATACTTTGAAGTTAAATAGAAGCTCAGAGCTTTACAAAAAAACTTCTCATTATCCTATGACCTAAATTGTTTTTTACCTATTTTAAAGCCAGAGAGGTAGAAGTACAGACAATATGAGACTTGCCAAAGGTAGGGGCAGAACTGACAAAATCCAAGAGCCTTGCTCCCCTGTGCCTTACTTAAGACACTACTTCATGAACGTTTCCTAAAAAAGAGTTTCTTTCTGATCCTATATTAAACCACCGTATGTTCATATTCCAGGCAAGAATTGCTGGATTTACGCTTCATGTTGTAACTTTGGACAAATAATTTCATCTTGTTGCTTCAGTTTCTGCTTCTGTAAAAGAGCGATAATATTTCTGTATCTCAGACAGGAGTTGGAAGTTTGCATAATTTGTATTTGAGTTGATAAGGACTGTAGTAAAGCCTGGAAATAAAATAATAAATTCTATTACTCTTCTCTCCCAGTCAGTCTGATGCTCCTATGTTGATAAAGCTGGTGAAAGAAGAGATGCAGTCAGCTGTTGCATGTAAATTTTGTCACTAGTTATCAAAAACTCTACCTCTGATCATAACATACTTTAAATATACAGTAGAAGTCTCTATCACAGGGGGAAAATGTGGATGGATGGAAGGAGAAAAAGACAGATGCAAAAGAGATTAAATGACTTAATTTTTTTAAAAAACTTGTAGGAAAAATCCCTTCATCTCTTAAAGACTATAAACTGTGAACGTTCACCCACTGTAATAAAAAATGTGATATTTGTGTCTGACATGTTAGTTCTCAATGGAGCCTTTACTCTGTTGATTTTAAGAAATACTAGTTTTCAGTCATTGAGAAATGCTAGTTTTCAATCAAGATAGGTTTTTGAAAATGCTGTAATGAATGGTGAACTAAGCCTTCTAGGTTAGTTCCAGTTTTTCCAGTGTGTATTCCCATATTTTCGTTTTGCACTGCTTATGTGTTCAGCTCTGAGCATACATGTTTGTGTAAGTCTGTTAAAGCACTCAGGAATTGTCAGTCTTCTAAGAATGCTTTTAACTTGGATCTTTCCAACCCTTATCACTTTTCATGTTCCTTTAGATAGTGACATCTTTCTCACAGTTTGTATTTAAAATGTGTAATCTATTCAAATGTTAAATTAAATCTAAATGTTTAAGTTTTTGGGACCTGGAAATCACACAAGCCTGAAGTTGCTAGGAGGGATGCTGGAAATGGCTGTCAACCCAGGAGAGTTGTCACCAAACATATGGGAACTTGCTGTGCATAAGGGAGGTAGATGTTTTAGGAAGCAGGTCTTGGGGTCTCTTACCTGGGCTAGCCTAACTTTCTGTTACATTTCCCACTTGAGGAAGGCCTGACTACACAAAGCAGTAGATTATTGGACATGTCTTGAGAGAAGACTGTTCAACCAGTTCTTACTTTTTTTCCCTCCATCTCATCCTCCATTAAAAGCAAGGACAAAAGTCATCTTTTTTTCCTCTTTGTAAACAGCCTTATTCTCTTATCAAATTTAGTGCCCCCCCCCCCACGTGCAATGTTATAAGCAAAGAGTCAGAAAATGTTAAGGTTCTAACAGTAATTACTTTTCATGCTCATAATGTCTACCTGGTGTTTTTGATAATTAGTGATTATGTTGTATTTAAACTTAATTACTGTAATAATCAAACATTCTGTGGACCAGATCATTAGCTGATTCAAACAGAGTTCAGGCTCACTTGAACTACTGAGAATTTGGCCCCCCAAGTGTGATGGTATGTTTCAGTAACTGTATACCGGCTTTGAACTTCTTGATTTATAAATTTTGCAAATTTAATTGTTACAATTTTAACTTCCAGTGTCAGTTTGATATTTAATACTTCAAAAGATAGCAGTTTGTATTTATGGATGAGAAAGATAAACCTGGGAAGCCATCCATTGATTTAACTTGAAGGATTTTTCTTAACCTCATTGGATTTCTAGCAATAAAATTAATTCCATTAGTCCTTTTTTGCTGTCTACTCAGTGAAACTTCAGTTAATTATTACAAGTGGATATATTTTCTATGTAGACTGTTAAATTTTAAATTTAAAAGTTATTTCTTTTATTTGATGTAAGTAGAGACTTCTTTACCCTGTAACTTTTAAAATTTTTATATGATCATGGAGTTGGTTTTTTTTGTGCCTGTATGACTGCAAAGTTCTTGTGGTTCATGTAACCTGAATGCAAATTGTTTCCTTTAGATATCCATAATTTTCAAAACATGTAGCACAGTCGAACACTAGATGGTAGCATTTACTGGGGAGTACACAAACTTGTTTAATTCATGAAGATTGGGACACAAAATAAAACCACTGCAGAAGTGGTGCAGAAGTAAACCATGTTTGTGTTGTTTTTGCACAATATAAGTGAGAAGTAAAAATTAGGCAGTGTAGTTAAAAGTAATTTAAGGTCTTTTCTAGCAGTCCTTTCAGGCACCTTGACTCTAACAGAGTATGTCTGCTATTCCTGCTCAAGGACTCTTGAGCAGAGACTACCAGTTGTGGCAATCTGTAGCACAAGCCCTCACTCGTGAAGTGATTGCAAAAAAACTCCTTCTCACTTGCCAGTTAAGAGATTATTTGAAATCAGGATTCCAGCTGTAGAAGACTAATACACGAACCTCTCGACACCAAGTCCCTAGAAAATTCACTAAATTATCAGTAAATACATTATGTTGCATGTCTTTCCTTTTGTAAGTCTGTAGAAATATTAATGTATATGTATTGAAACAGGCTAATTAATTTGTACTCCAGTATAACACACTTCTGCCTGCAAAGGTCAAAATATTTAAAGAAAATGATGTGGAAATAATAGCAATAGAGTGAAAGTTTTATTTCAGTAAGTATGAGGTTGGATTTGAGTGCAGTTTTTTTCCAGCATCATTGTCCAGATTAGAATGTTATTAGAAGTTAGTATAGTGTTCACATCATGCAAGGTTTTAAAAAAAAGAAGGCCAAAAACTTTTGAGAGGCTTACTTGAGTGTGCTTTATATAAAATATGTGGATAAAGACAAAATTAAGTTGGACTTATCAAGCTGCTATATACCGCTGCTGGAGTATGGATGTAACGTAGCCTGCAGCAGCAGCATCGCAGTCCTATTCTAAAGTGTTTGTTGCTATGTGAAACAGGATAGGAGAGCAAAAAAAATTACCATACAAAAAAGACAAAGTACTATTAATTTTAAAAATTTGTAGCACAGAATGCAGTTCCTTTTAGCTGAGGTGTCCCCAACTCTTTGTGTAGGATAGATTGCATGTGGGCTATTATAATAAACTTCCATGAGTTGGAAGGGAGAAACCCGTTTCTTGAAAATTCTTTGTGTCTTTGCAAACTGTTCATTGTGGGGATTTTTTGGTCTTTATCTGTCCCCTTGCTAGCAGATTAAATTAGGACTATGATATGATATTGGAGCTAACTAAAATATCAACGTCATGAGAATTCACTTTCCCCCTTGAATTAAAACAATTAAAAATTAATTTGAGGCACATTGAGTGTTGATTATGTAGGTTAAATATTGTAGGTTAAATTTACAGTAAGAAAACTTTAAGATGCTAGGTTTTCGAGGTCTGGATACCTGTTTTAAAAAAATATAAGTAATTGTAAATGTTATACTAAAGTTTAAATTATTTTTTCAACCAAAATATGTTTAGATTTTGAGGAAATCTTGGTTTTTGAAAGTGAGGGTCTAGTGGTATTTATTAGATTCTATTTCTCTCTCCACTAATCAAACTAACTTATCTGCCGCACCCACATTGGTTTCTAGTTTTATGATTTACTTGAAGAGAGAATTCTCATTATGCCAAAGGGCAGGTTAGTTTTGGGCCTTGCATAAGATGAAACAAATTCACTTTTGAGACCTAAGCTACTGTTGGAGCTTGTAGAAAAGGAAGAAAACAGTGTTCTAGGCTAGGTTACTCTTCCGTCATGCTACCTTTCTGATTCTAGTTTTAATTTTCTCTTTTCCTTGAACTCTTCAAAGAGTGGATGGTTAAATGTTCAGCTGTTTCACTAAATTTCAAGATTTAAAAATATGTCTTTAAAAACTGCTCATAATGCAAGAGGCTTCTGTTAATCATTAGAAATGTATCAAGTGAAAGTTGATTAATTATAGCTAAGTTACTGTGGCTTTCAGAAGAATGTAGTGAATAAGAAATGGTTGATGGAGATGATGGATGAAAATAATTAGTATATATTAAATGTGTAATGTACTTAAAGCTATATAATCAGTTATAAAGTTTTTGCTAACAATTAAAACTTGTTTTATTGCCAGAGTAAATAATATTTTTGCTATAGCAGTATTTGACACAACTGTTTACTTAAATAATAAATATTTACACTCTTGTGTACAGCAAGACATGGAAGTAATAGTGATAAGACAGTAGTCCTATATCTCACGCTGGGGGAAAGAAATGGGAAAAAGTGTGGCAACTGTTTTAATGATGTAGTGCACCTATGAGCAGTGGAGTTGGATGAGTTTAAATCAATATTTAGAACTACAGTATTAGCACTATAGAAATACTTCAAAGTAGACTTGTGAAAAAGGAACAGCTGTTAATCTTTCCTGTCAATCATTTTTATTTAATCATTATATACTCCTTTATATTTCTTACCCTTTCCCATCAATTAAAAACATGTTACATTAGAAAATACCATTACTGATTCTAACCGGTATTATCCAGAATGTTTCTGAATGGAGTTGCAAACTCTGACCAGACCTGCAGCAATGAGTTAATTATTCCTGTTAATTGTAGTCTGGAACTACTCTCTGCCTTCCTACCTATCCTGCACTTAAAGTCACAGCTTAGACTCTGCAGATCTTAAACACTACTTGGGGGACAGGGAAAACAATTTTCATGTAGAACTTGGCTGACAGTGATCCTGTCTGATGGACTTTATATCCCATTGGACCTTATGCCTTGCTTTCTTCCAATTTGACTTTTGCATTCAATTATTAACTTGGGAAAAGGATGAATAAGACAAAGGAAAAATGGTAGTTCACAGTGAAAGACTGAAGGAGAGAGAGTCTGGTTTTCACAGAACTTTCTTGCAGAAGCTTTAATTAAAATTTCACTGAAGAAAAGCCTACTCATGGAATCATAGAACAGTAGGACTGGATTGGACCTCATGATGTCATCTATGGCATCCTATACTTAGGGCAGGACCAGGCATTATCTAGAATTTAGATCATCCCTGAGAGATGTTTGTCTAACCTTCTCTTAAAAGTCTCCAGCTTGATCTACGCTGGCAAGGGCAGTCAATAGGGGATACACAAACTACATAATGTAACTTGCATATATTCCATTGACTTGCTTCTGTTCTTGTAGCGGTGTGCTGCATCAATGGGAGACATTTTCACATTCATGCAGCCTTACTACTTTCAGGGAGGTGGTTTAACGGAGTTGACCAGAGAGTGTTCTCCATTTGACTGACTAGGTCTACACAGATCTGTTCAATCGATGCTCCTGCATCGATTCCTGCTGCCATCTCAGTGAAGATATATCCTCCAGTGAAGGAGATTCAACAACATCTGTAGGCAGTTTATTTCAGTGCGTAACTACCCTCACAGTTAGGATTTTTTCCCTAATGTCTAACCTAATCTGCCCTTCCTGCAATTTAAGCCCATTGCTGCTCCTTCTATCTTCAAAGGTACAGAAAACAGTTTTGGTCCCTCCTCCTTGTAACAGCCTTTTATGTACTTGAAAATTGTTATGTTTCCCCCTCCCTCCGTCTTCTCTTCTCCAAACTGAACAAACTCAATTTTTTCAATCTTCCCTCATAGGACATATTTTCTAGACCTTTAATCATGTTTGTTGCTCTTCTCTGAAGTTTATCCAGTTGGCCCACATATTTCCTGAAATGTCATCCATGACTAGACGCAGTTCTCCAGTTGAGCCCTAATCAGTATGGAGTACAGCAGAATTACTTCTCGTCTTGCTGACAACATTCCCGATAATATATCATGGATTATGTTTTCTTCCCCCTCCCCCAACAGTGTGACACTGACTATTTAGCTTGTGATCCACTATAATCCCCAGATTGCTTTCTACAGTACTCTTTCCTAGGGAGTCATTTCCCGTTTTGTTTGTGTGCAACTCCTTGTTCCTTCCTAAGTGGAGTACTTTGCATTTGTTCTTATTAAGTTTCATCCTGTTTACTTCAGATCATTTCTCCAGTTTCTCCAGATCATTTTGAATTTTAATTCTGTCCTCCAAAGCACTGGCAACTCTTGCCAGCTTCGGTATCTTCTGCAGACTTTATAATTGTACACTCTAGAGAAGGAACAAATGATCAAAATAAGTATATGAAAGTTGGAAAAATTAGTAGTTTTCAGCAAATTCAACCTGATAAGCAAAGGATTTAAGAGCCCATTTAAAATTTTTGGGTTAGTAACGAAATGAGGCATCTCTACTCAGAATCTTTATATCTTAGATATTTGCTTTGACTAAAACTCATAGTGTTTATTCAGTTGCTTCTGAGCATTTCAACTACTGAATTTTGTGCAAATAGAATTTTTTTAGTGCTGACTGGGTTGCCATGAATGTAGAAATTGCTGTTCTTCATCGAGTGATGTCCCCGTGGGTGTTCCACTTGAGGTGTTGTGTCCCGCAGCACCCAGGATCGGAGACTTTACAGAAGAGTGGATAGCAGGGTCGCGCACGCGCCGCTGCTGGTCCCGAAGCCCGCCATTCCTTCTCAATCACCAGTCCGAGACGGAGTACCTCAGCAGTTCTCTTTGACTGATATTTTTCTAAACCTTTAAAAAATATTTTTTTCTCTCAGATAACGTTCCTTCTTTGCTAAACTTGTAAAACAAACAAACAAAAAAAACCCAACAAACCCCCCCCAACCCTTCCTTTCCTCATTTTTTTTCCCCTCGAAAAACCAAAACCAACCAACCAAAAAACCCCAGAAAAAACCACCCTGAAAAGTCTAAAGTGCCGTATTAGCTTCATAATGCCGGGTTCCCCAGGCTTCAAACGCTGAGCCAATTATAAGGATGCCATGCCTGCGTACACTGCCTTGGTGAGTTGCATATCCCTGTTAAATGCATTCACTGTAAGAACATGAGCACTAGAGCCCGGAAGGATCAGGAGCTGCATCTCAAACTTTTCTTACTGGAAAGCTCCCGAAGACCAGCCTGTGATCCAGGGCCACCTAAGCAAACCTCTCAATGCTCTCCTAGAAAAAGAACAAGATTGCCGGGCTCCACACCAATAAAAAGAAAGAGATTGCCTGGGATGTCATCTTCCATTCTATGTACTAGAGAGGCTAAAGGTTCCTCAGGTACGAGTCTGCTGCATAAGGCTAAAACATCAGAAAGCCGTGGCAAGGAATCCAGAAACCGCCTCGATAGTGCTTTCCACTCACCTCACACTCGAGCGAGTCATTCTAAGCACCCGGCACTGAGCTCTACGGTGCCATCAATGCCCCCGGCACCAGATCCAGCAGTGGCACCGTCTATGGCACAACAGCATGGCTTGGCACCAGCCATACCGGTTCCCAGATCAACGGTTCCGACAGTGGTGCCATCGTACAAAACTACATCGGCACTGGTGTCTTCGGAACCTGAGGACCCTTTGGTGTCGTCGGACCCGCTCCCGGCACCACTCTCGGATTCACATCAATCCTTGTCGGCACTGACCGTCATTACCACGGAAGCTCATTCACGGAAAAGGAAATCCAAACAAAAGCATCACTCACCTGAATAGGTCTCATCCAAACTACACCATCAGCCACATGGTTGCTCATCACCTTGCCTGTCACCTTTGCTGGAAGATGCCTGTTTTTCATCTGAGCATTCTTCTCCTTCCAGACCTGTGACGCAACCCAATGACTTCTTTCATCCATCCCATCACCATTATGTTTCATGATCCTGGTACCCTCATCCACCATCATAACACAGGCATTGGGACCCTTACTACCACATTACAGACATTACCAGCCACCACCACCTTCAGTTCCACCTTCTTCTCCATCTCTCAGGCAGGCAACACCAAGGGCTGCTTCGCATGTCCCATTACAATCCTGAGATGATGCTTCATCCTTATATCGGGAGCCCTTTCCAGAGGTCCAGGAATCGTCTTCATCCCCAGATGATGTTGTGATACCTTCTACAAGTTTCTCAATTGATGACTCTAGGTCTTTTAACGACCCGTTTAAAAGAATTGCACGAGACCTGGATATTCCCCTGGAAGAAGTTAGAGTCCCAACACAAGTTGTTAAGGATTCTACATACCACCAGCTCTTCTAAAATAGCTATCCCAATGGACACAGCCCTCATGGATCCAGCAGATGTCATATGGTCTACACCAGCTTCTGTACCCCCCACCAATAAATGTAATGATAGGAAGTACTTTATCTCTCCCAAGAATATGGAATTTCTGTTTACCCACCCCAGCCGAAATTCACTGGTAATAGATGTGGCAACGCAGAAGGCAAAACAAACAACTCATAGATCATTTCCATATGATAAAAATTGGAAAATATTGGATTTATTGAGCAGGAAAGTTTACTTTTCTTCAACCCTGATGCTCAGAGTATCCAACTATGGAGTACTCCTTTCCAACTATGACCACGGTATTTACGAGAAGTTATCACTCTTTGCCGACAATCTCCCTGAAAACAAACAAGAACAATATGAGAAACGACTTTGAGGGCCAGTTAGTGGCACGCACTTCTTGCAGGCCTCTTTAGATGTCGCCAATACTGCAGCGACTGCAATGGCCGCAGCCGTGGTGATGCATAGAGCCTCATGGCTGAACAGTGCAGGTTTGCCCAGAGACCTGCAAACAAAGATTGAAGACCTATCTTTTGATAAGGCACATTTGTTCACCGAAAAGACCAACGAGGATGGACTCAAGAGCCACCCTACGCACACTGGGCATTTACACTCCTTCCCCTAGATGTAATACCTTCCGCTATAGATTCCAACCTTACCAACGCAGATATCCTCCACTAAACTGGTATAGGCAGTACGATAACCAAAGATCAAGACAATGCCCTCAGCGCAGGAGGCAGCATCAGCAACAATCAACAACCGCCTCCCAACCACCCTAGAACAAGACCCAATTTTGAAGCATTGATTGTGGGTTCAAGACTCCTCCCTGTTCCTGCAGCAACACTTGAGGACCAATACGAATTAATTCTTAGACCATTCCATACCATCTGGTCATCCATAACAACGGACAAATGGTTCTTGCAAATCATCGAGTACAGCTATACGATTCCATTTCTAGCTGCACCTCCTCCATACTATCCTACCCCATCCCTTTTAAGGGACCCAACTCATGTACAACTCCTGTTACAGGAGATGCACCATCTCCTGCGCATAGGAGCCATAGAACGAATTCCACCACCATACATGGGACATGAATTCTGTTCCCACTATTTTCTCGTACAGAAAAAGTCAGGAGGGTGGAGGCTGATCATGGATCTAAGACCCTTAAATACATAAAAAAAGAAATGTTCAAGATGGTAATTCTGAGCACAATAATTCCGTCGTTGCAACAAGGAGGCGGGTTCTCGTCCCTCGATCTCCAGGATGCCTATTTTCATATCACAATTCACCTGGCACTTCATCGCTTCCTACGCTTTACGGTCACAGACCAACACTTCCAGTACAAGGTCCTCCCCTTCAGGCTTTCAACTGCCCCCAGAGTTTTTTCAAAGATCCTAGCAGTGGTTACAGCCCATCTTCAAAGGCAAGGAGTAATATTTCCGTATTTAGACGATTGCTTCATACGAGCTCCGGACCTCTCGCAAGCAAAGCAACATGACATTCCTCACAGCACAAACCTTTCGCGCTCTTGGCCTAAAAATAAACAAAGAAAAATCATGCCTACAACCGTCACAGTGCATCCAATTTATTGGTGCAGAGCTAAATTCGTTACTAGCCAAGGCCTTTCTCCCACAGGACAGCTTTGTGGCTATCCAGAATCTAATGGAGGACATGTTTGCAGCCCTATCAGTCACTGCCCGTACTGTCCTTCGGTTATTAGGATACATGGCAGTGTCAACCTTTGTGGTACCCCATGCATGACTTTGCATGCGCCTTCTTCAAATGTGGCTCTCCATGGTGTACAAACCAACCAGACATTCCCTTCAAAAACTTCTTATAATTCCTGCGGTACTCAAACACACCTAGTTAATGTGGACAGCTCACAAGAACCTACGGAAAGGCATTCCTTTTCATCAGGAAACCCCTTCTGCAGTATTAACCACGGACGCCTCCTTGCTCGGCTAGGGAGCACATTTGGGCCACCACATGACACAGGGTCGGTGGTTGGAGCAGGAATCTTTCCTACATATAAACCTGCTCGAGCTCTGAGCTCTCTGGAATGCCTGCAAATCCTTTCTCCCTCTCATAAGAAACAGTTCTCTCAAGATCATGACAGACAACATTGTCTGTATGTGTGACATACACCATCAGGGCGGTGCCAGATCCCAGTCCCTCTGCGCGGAATCAATGAAATTATGGAATTGTTGCATCCACCACGGAATGAACATATCAGCCGCCTACCTTCTCGGCATGCACAACACCACAGCAGATGCCCTGGGCAGAGTTTTCCTCGACACACACGAATGGTAGCTAAACATGAATGTTCTCAGTGGGATTTTTTGTCTATGGTGCAAGCCGATAGTTGACTTATTTGCAACGGAAGAGAATCGCAAATGCCGTCGTTATTGCTCCAGAGCAGGGAAGGACAAGCGGTCCATGGGCGATGCCTTTCTAATAAGTTGGACCAAGGGCCTCCTTTACGGTTTTCCTCCAATACCATTACTACACAGGGTTATTTAGAAAATAAAAATCAACAATGCACTGGTCATACTACTAGCTCCAGCCTGGCCAAGACAGAACTGGTTTTCGGACCTCCTTCATCTCTCAGTCCACCAGCCAATCAAGGTACCTCTTCAATGCAACTTCTCTTCCAACACCGCAACCCATCCCTGCATCCAAACATACAGAGGCTACATCTCACAGCCAGGATGATAGATGGCTCTCTTTCAAAGAATTGCAATGTTCAGCGGGGGTCGAACACATTTTAATTAATAGCAGAAAGCCTTCCATGAGGAAAACCTACCTCCATAAATGGACTAGATTTTCGTCTTGGTGTGACACATCCCGACTTAACGAACGGTCATGTTCCATCTCCTCCATTTTAGAATACATCTCGCACGTAAAAAGCTTGGGTCTTTCTATCGCTTCCCTAAAGATCCACCTATCCGCGATTTCTGCTTTTCGTGAGAATGATCAAGGATTTACATTATTGTCTCGCCCAATAATTAAAAGGTTTCTCACAGACCTGTGGAAACTCCACCTGCCAGTACATACCCCAGCCTCATACTGGGACCTGAACCTCGTTCTCAAGTCCTTAACGAAGCCCCCCCTTTGAACTGCTATCGACTTGTTCTCTCCTTCACCTTTCTATGAAAGTCTCTTTTCGAATCACTGTTACCTCCGCAAGATGAGTCAGCAAAATCAGCGCACTGATAGCGGACCCCTTATTCACTTTTACCACGACAAGGTGACACTCAAACCCTACCCTAAGTTTTTACCAAAGATTGATTCAAGATTTTCATATCAACCAGATGATTCCCTTACTGGTTTTTTATATGAAGCCGCACAACAGCCCAGAAGAGTCGATCCTCCACATCTTGGATGTCAGACGCACTCTCACCTTTTATCTACAAGGAACAAAATTGTTTAGAAATCTAACAGATTATTTATCTCCCTAGTTCCCCATTCCAAGGGGAAACCTCCTTTCAAGGCAAAGAATCGCTAAGTGGATATCGTCTTGTATCCAGTTATGTTACAAACAAAGGCAGTTACAATTGCCTTCAAAGACTAATGTCCATTAAGTTCAAGCTGTGGCAACGTCCACCGCTTTCCTCAAGGATGTACCTATTATTGACATATGCAAGGTGGCCACATGGGCCTCCCCTGAAACCTTTACCAGGCATTACACTATAGACAATTTTTCTAATAACGGCACCCTTTTCGGCATGTCCATATTATGTACAGTCCATGTAACCAAACCATCCGAAGTCCCTCCTCCACCTCGGGTTACTGCTATATAGTCACCTCAAGTGGAGCACCCATAGGGACATCACTCAATGAAGGAGAAGAGGTTACTCACCTGTGCAGTAACTGGACGTCTTCGAGATGTGTCCCCCTGTGGGTGCTCCACAACCCACCTGCCTCCCCTCTACTTCGACGTTTCTCTTGTTCTCTTCTTTTCACAGAGTTCCTTGCAGTAGAGAAGGAATAGCAGGCTACAGCCGTGCACGTGCACAGCTGAGCGCACCAACGGCTTTGGGACCAGCAGCGGCGTGTGCGCAGCCCAGCTATCCACACTGCTGTAAAATATCTGATCCTGGGTGCCGTGGGACAAGACACCTCAAGTGGAGCACCCACAGGGGGACACATCTCGAAGACGTCCAGTTATTGCACAGGTGAGTAACCTCTTCTTAACCAACTCTGATGCTCTAAAGCAATGACTCCTAACCTGTTGCCTGCAGGGGCTTTCAAAATGGCCTGTGGCTCCCCTCTTGCTGGCTGCAGAAGGGAGCCACTGCCTAAGTGACTGTGATCCAAGTTGAGCACGTTTCTGTGGGGCTAAAACACTGGTGCAGGTGTTTTAGAAATCAAGATGTGCTTCCAGCAGATAACGTCATTTGGGAACGTACAGTTGGATCATTTAAGTCATTGACTTATTTAATGAGGTTTAACTGAAATCAAATTCAGACTTCAACGTGACCATTTGTAAGCTTTTTATGAGATCTATGCCTACAGTATCTGCCATTAGATAGGGTGTGATGTACCTGGCTATTGCACCAACATCCTTGTATACACCAGACATCAGGAATACCTGACAGTTACCAGCATAGAGCTAAAATTTGTTTCTAAGCTAACGGACTTTTCAACATACAGAGGTGTAGGCTGAGATGCAGTTAAGAGGTTGTTATCCTATTGCCTGCCTAAGGTATCAGTATCAAGCATGTCAAAAGGTATTGTGTGTATTGTATTAACATGGCAAGATGTTTAAGTGGTTGGCCTGATTCAAAGCTGCTGAATAGTTGTCCCGTGAGAGCAGTGCCAATGTGCCCATGTTAGTAAACACACATTGGCAAATCATTTATTGCCTATGGAAGGGCTATTTTAGCTATGTACGTGACTGTTCCTGAGGTTATTATAATAGCTTTATACCCAACACTCTTGAAATGTAATGAATGGTTAAGGCAAGCCAAAAATCTTTTGAAATCTAGCGAGTGGTTAAGGGTGGTTTGGTGTTGGTGGTGTGTCCCCTCTTCCACCCCCATGATACCAAACTGGTAACCCACAATTTAATTCACAAGATAAATTCAGAGCATGGATAGGAAAATGGATTAGGGATATGAGGAAACTGATGGACAAAGCAGAAGAATGGTAGCGCAGCAACAGAACTGGGAAGACAGTTCCATTCTCACTGCTGCACAATGAAGTGGAAGGAGCTGGTCCTTCTAGAAGACAGATGAAGTGATCTTTTTCCTTCCCTCCCCAAGATACTGGTAAAAGAATATGGACTTCTGCTAAAGTCAGGATTGGCTGTAGAAGGAGTTGAGTTTTGTGGGGGGAATGGAAGAGCAGAGATGGGATCTCCAGAAAGGTGATTGGTATCTTGGACAGATAGTCTTGACCTTTCTTTTGGAACTACAGGAAGAACATTGAGGATCTTTCCCTTCAGCGACTGGAAGACTTGCAAGATGTGCAATGAGCATGCTGGGAAGCATGCTTCTGAAAATTAACTCAGGCTGTTGCTGTTGCCTGCAACACAATGAGCAAACATTTGTATAGTGACTATTTGGAATATTGAGAGTTCCCTTCACCCATTTTAGTGAGAGAACTAAGTAAAAGGTGCTCTTGATGTTTTCTGATATGCAGAAAAGCCAGCGATGTCACGCTGAAAAATCAGTAGCTATTTCTATTGAAATCAAGTAAAGGGACAGAGTCCAAGCTGGCAGAACAATCAGGTGACTGTTGTGACTATTATTTAGGCTTGGGCATTTGACCAGTCCAAAAATAATTAGTTGACAGACCAGTTACACACTGTCCTTTGGTTAAAAACAATATTTTAAAGCACTAATTTATTTGGACAATACAAACAGTAACAAAAAAAAGAGCAAGATGTTATGATTTTGTACATTTTTATTTGTGTATCTGGCGCATTGTCTTAAAGCAATGTATCATAGTCTCAGTAATGGCTATAACCCTATGGCAATATGGGGTCTGAAAATAGAGTAGTGCCTTGCTGCTCAGTGAAACTTAAAAAAATATGCACTGACTTCCTGAGGAATATGCATTATGAATTGTAAACTAAACTCCCAAAGCTGCTTCTTACCAGCCACCACTTATGTGCTGTCACTTTTTAAATATTACTTTAGGCATGAAAGTAATAGACTATTGTCCTCCAAAGTAATCAGTTTTTTTTCTAGAAATTTCCAGAGGGGTAGCCGTGTTAGTCTGTGTAGTGCAAAAACGAGAGTTCTGTGGCACTTTATAGACTAACAGATTTTCTTCGGCATAAGCTTTCATGGGCTATAACCCACTTCGTCAGATGTATGAAGTGGAAATCACCAAATATACCTCTCCACTGTGATTTCCTCTTCATGCATCTGATGAAGTGGGTTATAGCTCACGAAAGCTTATGCCAAAGAAAATCTGTTAGTCTATAAGGTACCACAGGACTCTCGTTGTTTTTTTTCCTAGTACATTGTATAGTCACTGAATTGAATTAAGCATTTTAAAATTTTCTTCAGCTATAACTGTGTGTGTACACAGCTGTGAAGCCTCACATGAAGTATGCAAATAAATCTTACTTCACGAACAAATTCTCTCCAGCTTGAAAGGTTTTCTTTATATCAAGCTTTAGCATGCAATTTTGAAGAATTTTCATATAGGTGCTTATAATTATGAAAACGAATCCTTTTAAAAAGTGGTTTTTTAATAAAGATCTTGAAAATGCACAATTTCTTCTTTGGTTGATTGCATATGTCAATGCCACTGTCGGTGTAAACACCCTTATTATGGAATGGATGTGGACAATACAGCTTGAAAAACAGCTGTTAGAAGAAAGTAATTACCTGGGGAGTGGGGTGGTTTTGTTTTTTAAACAAATACAGCAGCTTGTGGCCTTTGACTGTGTAGAAAATATGTATAATCAATTGTTATGCCAACTAACCTGATAGTTTGTTTATCCAAGTAGTTATGCCAGGGTATAATCCGCAACATTACTTTTGTTCTACAAGATATTTCATATGCTCAAATCTTGTAGATAAACATCTGTCAAAACTTAAGATAGAAACTAAGTCTTTAAAGAGTGCTTCTGTAGACTAATTTTTTTTTTTTTAATTTGAGACTCATGAACAGTTGTGCTGAGGGCAAGAGCCCTCACTTTGTGCTAGAGTTAGTGGACATGGAACTTACTTATTCTCAAAAATCCATGTTCTAGAATAGCCTATAATTCACGTATTGTTGATACAAGCGAAACCCATGGCGCAAAGGATGGTGATAGGTGCTAAATGTCTGCTCACGGTGCTAATGTAGCCTAGTACAACTGAAACTTTAATTGTTATATTAACCTTATTATAAGATTTGACTGCATTAGTCAAAAGGGATGGGGGAAGCCTGCAATATCCGAATCATCCAGATCACAGTGATTTTTTTCTTTAAGAATTGTTTTCGTAAGAGAGCAATGACAGTTTTTCTAATTCTTTGCCTGAACTTTTAGTAGTAAGTTTCTAAAGGTAAGTGATACATTGAAGTCTGAATATCATTATTACCTTTTGTACGGGTATAATATGCATCCGTCGGCAGGCACATCATATATATTTCGCCAAATCTAACACAGATGTTAATTGAATTGCTTTGAGAATGAACAATAAAACATAATATTCTTGCACTTGCATAGCTCTTCTGAGGACAGAGGAATAAGAAGCAGCGATAGTATTCTTTTTTCCTTCAAAGGTCATACAAATAATAAATGCAATTCCTTACAAATGGCCAGCACAGTAACCTCAAAGTACATCAATTACTCCAAATTTCAAAAAGTAAATCACTTTAGTTCTTATAGGGAGGCATGAGTGTAATGTCTCCCTATCAGATGACTGAAAGGTTTGGTTTGCATATAATAAATTAATTGCTTTTAACTTTCATAACAGGGTTCCTGACTTTGTGAGAGAGAAACGTTTTGGAAACTGGTTGAAAGATGCACGTGACTGGGCTATTTCCAGGAATCGATACTGGGGAACACCTATCCCTCTGTGGGTCAGTGATGATTTTGAAGAGGTACATAAGAAAACAAAAATCTCTTAATTCTTCACAGGTGAAACCCTGCTATCCTATAAAGTTGCTTTGCTTAGTTTCCTTGAGCACAGAACTATCTTATTTCTTTGCAGTTTGAACTGCTTCTTAAAACTGCCATGCAAAGTGAGGCAAAAGAATAGTGTTTATTTTTCTTCAGCTTTCTAACATAAAACTTCAAGTGATTTTTTTTTCCCCTGGGTTTCTTTAATATTTTAAATTAAGCTCTGATTTATCCTGGAAGAATCTACAGCGACGGGAGAAATAGTTAAACTAAATGAAAACTGAGCATCTGAGAGGAGAAGTGATTTTTAGTCGCTGTTTTTTCAGCTTCTGGTTTAAATTTTTAAAAGTCAGGGGAAGGTCTCTGTATAACTGGTAGCTACAAACTACCTAAAATTTTCTCTTGAAAATGAAGCCTACATTAGCAGAAAAGCTGATTAAATAAATATATTGTAATGAAGTTGATGTATTGTAAAATGTCTCCGCATTAGCAGCATGAAGTAAAAATGTACACAATTATACACTGGGTTAACTGGCAGAACCCAAGTTCCTGATCTTGTAAAACACTCAGATGTTCTTCTCTAAAAGGTGAAATTTTGCCAGTCTCAGCATCACCTTGATTAATCAGTTTTGGTAACACAAGGACGTGGAAAAAGAAAACAACTGAAGCTGTCAAGATGCTCATATGAACCTGAATGCTAGTGATAGCATCTTGAAACTTCTTTTCTTTTCCATGTCTCTTGGTGATAAGGAGAAAAGGCATATTATCACTCAGGACCTAAGCAGGATAATTGAGAAAAATGTATGTTACTTTTTACCTGCTCTTATGCCTTAATAAATAAGGGGTTTTGTGGCACTTTTAAAGACTAAGAAATGTAGTTATCACATGCGGTTTCATTTGTTAGTTTTTAAAAGTGTCACAGGATTCCTTGTTTTGCTGAACTAGACTAACATGGCTACCCCTCTGGAACTTGTCTTATTTATGCCTTATACTCTTTCCCTGTTTTTATGTTGAAAAACATTTCTGCTGCCCGACAGAAAAAGATCAAATTATTTTTACCGTGGTCCAACTGTGTTTTCTTTATAAGCAAAAAGTTTTTCATAAAAATTATCACAAAAGTTGCTCTGTTGTCCAAATATGTTGACAGTCTCTTTTGCCTTCCTTTACTGTAAAACTTCGTGAGAAGCTACTGTTTAAATTAATCTGTCTTGCCTTCCTGCTTAGTGATGCAGCTGGCTCCTGTACGGTGTCTTTCTGGTTTTGATGTGTTGTTCTTGGGGGGCCACTGGTGAGACAGTTCTCATCAAATGAGAATGAGGTTTTGTACAGAAAGAGGCTGGTGGAGACACTTAGGTTAAGAGAACCCTTTCTTTACATTATGTGCTGCATGACCCTTGGAAAAGTCTAGGGCACAGATTCTCAAACTGCAATCCCTGGACTACTTGGTAGTGGTCCATGGAGAGTTGATTGGCTGCTTTATGCTAACAATGTCTTCCTGCAAGTAGATGCTCTACTACATTAAAATAGCTAAAAATACAATAAACACTTTATGTTGTTCTGCCTTGGAAGAAATTGCTTTAGTGTCCAACTGTGGATTAAAATCCATTTCCATGACTGGCAGCTGTGTACCTAATGGGTACAAGTGAGCCAAGTGAAAACAAAAATACTATATACAGAATAGAAGGGGTTTTAAAAAACAAACTAGTATTATGCTAAAATATTTCAAATTTGCCCCTTGAGTTGAAAAAGACTGGACAAGGGGCTACATTCCCCATGTTTGCCTCTGGTAATGCGCCTTGCAATCTGTCCCTCCTTTACTGTAGATTTTTTTACCATTTCTTCTCTAATCTGGAAGACTGAGCTTTGTTTTCATGCAGTTTAGTATAAATAGTCTCCTGGGATTTGAAATTGGGGTAGAAATGGTAGAATGCATCTTGCATTTTAACTGAGACTGCTTGTAACTACTGGCTTGAAAGCAAATGTGGAAGTTTGGTAATTTGGTATGGTCATTGGGCCACAGCAAAATTCAAGCTGTGTGTTCCTCTTTTCATTCATATTTCATATGAAAGGGGATGTTGTTTGAAAATTAATATTTTATTATAACATTTATTTTTATGCAATATTCCCTTTCATATAAAATATAGATGAACAGCAGAGCACTCGTTACTTGAATTTTATTGTGGTCCAGCAACCATACCAGACTACTGAACCTTAAAGATATGCCCTTCTAAAGGGAACACCTCAATGCATGCAATCATATTTTTCACATTTAAAACTAGAAGAATATGTGGAGTCATTATTTAATATATGGAAAGGCAACTTAATTGCTATTAAAGTTAAATATATTACAAATCAATATCTATTATCCCACAGTTTTATTTTAGCAGTACAGGTTTTGACATAATTATAAAGTAGTCAAAGCACAGTGGAAGGTGAGTTTTGAAGCTTGTATTTTTTACTACTCTGAAAATTATTAAGATTTGAGAGCTTAAACCTATACATTTCTTCAGAAAGCACTAAACAGCAAATCCCATTTCAGGTAGATGGAAGAACTTAACACAGCAAGACCAGGTTAATAAAGCAGGAAGATGATAAAATGGTTAAGTTCTAGTGAACTGGCATATAGCTTAAGTGATGTTGCTGATTACTTAGGGAAGATGTGGTCCAGATGCATCAGTGTGGCTTGGAGCTCCAATCACCAACAGAGGCATTTGACCAACCAGTTTTATTGCCAGTAGACATGGAAAACCGCACTAATGACAAGAAATCCTTGTTTGTTGTGTTTTTAGACCATGAGAAAAACTTTTCTGTGCTATGCTCCCAGTCTGTCTTGTTTCCACGTATCGAGTTGCTGATAGGTTGCCACTTCCAGCTCATCTTATCAAGCATTCTTCATATAAATCATTCTTTATACATTTATTTTAAAGCTCCTAGCATGGTTTGCTTGGTGGTAATATGCAGGGGGGGAATATTCTGTGTTCTCTCCTCATAACACAAGGTCAAGGAGAATTTAAATTAAAAGTTGAGAAAATTGAAACTGATAAGTTTCAAATGTGTAATTAAACCGCGGCGCTCATGGCCACAAGAAGCTGTTGAGACCAAGGTATTAGCAATGCAACTAAAGATATTTATATGGATATCAGAAACATAACAGTTCCACCTGCGACTCCACTCTCTTTGAATAATTAAACTGTTGAAGTGTTCTCCAGCTTTTGCTATTCAGAACTCACCAGGTTCTTCAACTCTCACATGGAGGGTCTTTACTAGATAGGCATTGCAGTATTTGCCCATGGTTCATTTACAACAAATATGGAATCAACATCATCTCAGCACAACCATCAAGTTCAGGCCCTATTTGAGCTGTGTCCTCTTCATATTTTGCTGTTATCTGGGAGTTCCTTTCCCAGATCTGAAGAAGAGCTCAGTGTGGCTCAAAAGCTGGTCTCTCTCGTCAACCAAATTTGCTCCAATAAAAGTTACTACCTCATCCACTTTGTCCCTCTTCATTTTAAAAATGTATTAAATTGTTATAGTCATTCATGATCACAGTGAATAGTTAGTGGGTCAGGTAAAGAGACTGTCTCGGTAGCTGGGTGCATAGTGCACTCCCCTATGATGTTGGAGACCCAAGTTCAGGTCCCTGCTCCACTGATAATCTAATCATTTGTACATAGTGGAATAGCTTCAAAAGGAGAAACTGAGATAACCCTGTTCCAGAATATCCCATAGCCCAGTGACTATTGCACTGTCCTGCAATGTAGGAGATATAAATTCAACTGTTTTCTCCACATCAGGCAGAGTGGGGAATTGAACCTGAGTCTCCCACATTCTGGATGAATGAACCAATGGGTGAAAGGGTATTACTTACTATATAAATGTAGAGTTAAAAATGGGTAAGTATCAGGGAGTCGTGGAAAACTTTATTTGTAAGAGGTCACTACAGCAAAAAAGCTTGGGGAAAAAATACTGGCTTGGAAATATGAGTGTCACATCTGGATCTGAGCCAGTTCCCATCTAAACCATTTTGCTAATGCTTCTGGTTTAAAGGGTTAATGACATTATATGGTGGTTCATGTTTGTAGGTGTAGACCACTTTCACTTCTTTGGAAAGCAGCATATTCTAGTGGTCATAGCAGATGATTAAGGATCAGCATATCTGGATTCTGTGCCAAATTTTACCTCTGTTTAACTCTGTGATTCAGTGAATTATTTGACCCCTCTGGTAATAAGATTAAAGATCTTTGAATGGAAGGTGCTGTTGGAGTGCTAAATATTGTGGGTATTATATATTGGGTTTTGGATTTAAAGAACTTTTTCCCATACACACAATGAAAACATAACCATAAAATATTGCACATTTTCAGTGGAAAAGGTTAAATTTAACTTATTGTTTTTAGTTAAATACTTCAGCTCTCTATTATACTTGAAAGCGATCCACAAAACCATACAGTTATTTAAGATCTTTTAAAATAGCTATTGACTCAGTTCTAAATTATTTTACTATCTTTTATAGGTGGTTTGCATTGGATCAGTGGCAGAACTGGAAGAGCTGTCAGGAGAGAAAGTCACTGATCTCCACAGAGAAAGGTCAGTCACTGAGAACATGCATCAGCATGAACTGCACCAATATTTAATTAGCAACTGTTAAGCAATAGGAGACTGAAATGTTACTTATTATTTTCTTAAACCTGAAAAACTGATTGAGGTTATTTTTTGGAGGGTTTGAAGGCCAAAAGACTAACTGGGTTTAAAAAAATTAGATAATTTCATGGAGGATAGCTTTATCGATGGCTATTAGCCAACACGGTCAGGGACAAAACCCCATGTTCTGTGTGTCTCATAACCTCTGATTGTTGGAAGCTGGGACTGGACAACAGGGATGGATAACTCAATAAACCATCCTGTTCTGTTCTTTCCCTCTGAAAGCTCTGGTACCAGCTGCTGTCTGAAGTCAGGATACTGTGCTAGATGGACCATAGGTCTGGCCAAGTATGGTGGTTATGTTCTTATGGAACTGCAATTTAAGATTGATACTAAATCTACAAAGCAATTTTAAATTCTAAAAATTTTCATATGAACTCTTGATCTGTTGGAAACTAAATATTTTTCCTTATTGAATGCCTAAGTATAATATGGATTAAGTTCTTATTATACCAAAGATATCTTAATATGTTCCTCTTTTTCTCTTGTAGCATTGATCATCTAACCATCCCTTCACGGTGCGGAAAAGGAATGTTGCACCGTGTTTCTGAAGTCTTTGATTGTTGGTTTGAGAGTGGGAGCATGCCTTATGCACAAGTCCATTATCCATTTGAGAACAAAAAAGAATTTGAAGATTCATTTCCTGCTGACTTCATTGCTGAAGGCATTGACCAAACTAGAGGATGGTAATATTCTTTGTTCCAGATTTGAGAGAGCGTGCATGCTTCACATATGAACCATCCCTAAGTGATGTGAAACTGTAAGCATACAGTTTTCATTAAAATGCAACCACATCCATGGTGGGAAGGAAGTATTCACCAAATATTGAGGCATCCCTTATTCTTTCTGAGACGTGCCATTGGATAGTCTCATAAAAAACCTGCTACAAAGTAAACCGTGCAAGTCTTTTAACACAAAAGAAGGAAACACTAAGTTGACTTGGCTGAGACAAAAACTGTGATTCTGGGGTTGGTAGTTACTTCGTGCTTGATGAATAAGCCAGTAAACCACCCTATAGATGCAATTTAATTTTTTTTAAATTGGTTTAACAGGGAAGTGTGATGTATGTAATTAAGTCTTCCCCTTGTAGGAGACACTTCCTTTTAAAAAAATGCAAACTTCTAAACCTAAATATGCTTCCACAATGTTGTGAGTTGCTCCCTCTACTGATATCTCCTTGTCCAAACAAATCTTTCTTGATGTAAACATAAATCTTGTTCTAATTTCAGATTTGTGTCTGGCTATTCCTTATAGTTATTTGCTGGTCTTCTGGCCTATTTAGAAATATCTGACATTATATGTCTTTGACATGTAAGTTTTGAGGTTGACTGTGTTTGGTTTAACAAACCTTTCTTATCTAGACTTTCCTGCCATTGTTCCAGATTAGTGTAGTTGACCATGTAGAAGTGGTACTTAAACAATAAACAGTAAACAATCTGTTAAATTTCTAAGTCATACAGCAACAGGTGAGTTTAATTCTGTATTATCTTGTAATTAATCAGTATAATTGTTTATTTAATTCCACTCATTTTTGCAAATCTCTGTTATTAGAGAGAAAGATTTAGGCTTAGTTTCAGAAGGCTGGTTGAGTTGGGTTGAACAGGTACCACTGAGGACAGAATATGAATATAGTAGAGTTGCACAGTTATAAATGAAAGCCTAATTTAATCTTCTAGTACTTGGTTTCTGGTGATGATGTGTGAGATGAAAAGAACCGAATTTGATTTCCAAAACCTAGGGATTGTTCTTTTAAGGTTGGCAATCAAAGAACTATATTTTATTTGCAAACTGAGCACAGATAACACATAATCACTGAGAGACCAGAAGCCTCATAAAATTTTGGCTACTTTTCAGAGCAGAACTGTGTTTTGAACTCTGTTCAAAGCAGTGGATAGTATTTTAAATGGCTCCTCACTAAAACTTTGCACACAGTCAACACTTCCATTATTATTGCCCATGTGTTCATACAGCTGATGAAGTGGGTTACAGCCCATGAAAGCTTTATGCCCGAAGAAATTTGTTAGTCTTTAAGGTGCAACAGGACTAGGTTGTTTTTACCCCATATGTGCTTCCTTGGAAAGC
Organism: Pelusios castaneus; assembly: GCA_007922175.1. NCBI lineage: Eukaryota > Metazoa > Chordata > Testudines > Pelomedusidae > Pelusios > Pelusios castaneus. Next base: position 6,417,488 of record ML685819.1, on the reverse strand, counting down.
CTGATAATATATGGAAATATTCTATTAATTATTTATTACAATTCCAGTATTCTTCGTCAGTAATCCTTTCCAATTTTGTTCTATTAACCCTATATTTACTTTTACTATTTTGTTCCTTATACATTAAACTTCATTTGCCACTTGTTAGCCCATCTGTTTAGATCTTACTTCAGTTTGTACTCCCCATGTTTATATATTAATTTACTATGAATTCTCTGTGTCTATCAGAATGATTATTAATGAAGAATATTTATTAGCATGAATCCCAACATTGAAGGGACTCAAACCCTTGTTATTTTGAGACTCAACTTTCTGTAGGTCATGACTAGTCTTTGCAGAGAATTCCTCATATAATTTTCTAGACATTGTGTTACTGAGCGCTGATTCCAGATTCCCTAATTTAATGGATTAGTTTTTGTGAATACTTCATTTAATAAAAGCCCTAGAAATAAAGATTTACTTTATTCAGTACCAGTTCAAGAAAGGGACATGCATCTTATTGTAGGCAGTTCAGTGGAAATCACTGCTCACTGTGCAATTGTGATTTAAAAAAACCTAACATAAGACTCGTAGGGAATGAGATGTGGAATGGCGAATATTCTAATTCTTTTATATAAATCATTTATGCAGCCTCATTTGTCATATTGTATGCAGTACTAGTCATACCATCTGAAAAAAGATATTGCAAAAATGAATGTGGTTCAGAAAAGACCAATGAGAATTGTCAGAGCCTTGGAAAAAAAATCTCCTAAAGAGCGCATAAAAAGACTGGGATTGCTTACTTGAGAATGGAGATGAATGAAAAGAAACACGACAGAAGTATATAAAACAATGAGTATAGAGAAGTTAGATCAGAAGTGCCTGTTCCCTACCTCATAGTACAAGAGCAAAGGGACCGTCAATGAAATTAAAGAGTGGGAAATTCAAACCTGATAGAAGGAAATAGTTTTTCACACAAAGTGTTACTTAGCGTTGGAGTTCATTGCCCCAGAAGTTGTTGTTGAGGCCAAGAATTATTTTAACAAGATTCTAAAAAAGGATACGGTATTGACATGGATTTTTAAAAAAAATGTCATAATTAATGACAGTAAAATAGCTGGAAGGGATATTAAGCTTTGTGCTTCAGGTCTTATCCAGTCTGACTATTAGAGAATAGATTTTTCCACATATGCATATTTCAGGGTTCTTAGGTCATCCTCTGAAATATGTGGGTTTTGCCATTGTTCGAGCCAAAATACTGGCTGAGATTGAATGCTAGTCTGATCCGGTGAGACATTTCCTAAAATAAAATCTGGTAGAATTACTAAAGAAGTATTTTTCAGTGTGGTGGTTTTAGTCTAAATGTGAGGCCACTGTAACTTACAAAACTGTTGAATAAGCACACCTTCTAGTTTCTCTTCTGAACAATAAGATTAGTGTTCATGAAAGGTAGCAAATATACAGCACCAAACACTAAAGTCTGCCCTTTCTCATGTTTAAGGATGTCAGCCTTGATCTGGAGGGATCATTTTTTGGTGGGAGAGTGAGTCTGTTTTTGTCATTTTCAAAAGAGAGGTCATCGGTAATGCCAACTGTGATTTGTTTTTTGTGATATGTACATTCATCCATTGGGTATTGGACTGAGCCCAGCAATTCCCTTTATGTACTGTAGCCTATGTAAAAGCTGCCAGATGGTGGTTATTTTCACACTCTACATGGCTGGGGTAGATTGCTTGATGGGGCTAGCTTTTATTAACAATAGCATAGAGTTCACCTCAAACCTTCTCTCCAGTTTTGATTGCTCTTAAGCTTCCTCTCTTCGGGCCGCTGAACCTGTACCTTAAGTCCTATTCCCTCAAGAGAGCTGCTCTTAACCTCTTTATATTCCGATGGGCTATTAAGCCATTGCCTCAGAAAGTCATGAGAACCCACGTAAGCCTTTTCCAAGATTATCATCTGCTAACAATGTGGTGTTTTTCAAATAGAAGCGGCTAGCCTATTACAATCTCAATAAAGCTATTCATTTTCAGACAGAAAAATGAGTTAAGATAAGAATTGTTCCTCTTGAATTATGGCAACATCAGGCTATACAAGAAGGTTGTTAGATTTCATTGTTGTTGTAAAGCTGGTTTACGCTCCGGGACTTTATCACAGTATCTTCATAATACTCATGAAGGACTGAGATTCAGGGAAATGCTAAAGAATATATCCTCCTAACTATGATAAGCTAAATGACATCTCTGTTGAATGACCGATCAAGTCTGAAATGTTTGTGCTTTAAGTAGACTGTATTTGCAAAACCTTGTACAGTGGTTAGAATTTAGAAATATCTTTAGAATTACAATTTCTCAGTTACAAGCAAACAGTTATTTTAGGCAGTACCCTTTGTAATTAACTTCCTTTTTCTTTGAGCATTGGTAACTCCATTGTATGTGTTAGACATGCAGATGTCTTTATCAGATTGACTAATATTTAAAACAGAACATTTTGTAACCCAGATCATGCCCTACCTATGAGTAGACATACAAGAGTTAATTGCTTCGCTAGGCCTTTAACTTCTGATGGAGTTCGTCAGTGTTGATTAGGGTAGGATGGGAGCTTACTCCAACCCTACCCAACTTTTACTTGTTTTGTGCAAAACATTTTACCAGCATTGACTGTTGTGAAATGCATGTTTTTAATTTGTTTATAGATGTACATATAAAAACATTCTGTAAATGGAAAACTTAAAATCACCAAGCAGAGCCTGTAAAGCTAATCAAACCACAGACTAAATAGGAGTATGTAGATGATATTTTGAAATGGCTGCTACCATAATTGTCATTAAAATCATTACATTAACTTTTGTAATTAATTAATAATAGCACTATTTACACTACACACTAGGCATGTTTCAAATAGTTCCAAATACATGGTCCTCTATGATTGTGGGAATTCTTCTGTTCATATTTTTAAGATCATGTACTCTCTAACTTAATATCCCTGGAGAAGTCTCTTTTATCACTAGAAGATTTCTGCATGTACTGCCTTACAGTGCATAACTCTCATGTATGAGTATCCCATAAAAAGCTCCAAGACACTGAAGTACTTTCTGGTCAAAGTCAGTTTGTCATCTGTTTTGCATGTGTGTTGCATGTATATTTTACATGCAATATCCAATCACAGTTTGTCAGTTAGGTACTCTTATTAGCTGAAGGAAAAATTTTCAGTCATTTAGCTTTGACTTCTTTGGTCATATGGGCAAAAGCTCAGTGTAGGGGATTGAGGATTTTTTCTTTTGAAGAGTAAAGATGAGGGAAGAAAAAAGGGTGGGGTGGAACACAAGGAGGAGAGTAGAGAATTACTGAGAAGGGATCAAGAATGGAGAAGTAGCTTAAAAATGGGAAAGATTTGTTTTCTCTTTTGTGTATGTGTGGATGTTTGATAAAGATTTGCAAGTTGCATTGTAATTTGGTTGGTGAAGAGGTTTTACAGCCCAGAGGGGTATGTGCCTCGAGAAGATAATGCGAGTTGAAAGCCTCCCTAGGGAATAAGAATCACAGCTTTTATCTAAGCCATTTTATAAATGCAATAATGGACATAAGCAAGTTTTACAAAACTTGGATATCCAAATACCACAGATGCATTTCAGTTCGATGCAGCTTTTTGAGATCCAACCCCTTTAGAAGATACAGATGAACACTTTTTTCAGAACAGGATTTCTTCTTTAAATTTTATGCAAATACACAGTTTTGAAGCATAATCTTCTGTGGCTCAGTCGGAGACAATTAGCTTACATAAAATCATCTTTTGTTTAAAGGTTGCTATAGCTGTAGTGCTGTAGACTGTTGTTGCTCTCTTGGGATGCGGATGTATTGGATATTCTCCCTCAGCTGAGAAGGCAGTGCCGCACCATCAAACTGTTTTAAAATAAAAAATTGTTGCACAAGCTCAGACCTCTGACAAGAATCCTCTTTGTAAACGTGAAATTATTAAACTGCTTCACATCTCCACTTACTATAAAACTTCTTAGCATCTTAAAACCAGCAATACATTTAGACATAAGTTGTGATGTAGGTGCCTGTGTGGCAGCAAATCTGAGTATCTCAAGTATTCTAGAAATCTAATATACATATTGCAGAAAATACAGCAAAAGAGAGACTACCTTGGCAGTCCCATAGTATTTGAAAATCCTGTTCATTCTTTTATTTTGCCACCTCATTTGAGATCTTGCATTACTGCTGCCATCCTTCATAGTGAGAATTGGGTGGGACTTGCTTCAGAGCTAGTCAACTCTCTAACCTACATAGAGAAGTGATGTTTTTTGCTGTGTGAAGCTGTCTCCATTTAGTGCTCATTTACACTTAGTCGGCAGCAGCCTCTTGGCCCCTTCACCTGCTGGCTACCACCACCACTGGAAATTAAGACAACAGAGTCCAGTGGCACTTTTAAAGACTAACAGATTTATTTATCGCATGAGCTTTCGTGGGAGAAAATCCCATTTCGTCAGACGTCTTTCTACAATAGACTAACACGGCTACCCCTTTGGCACTGGAAATTAAATTTGTGTTCCATAAAGATGGCCATTCTGGCTCATGATTCATTCCTGGATTTAACTTCCTGTTAGTAGGCATTCCAACACATTGATGTTTAAATTCACACACTGTTCCGAGGTACACAGTAGGCACAGAGGGTGCTAATGTAAGGATGGAAATTCATCTTCACTTTATTAGAAGTATATGTAAGAAACTGTAGTGTACATTTTTGTTTGTGTTTTAGGGATTTTAAAAATTTGATGTTTAAAAGAGGTGAAGTTCTCCGTTTTCCTGTCTTCCAACCTTGCTAATTCTTTCCAAAATGTTCTACCATCATTTATTAGTTGTATAGCACTTCTGTATAATATTTTGGGAAATAACAGGAAACACATTTGTACAATACACTCTTCTTAATGTCTTTTTCAATTAGATGTCCACTCAAATGTTTTTTAATTCTAATATGCTAGAGTGAATAAACCCAGCTTAATTGAAATTAGATTTGTAATTGAGAATATAGTGCTTTAGTATAACGTGCCTAGAATACAGTTTGAATTGGCTGACGATAAACTTATTGCTTTTGTTTCAGGTTTTACACTCTACTTGTACTATCCACAGCTCTTTTTGGGAAGCCTCCTTTCAAGAATGTAATTGTAAATGGGCTGGTTCTTGCTAGGTTAGTATATTAGTTTTCCTTCCTGAACAACTTTTTTTTATAATCTAGTTAAAGCAGGTTTAGATATGTTACTTTAACTCACAAGTGGGATGTTTGGTAGCCTAGATTCAAGTACATAGTGGATAGAGTTAGATCAGCTTTGGCTACCAGGGAGAGAGAAAATTGTCACAAAGTAGTAAATGCTGAAGAAGATGAATTTAAATGACCACAAGAGAGGGACTTTTTATCTCGTATCTAGCAGTTATGCCTAGTCCTTTACAAAAATATTTGCCCATAAAGCTAGTTAAAATTGGAGGGAACTGAGGAAAGAAATGATACACCCCTGTGCGGAAGGAAAGAGACCCTGTTTTTAAAACATGTATATATTGATTTAGAGATTTATATTTTTATATCACTAAATATATTTTGCAGTGCCATAACTTGCTACATCTTCAGGATGGTGATAGTGATCCAAAGCATATGTTTTGTTTTTATTCTCGTCTAGTATTATGCACCTTAATTTCTCTGAGGAAGATGGATTCTTTTAATGAGCCTGTAACTTAGGAGCCTGTGCTTTCAGGTTTTCTTGGTGCTCTGGAATTGTCCCTCATGCTGAAATAGTGTGCTGAATGCATGACAGTGGCTTGGGTAGCTACAAATATTGTGACAATCGAATCCGAGTTTTAATCAGCAAATATTTGGAAAGGAAGTTGGATGTAATGGGACACTTAATTAGCAATTCCTGTCATGTCAAAATCCTAGGAACTCATTCCCCACACTTGGCATGTTTTTTTAGTGATGGCCAAAAAATGAGCAAACGTAAGAAGAACTATCCTGATCCAGTGAGCATTGTAAATGGTTATGGAGCTGATGCACTAAGGTAAGAACTGACAATTCTTTCTCTGGTTTCACACTCCCTGTTTCTCCCCGGTAATGTGGGTACCTTATATTTCAACTTCCTATGAATAATTATATCAGATATGTATACTAGAAAGGTTCATGGGTTTTTTTACAGATAACACTAGGAAGGAAGTTGAGTTTAGGGTATTTCAGACCTCTGTGGTAAGGAAACAGTAGAAGGGAAGGAATGACCCAGGGGATTGGTAATGGTTTATGGAGCCTTGAATGTCTAAATCATTGATTGAGATCCTAACAAGGTTGATAACGATTGAAGTTAATTGCTATCTGATGGCTTTTTGGTTAGGAAATGAGTTGTGTCCAGTTCCTACTGAATATAATATGTTCACTTAAGATGACACAGATTGGTATATAATTGCTGGTATTCTGAGCATAAAGGCCAAGTGTTTGAATGATCATGAAAACTATGATTAATTCACTTCAGGGATAGTTACACTACAATAGTGTAGCTGCACGGTGGGGGGAAAATTGTGCAGTTGCTACCTGTGCTATCTATATACAACCTATGGAAAAAAGGTTTTGTTTGCACTGCTGTTTACTAGAGCATCTTCCATAAGCATTATGTTTAGTTAAAATTGGAGAAAAAGTGAAGGGGACAAATCTGAATATATTTATGGTCATATAACACCTTAGTGATTGGACTATCTAGGTCTTTGGGTAATTTAACTTGTTTCATTAAAATAACAGTATGAGAGACAGTAATTTGGCTGGAGCAATAAAATCTCTTCAGTCTAAAGGGGAAATATGGACATTTAATATCTGGATTAATATCTTGTTTTACATTTGCAAAAAGTCATTTGAATGTTGCTGCATTAAAGTTATTATATATGGCAAGGAATAGTAAATTTATTGCTTTAAAGTTAACATTTAGTTTAAGAAGATTAGACTCTTGTTTGAATACTTTGAAAAATGGAACAGAAGTCTCTACTTCGAGACAACTTTAAAATGTAAACCACTTTTTTGTTCATATTTTAAAAACATTGAAGTTCCCTTTTGGTAAATAAGAACTTAGATTGACTGTGAAGACTTGAATAGACTTCTTAAGCTGATCAGCAAGTTCAGACCTTTTTATAATAGTGTAACAGTGGTCTGTAGAATATGAAAAAGCAGGCAGTTGGTAGATAAAGCAACATGACTGCAGAGATTCCCAGTGGTTAATATAGAGGATTGAAAACCTCAAGTATTAAGTTGTTTGTTTTTTTCATAATTTTTTTCTGCCTTACAAAAATAAAAGCCCAAAATGCTGAAAAATATAATTCCGTATTTTCCCCATTTTTGTTCAGTAATAGACTAATTCATTTTTCTGCCTGACATGCACACTCTGTCATGTTTATTTATACATACACCCACACACAGAGTACAAAGCCATACACAGTAGGTTCATTTAAGGAAAGACCTCTGTGATTCAACTGTTTGTGCTTATCCACTGAAGCACTTGATATAGTCTGTTTATAGAATAAGCTACTTTTGATTTTCTCATTTTGGCATTGCTTCCATACAGAATTATGGTATCTTTTGTGGAGGAAGTCTCTCCATCCCCCTCCCCCCAGTAAAATCTTTATGGACTGTAGCTTCAAATTAATCTCAGCAGCATGCTAGTAAATATAGCATCCCTATCAGTTACACACATAAATTGCTTAAATGTGTAATTGGATGAGAATTATAGATGGAAAGAATAGCTAGGTAGCAAAGAGCATTAAAACACTGGCTTTTGACTTTGAGTCTTTAGTTCCAATATTCTTTGACCTGTATGTGAAACCATTCAGTGTCTGAGTGTCTACATGGTGCAGCAATGCACACCAGAAAGGATGTACAAGAGCCTCCTTCAAGTATAGAGCTCTGACTGCCTGGTGTTGATCCAACTGATGCATTCTAAAAGGTGCTCAGTATGTGTTAATGTTGTATTGTTTTCAAACAGGACTACATTCACACACAACTAAGAACTTCAAAGCCTCCTACAATTTTATATCCCTTCTGGTGTGCAGTTGCTCCATGTAGACAACTCCTAAACATTAATGCCGCCATCACACTTCGATAGTCTTGACAGCCTTAACTCAAATTGGGCAGTAAGATGAAGCAGTGTTATGAGGGGGTTAAAACGTTCATTCATTCTTTCTTGCTTTCTTGTGAGCATTTTCTCTGGGAAGGAAGGAATATGTTTGTACTAGAGTCTCTACTCCACCTACTTTGTATCCCCAAAAGCATGGCAACAAAAATGGTGGCAGGGACTACTGGAAATAATGGGGTCAGTGGGGAGAAGAAGGAAATACTTATTTCTATGAATGTTGCATGTTTTTTGGGGGTGGGTGGGGTGGGGGTGGAGGGTACCAATTTAACTGTTTTGATTAGGATTGTGATATTTCTGCCAAAAGCTAAACAAATAAGAAGTCCTCTGGCACTTTTAGGGTGCGTCTACACTTGTAAATTAAGTCGACTTAAGCTTGCTTAAGTCGACTTAATTTACCCTGTGTCTACACTACAGTTTCCTTAAGTCGATTTAAGCAAGTTACTTAAGGAAAATTAAGTCGACTTAAGGAAAATTAAGTCGACTTTATTAAACCTACTTTTACTTCAACTTAAGCCTAAAGTCGACTTTTTAAAGGCAATTTAGGCCAGTGTAGACCTGGGGTAGCCCTAAGTCAACTTAGGGCTACTCCAGGACTCCACCACTGTCCTCCCTGCCAGGGGGCCGGGGGGCACAGGGGGAGCCTGGCATGCCCCCCACAGGGCAGGGAAGAGCCCTGCCCACCCTGCCCCTATGCCCTGCCAGGGTCCCTGTCCCCCTTTGCACCCATGTACAATGGGGCAAAGGCTGAGACCCTGGCACTGGGCAAGGGGTGCCCCCCCGCCCCTGTGGACCTGCCCTAGGTCCCCCTAGCCCCCAGAAGTTGACCTAGGCATCCAGTGTGGATGCTCTAGGTCGACTTTGTAAGTTCCCCCCAAAGTCGACTTTAAATTTAGGTGTGGACATGCTAAGTCAACTTAAAGTCGACTTAGTTAAGTCGACTTAGCTAAAGTCGACCTAAATTACAAGTGTAGACATAGCCTTAAAGACTAACACATTTATTTAATGCATAACTCCTTGTTTGTTTTGCTAAACTAGACTAACATGGCTTACACCTCTGAAACTGCCAAAAGCTATATCAGTACAGCTTGTAATGTGGACGTAGTTGCACTGGAATAGCTTATTTCTCCTTCCCATATAGAAATAATCTATCTTGATATAAGCATCTTTATGTTAGTGCAGCTGTGTCCACAGTAGGGGGACTGTTCTGACTTAAGTACAGCAGTCTAGTTAATGGAGTACAATTTTTGTCTGTAGTCAAGCCTTGGAAGTCAGCAGTTTTTCTGGCTCAACATACTAAAAACCTATTTAGTGGAGACGTCTGTGGTTCAGATGGTACAGTTAATATTTCTGCTTTGGTGGTGTGGATCAAAAATTGCAACTTCAGAAGAAATAATTTCCAAATACCAGTTGGTGACTGAGTTTTCTCTGCATCTTTTGGAAGGAATGAACATGTGGATTTTGCCCTTCTTGCTATGTCAATACATTTTTTTTCTGGGAGTTGGATTTCTTCAGCTTGATACCTAGTGCCTGGTAAGGGTATACTAATATATATCACCATGAAGTTCGGATTCATGGTGAATGTGAACTGGTCTCTGTGATTGTGGAGTTAACAAGAATGCAATTTCAGCACTACGTGGCAGGCAAGCCGGTGAAGATTTAGTGGCCATCAAACATAAGCCTAATAAGACTGAATGATTCATAGAAGTATGCAGATTGTCACTTTCTTTGGATTGTTTCCAGAGTAATCAATTTCTTCCTACACTGTCTTACTCTACTTGAAAGTAATGTTTCACTAATGTTGCTATTATCATGTGATTCCCATCTGCCAGCATAGGCAAACAAGTAGGCACTCGGCCATTGTGGGTGAGTGTCTGCACTTCTGTCACACTTAATTTTTTTTTTATCAGAGGGCAATAGCTTCTGCAGCTGAGCTTCTGATGGCTTTACTGATGCCTTATCCTTCAAAGTCCAGACTGGTGTCCTAGCAATACAGCTCTGTGAAAATGTGCTGTTTGCATTTGGTAATTAATTTTCATGTCATGAGGTGCCAGAAGGAAAAATTGTGTGAAAGAATATAGCAGTGTTAATGTTAATTCAGATGTCATCCAAGATGTACATATTTCTCTCATTTTAGAAGGTAGTTCAGTGTGCCACAAAACCGAAACCCTGTACTTTGCTAATCTAGACAGTGTTTAACCTCAAATATCACTTGCTGCTTTTTCTCACTCATGAGATGAGAAGGATCTCCAAGAAGATTGTCTGTATTTTCTTCTCTAATACCTGAAGCTTTTGATGGTCTGCAGAGTGTCTTTTGAGACAGTGTCATTTATGCCAATCACTGGAAAACATCAGTTTTTTTCCTCAGGCCTTTTTTAAACGTAAGGAATCAGGTCACTGTTTTCAATGATGCCTTGCTAGCACACCAGAGTGCCAGGTTTTCAGAAGACCTAGGGTGGTAGGATTAAGGTTTTGGGTTTTTCTTTTAGGGGAATTGGACAAGAGTTGTTTTTATGTTTCTTGAGTTGGAGGGTGTCTCCTATATGACCAGCTACTCGGTGTGGAGACAAGAGAGGTGCAAAATGATCACAAATGTTAAGTCCTGTGAAAATAGTTAAAGTTAAAGCACAGGGATTTTCATATAGTTGTAATATGGATCATAAATAAAACGTCAAAGTTGTAAATGTTCAGTCTGCTGTGTCATTTCACTCCTTCTGTTTTAACCCTCAGGCAAGGCTGTATTTCTTCCTTGCACACACAGCTGATGTAAACACTTGTACACGACATTAAATGTCATATAGATCTGTAGCAAGTAAGAGAGTTTTCTGGTTCAGCAAACACAGGCCACGTTACGGTTTTGGGGTAAAGATATTATTGCAGGTAGAACAGACTCAGGTAAAGACTGCCTTAAAAAAGGAGTTTGACCACAGTCAAGAGTCATTAAAATTACTGAAAGCAAAATAAACTGTTGTTTCATGCTTATTTCTTTGCTTTACATTCAGAAACATTTCATTATGACTAGCATTAAAAACAAATTTCTTCTGAAGACATATTTAGTCCAGAACAGTCCATGCTTCTGGTACTAAAAATTTATTTGCAGTCTCTTCAGTGTACTGTAATTACACAGTTTCTAGCATGCAAGGATACCAGATAAAACCAGGAAGAGTGCATGTTTTCTAGCGTCTGCAGTACTGTTTGTTATTTACCTATGTTACTTAAAGGCCATTTGCTGTAATGGTAATCTTGGAACCCAGTGGGTAAAGATTAAAATTATATTTATGTAAAATAAATTCCGAAAATTTAGAGATGACTTATTACTCATTTGCAGTGCCTGTTCTGTACATTATTGTCAACTCTGAGCGGTCCAAAATCACCAGTCAGACCCATATAAATCATGAAACTGCCTCACAAATCATGAGATTTTTTTTAAAATTACATGATAATTTTTGGTCTGTTTGAAAGTTTTTGTCTTCCCTCTCCCCACCTTGAGTATGAGGGATACAATAAGGCTATGTCTACACGATCACCTATGCCACTCAGAGGTGTGAAAAAACACACTTCATAGCAACACAAGTTAAACTGACAAGTGCCAGTTTGGACCGTGTGAAGTTGGTGGGAGAGCTTCTCCCATCGACATAGCTACTGCTGCTCATTGGGGGTGGTTTAATGATGTCAGTGGGAAAACCCTCTCCCCTTGGCATAGAGTGGCTACATGAGAGGCCTTACAGTGGCACAGCTGTGCTTATGTAAGCTCTGTGGTGTAGACATGGTCTTAGTGTCAAAAGCTGCCAGATTTATTGAGTAAGGTGCCTCCTCGTGCTTCCATCCGAGGGTATAAGCGACAGCACACATCGACCACCTTGTTCCACTGTGAACAGAAGAGGATCTGGGCTACTGTTCCCCAGGAGATAGAAAGGGGGCAAGCTAGTCTATCAGAGGAGGTTCCCCTGGCCTGGGCTGAAGTTTCTGAGCAAGCTGGAGCTTCTTGTATCATTTTGAGACTGATTTCAGCTCAATCAGAATGATGTGACTTGAGGACAAATTGCAAAAGTCCACCAATAGCATGTACAAAGTCTTGTAAAATGAGATTTGCTTCACTATTAACAAATAAATTGGAGGCCAAATCTGTTTCATGTAGATATTTATTTAGTGATTTAGATATTATGCTGAACTATTTTACCTTGCTGTGGGGATTTATTCAGCATACACAGATATGCTGACACTGTAATAGATTTTTCCAGCATACACAGACATGATGACACTGTAATTGGAAGTTCACAGCCAGGTCGGACAAGGATACTTTATCTCAAATGGCGTACTGCCATATTAGCCTAGGCGCCTCAGTGTTCAGAATTTTATCAGACTCTCCTGGGAATCAAGGACAAGAAAGGTAGTAAACAGAAAAATAAATCCTGGAATTGTGTAACTTGTTACAGACCAATAGTTTAAAAGTTTGCTTTGCACAACAATGTATGTACCAATCATTTGCCCTGTCAAAATTGGTGGTGGGATTAAAGAAAAGTATACAAATCTTTACTTATGTATCAATAAACAATGCTTGCTTGCAATCATATTGGTTGTTACGCTTGATCCAGACCCGCATGAGACTCGACACCTTGGCACATATTAGTCATCTAAATTCATCAGAAAGTTTCTTCTGTTTTAAGTAGTAATCCTTTCTGTACTGCTGACGTTCATTCTTTACCATCTTTTTGCCATAACAACTGTATTTTATGTATTAAGGTGTATGTGAGAAGGCCTTTCAAGAAGAATTCATGGGCCAATAGTCTTGAATGTATTCTGTCAGCCCACATTAAAATTTTCAAGTGCCCTAAAGGAAATCTCTGTATAGATTCATTAGGTTAGAAATTAGTGTTCTAAAAAATTATAAAACATGACAAATTGAGTTCTGAAATCTGATACTGACAAATGTTGAAAAGCTTTTGGCAAGTTCAGTGAAGTACTATGTACATCTTTATTTTAAATAATTGTATAAGTTAAGGTAGCTGAGGGAGTCTCTAGTTCTGACCTAGGTTATGTTATAGTTAAGCTAGTAGAAACTAAGTTGTCTTTGTAGTTCAAATATTGGCTTCAGGCAGTGCAAATTTAAGGTTTAAAAAGATTAACTTTTTGCAAATCTAAGTGGATACTCATTATGATACACTTAAAGATATGTAAGTGAACACCGTTCTCAGCATTACCACAAAAATTGGTTTGAATTTCTGTGCTGATTTGTAGTAGATTTACAGGTTACTGACTCTAAACCTTATTCTACATTATTTTAGTTTTCACTGCTTACTTTTAGGAATATGGTAATTTTTTTAAACTAACACACAAACATTATGCATTATTCTAGATACCAGTGGTTTTATTTGGTACTTGAAAAAAATGTTGGCACATTCAGTGCCTGGCAGCAGAGGTTGCCTTGTTTTGTTCAGTAGGGACACCGTATGGTGACTAATACCTGTATTGTTGGTTCTAGCAGGGTAATTGGCTAAGAGGGATAGTGACTCGAATTAATGCGGTTGTGGAAATGAATGCTCCAAAAATGGGCATCCATGAGATGAAATAAGGGGGAAGAAAGGAAGGATAAGCAGAAAGTGAAGATCCCTTGTCTAAGCCACTATTACAAGCTAATTGCTCTTCATGCAGTGTGGGAGAAGCTCAACTAGTGGCTCTTAAAATTGTCTATCCTGCCTGTCAGAATTGAGTATATAGTGGGAAGATATTTTCACATCAGTTTTGTTCTCCCTGGTGACTTTGCTTCTGCAGAGCTGCACTGTAGGAGTTGTGAGCCTGCTCTTGTGCCTGGCCCTGAATCTCTTTGTGCAGTACTGGCATTTAGCAGGCGTGTGCAGAATATCTCTCAAGACCATTATTCCGTTGAGTCAGATTGTAAATGCTTGCTTTTCACCATTCCTTTCTAACCATCTTCCAGTGCAGTTGTGATGGCTTACTCCCTCTCCTTTCGTGTGTGTAAGTTAGCTTTTTGTTCTTTGTATCTGGTTACAGACCTTTTAAGTTAGTTACAGGGAAAGTTGTATTGAAAATTTTCTTGACCACCCCTTACCCCCCCATATCTGGCTAAGATATGTTGTGGGCCTTGTCAGTTATGGTGGAGGCAGAGAAAAAGGCAGGGACCAGATTTCCTTCCAAAAATGGATTTTTGCATGGTTAATGGTTTCAGTGCTTTTTGGGAAGGATGCTCTTCTAGGGGATGTGATCTTTGTGAAGTCATGTCTTCCAGATCCAGAAATGAGATGGGGGGCAGGAGGGTTATGTTTCGACCCTGTGAGCTCAGCAGAAACTGATATGAGAGGGTACCTCCTGGACCAAGTAGGTCAAATTTGAAGACTTCCTTAGTATGGAAGTTGGGATCCTTTGGGTTCCCTACTATTTGAGGAAGCCCTAAGCAAACAATCCATCTGAGTGGTATCCATTGGCAAAGGACATAAGACTTCCAGAGACCAGCCTTATCTTAACATGGGTCCTTGAAAACTAGACCAGTTAAGAGAATACTCTCTGAAGGATTCAACGTGTGACTCTAGTCAAGCCTCAAGGAAGCCATCCTCCTTGGATTCAAGGTGAGGGCTGGAGAGATTCTGAAAAAGGAGAGGCCAGCCTTCCCGCTGAGGTGATTGGATCACTCCTCAACATCCAAACAGCTTTTCAATAAGTCACAACAGCAAGAGCACTTCTGTCTTATGGACTTTGAGGAGAAGATATCTTAATATTCTGATTCATGTTTGGTTCTTAAGTCTATTTTCCTTCTGAGTTCCACCATGTCAGTACAGGCAGTAATCTTGCTAGAACAAGAATGTCACTATGGTACCAACGTTCATATTTTCAGCATGCTGCACCTACTTTTGATTTTGTCTTTTTATGGATTTCGTTTTCCTGTGAATCCATCTTCTCTAGTGTTTTTCTATTGCCAGATGCTTCTAACACTGTGCCTCAGCATTTGCTGTGGTTTGTAAAACATTTTGGTAAGTATTTGCAAGTTTAAGCATTACGTTAAAGAATGTAATTTTTTGTTAATCATTATAATATGAACAATAGAGACTATAAGGGAAATCCCATTAAACTTCTTCCTGGTTGACCCCTATTGTCTTATTTCTCGGCAGGCTGTACCTCATTAATTCCCCTGTTGTAAGAGCAGAAAACTTGCGGTTTAAGGAGGAAGGAGTAAGAGATGTGCTGAAGGATGTCTTCTTGCCCTGGTACAATGCATACCGCTTTCTCATTCAAAATATTGTGATCCTGCAACATAAGGTAGGACGCTTTGAGATACTGAAAAGGCAATGGCTAATTTGTACGTTTGGCACTTTGTGTTTATGGATTTTATGATATGGTATGTAAATGACATACCCCTTGCCACAAAGCCTACCACACTCCTTTAGTCGCCTGTTGATCTCAGCGTCTCCTCTTGCTCAGCTATTTGGATCTGAAGAACAGTTTCCTGACCCTGGCCACCATGATTCTATCCTGTGCTCCAAGATCATGAGCCAAAGTCCACTGAAGTCATTGGGAGTCATTTTCATTGACTTCAGCTGGTTTTGGATCAGGTCCCAAATACTGTAAATGCTAATCTTCCCTTCTAAGCAGGAATGAGAGCACTCATGTGTATATCAAGGAAAATAGAAGGTAAGAGGAAGGATAAGGATAGGAAATGGGGTTAATTTTCAAGTTAACTGCTATTGCTGATGCATGCAACTTATTGCTATAGCTTTTTAGCCCTCTTCTTTCCCCTCCTCATGGTTTGGCTACATTCCTTGTATGTCCTCCCATATATTACATCTGAAACATAATTTTTAGTTGTCTGCAGTGCACTGTGGAGGTTTATGATGTTATAGAAATGACAGGAGGTAGAAGCTTACTAATGCCTGTAATATGTTTAGTCTTTTTGCTCTTACAAATATTATTCCTTTTCAAAGTACTGTAAAAACACTTCTTAAATTAAAAAAGCGGGGTTCTTTTGTTAGTTTTGAAATAGACTTTGTGCTATAACAAGTTTATAGTCTTGGAACTAGAATAGAAACATTGAGCAGTGGAGTAGATGCCAATGCAGCACATCCCCATTTAAGCCTGGCTTCAAAACAGATCAATGCTGTTGGTGTCACACTCTGATGAGGAGTAAAATACACCAACCAAACACAAAGTACCAAGGACACCAGAATTAATACATGAAAAGTGCCATGAGGTCCATTTGTCCTATCAGAGCAGACTTCTGTTTTTCCTTCAGCTAACTTGCCTTCCATTTCTTTCCTTGGAAGGAAGTAGCTTGCACTACCCTCAAAACAGAACTTTATTTTACAACAAATTGGCTTATTCTTGTGTTCTGTTGAATTTGTAGTTTAGTTTTGATGATTTTTGTTCAAAATACTTGGTTTTTAAATCTTTTGGAGTGTTGTATTTTCACATAAGAAATTACCCTGTGGTGTAAACTAGAAATTCATCTGAAAGTGAAAGTTTTAAGTTCCCATTCATTTAGTTACTCTTTATTTTTGTAAATCTAAAACATCAGTACACCAAATTATCGTAGCGCTTTCCTGTGATCACTTGGTTTGTTTCAGGTGATTCTTTTGAAGAATTTGAATAATGTTGGATATCACACCATAGAGGTTCAGTCATCTTCAAATCATTCTTCCATTTCCCTGTTCTCAGTTTACAGCATGTGGTGCACATATGTCACCTTAAACTCATAATCTGTTCCAGGACAATAATCATGGGATGCAGCCATTGCACTGTCTTGCATCTTTGTTCTCGTACCAAACTCGTAATCTGTCACTAATTGCATAATCTGGACATGTTTTGTTGTTTTTAGGCAGCAATTGCCACAAATCCATTCTCACCTTCTTGATTGTCAAGGCCTGTTTACTAGATAATAGGAAGGGAGGTTTGAGACTTGGACCCTGTCCTCTTGCTGACCTTTGACTTAAGTTTGGAGTGATACTTATTCAGAGCTTCAAAAGCTTTTTTGTTAGTGTATGTACCAAAACCATCAATCAAGTCACCAATATATCATAAATAAATTAGATTTTTTTGTCCAGAGGATTAGAGAGCAGCAAATCAATAACACTAAATAAAAAAAATTATCATTCCTGAAAAATTACTCTTGCAAGCCACAGTAACTGCATTCATTGTAGATTTGCATAAAAATGTTAGTAGTCAAGAATACTCAGCACTAGACATTCATGAATCATCTTAGCAATAGCAAGAGGACAGCATCATATATAACCTATACTAAATCTTTGTAAAATAGTTATTAAAGGCAAAGACTTGAAGTCAGGGTGGGGAGAGAAAAATTTATCTGCAGTAGGTCTTTAAACATAACCTATAAATGTCAAGACCTAGTGAAAGACACTGCCTTAAGTGCAAGATCAACAGACATAGAGATTCCCTCCAAAGCCTCCAGCCTTGCAGGCCCCCCGCTGCCATCCCTCCGCCACCACTCTTCCCGGCCCTTCTCAGCCTGTGCCTCCTCCCCTCAGGTCCTACTGGTGGCCCTCCTCCCCTTGATCTCCCACCTCAGCCCTCCCAACTCACCTGGCTTTGCTAGTTGGAGCTGCAGGCATTGTGGCTCCTGGTCTGGCTGCTCCTGCCCTGGCTGGCTGCCAGCTGGAACGGGGCCCACCCCAGCGCGGGAACCCTTCCATGGCATAGGGCCTGGGGCACTTGCCCACCCTGCCCCAAAGGTAGGATCGCCTATGCTCATATCCTGCTTTTTGTCCATTGTAACGCCTGAGTCCTTTTCTGCAGAACTGCTGCCCATCCATTCAGTCCCCAGTCTCTACCAGTGTATAGAATTCTTTTATCTTAAGTGCAGGACTCTGCACTTGTCCTTGTTGAACTTCATTAGATTTCTTTTGGCCCAATCCTCTTAATTTGTCTAGATTACTCGGTATCCACTCTGTATTTGTATCCCTCCCCTCTAGCATATCTATCACATGAGATAAATACATTAAAAGATTGTTAAGAGAGAGATCAACTGATGATGAGTGGTACTGTTTTATAGAATTTAATCTGTACAAGCATCAAAACGTTGTATTACTATTCATTTTCCAATTATGTTTATAGGAAGATGAAATGGAATTCCTTTACAATGAAAACACAATTAAGGAGAGCAACAACGTTATGGATAGATGGATTCTTTCTTTCACGCAGTCACTTGTTCAGTTCTTCAAGGCAGAAATGGCAGGTATGTTCATCTTCTGCTTTTCGTTTCAGTTCAGACAAATACTTTATTTGAGTAATTGTCACTGACTAGTGGCTCGGGATGGGCTTGTACAAAGGATGCCTGTTATCCAGGGATTTTCAGATCAGACTGCCTGAAAGAAGGGGGTTTAAAATAGCAATAAAGGGAAATGTTCAGCTGCAGAATATTAATTTAATTGATGTACATAATATTCTTGCCATTATAAGAACTTAATTCAGATGATATAGTGGCCTTTAGCCAGGAGTAACTTGTCCCAAAATGAGGTAAGCTCAGGGCCGTATCAACACAGGGGCTGCAGCTTCGGGCCTCTGCCTAAAACAGGGGCTCAGCCTGTAGCCTCTAAGGCCCCTGCACTGAACCAGCCCCACCACCCTGCTCAAGCCAGCACAGTGCTGGCAGGCCTCAGGGCTGCTGGGGGAGCCATGTTGGTGTGGGGAGGAAGGATGGGGCCCTGGGGCCAGAGGCCGTGCCCCGCCCAGCCCAGGGGTAGGGCCGGGAGCGCCACGGAGCGCGGTCTCTGGCACCAGGGATCCCTAATGCCAGCCCACCCCCAGGCCACTGTGATAGGGGGCTGGGAGAGGGGGAGATGGGGGGGGGGGAGATGGTGGCGGGAGGCCAGGGCCCCAGGCAGGGGTACCCACACTGGTGCAGTACCAGGGCTCCAGACTAGGGGTGGGGGCTACAATGTTGGGCGGCCTGGGGGCCTTTAATCCGGCCTTGGGTGAGCTACCATGGTTTTTGAAGTACTCACATTCCTTTCTCAGTGCTGTTGTCATTTCCCATTGCAGCTCACCTCAGTAATATAGACTTAGATTTTACTTGACGCAATGGAACCTTTCAGCGAATTAGGGCAATTAACGAACCTATTATAAAAATGTAATGAAAGTAGGACCAGTGACTGAAAGACAGTCTTAAACAAAAATGAGTTTCCCAAAAAATCCAGAGTTGTGAAAACGTTTAAAATGGTGAAGCCAGATAAAATAAACGCTTGTGTAAATTTAATCCCACGTTGGGCGAATGGGACAATTGAATCACCTAATGTTATGTCTTGGGATCCTCTTCAATATGTTGAAGAGAATGGAGTTCTCGAGTTCCTCCTTATATCACAGCACCATGTCCATAGAGGCAGAACTCTGGGATACTCTACCATTTTATGGCTTTTTTTAAAGTATCAAATGTTTTATGCTGTCACATCTCTCATGTATTCATGTTATATTGGCGTGCCATTTAAATGTAGGGGGAAGGTACAGCCACCCACTGAAGCAAATAGTCTGGTGCAGTGAACTATGTACCCATGAGTTGAGACTCAGTGGGATTTAGACAATAACATTTGTGCACACGAATGGATTCCTGGAATTAGAGTTCTAAAGAGAAAAGCGTTGATAGGACTTTAATAACTCAGTCATAGGTTGGAGGTTTATTATAGGAGTAGGTGAGGTTTTGTGGCCTGCATTGTGCAGGAGGTCAGACTAGATGATCATATTGGTCCCTTCTGACTTAGAGTCTGAGTCTCTGAAAAATGTAGAAGAACAGTTATCTTCTTATGACTGAGAGCTCTCCAGTTTGGGGGAAAGGAGGATTTAACAAAGAATGAGAGAGTTTTTATCCTCCAGCTTTGTAAAACAAGTGTGCATTTTGTTAAGAAGCAGCTAACTGTCACTTTAAGGAAAAGCATAAGAAAAAGACAGTCAAGGAGCTGCTCTGCCATAGTAATATATTGATGTTATAGGCTAATGTTTACTTTTCAGGCTAAATTGAAGCATGTTACATTCCCCTAATGTGTCACATCTCATAGTGCCAAGAAAATGAGTGTAACATTTTTCCTTATACTTCTGTATAGAACATCTGAATCCATTATTCTATTGGTTTTTACCTTGTCATAAACTGCTGTACTTATAAAAAATTTATTCAGCTTGGTTTTTTTGATGAATTTTCACATTTATACTTAGAGTATATTTAACTAGATAAAGAGGTGAGACCTTGAAAATACTGAACAAATAGACATTTATAGATTTATTTATAGATTAGGAGTGATAAGAACTAAACTTGATGTCAAACAAACAAGGAGTTCTGTGGCACTTTTAAAGACTAACAGATTTATTTATCGCATGAGCTTCCATGGGAGAAAAATCCCACTTCGTCAGACACTTTGAAGATAAAGCGTCTGACGAAGTGGGATTTTCTCCCACAGAAGCTCATGCAATAAATTTGTTAGTCTTTAAAAGTCCCACAGAACTCCTTGTTTGTTTGGCTGACCTAGACTAACACGGCTACCCCTTTTAAACTTGACATGTATCACAGTGGTCACTCTTGGCAGTAAATACTAAGTGACTGATTAGTTCCTGAGCTAAAGATCTAACTATGTGGATAAGAAAAAAACAGAACACTGAGAAATCAAAATCATTGCAATAGAATTCTTGCTCTTAAAAAGCTGTCTTGAACGTAAGAGGCTATTTTGTGTGTGAGAGAAACCTTTTAATAGGGCATGAAATGAAAAGGTAATCCCCTGCAGTTAAGCTTTTTCTTTTTTGGCAATTTCTGTATTCAGAGTGAAACTAAATTTCATACCAATTGACCACCTATATTACAGTACTTACCGGTTGTCCTAAAACTCTGTTTAATGGTAACTGCTTAATAACAGCTGAATCGATCCACATTATGTGCCATTAATATCAGTTCTGCCACATAGCCAGCAGTTGTGGTATCTGGTATCTAGGCTAAACTTGATTTCTTGATTGTCTCTATTTCATGCCCCACTTTTAAGTGGGTGGGATTGGAGGAAAGAGAAGAAAATAACATTCCAACTTTGGGCTGATTGGGGAGTCTGTGAAGAGTTATGAAAAGCATGTAGGGTAAGAAGAGTGTGTGTGCAGTGGTCCTCCTTGGAAGTATTCTTAAAGACCAGTTCAGAAGTGGTGTAGCTATAATGGAATTCTCCATATTACATTCATGTGATGGTTTCTTTGGTTACTCCTTTGCCCATTTCTTTGTATCATTATTTAACTAAGTCCCTTGACTCTTTGCTCACTGCTTTGTAGGTTTCCCTTCCACAATTTCCCAGGTAAGCTGTTTCAACACACTATTTCCTTAATCCTCCTACAGGGAATGTCTGTGGTTGTCTCCCACATTGACCTTTTAACAGAGAGCATTTTACGGTGCCTCTCCCCCTGTAACTACTCACAGCAACCTAAAAGGAGGGCCAGCAACCCAAGAGCCTGTACTATACCCTCCATCTTCCCTCAGTATCACAGTCCAGAGGAGTGATGGGGATAATCAGGGTTACTTCATCCGAACCTTTCACCTACTAATGGGTTGAATTGTCTACTAGTTCCTTCTGCTTCTTTACTGTGTGCATTTAATATGTAGCAGTATGTATGCCTTTAATGGCTACCTGAAACATAGTTGGCTGAAGCATAGGTAATATAGTCAGTATCTATAATTGATGCATACTTAATTGTTTTCTTGTTTAGTTGGACTCACTGGGAATCCCACTGCCTTGTAGTTCATGCTCCATTATTTTAATTTACTGTAACAAGCAAGCAGTGAGTCATTGGCTAAAAATAGGTTGCTTTTTAAAATCCAGAGGGGGAGTTTGCTAGTATTCAGGTCTAGCCTGATGAGGCACAGCAAAACGGCTCTGTGGTTGATAGCAGCATAAATGTCGTGGACCAGCATTAATGCTTGTGTCTGCTGTTTTTAAACAAGTGCAGAACAAATAACAAAAAAGAGCTTACCCATCAGAGAGCACAACTTCAAATGCTGTTTCCATAGCTCAGCTCCTAATATCTAATCACTAAACTGTAGAATGGAATATTCCATTGGGCGCCGTCTGTTCCTACAAAACCTACAGCGAATTACTACAGACTTTTCCGAGCTGCTGTAAATATATATGATAAAAAATAAGTAATGAACAGGAGCATACTTTCAAATACAGTAGCATATGTAGTACAGAGAGAATTTGTTTGTTTTGTATTTACTGGGTTTGTTTATTTGTGTTACAGTCTAAGTGTCTTCTTTAAGTATAGATTCTCCCCCCACCACATCCTTTTAACCATGACACTGCTTCTGTCTCTGCTTATTCTGGGTGCAGAACAGAGGAATGGACATGATGGGCCTTATTTCAAATAAACCCACAGTTAGGTAGTTCTATGAGGGAACTTAAAACAGAACCTCATTGCTATAACTAGCTTCCATTTTTTAACATTAAATTGTAGCCACCAAAACAAAATGTTAGCACATAAATCTTAGCATTATTTATTTCACCTATTAAGTAATAAAAGTTTAAAGTTGGCAGTTTTGAGTCAAATGTTCATATTCTTTATGATTTGCATTTTGTGATTGTGAAGCACTTAGTACCTCAGTAAATGAAATATTAAATATCTAGACAGATAGTTGAGAGCCATTTAAAGGTGAAAGAAAAGTTGGATTGGAAGTTGGAAATGTAATTAATTCTTAATTGTTTATAGAGAGAGGAAATTTCCTATTTAGAAACAGAGTGATGCATTTGATGCCTTAATGTGCCTATATGCAATATATAAGAGTAAGTTTGCAAATCGCTATTTCTTCGTGCTGGTTAAATTAGAGACGATAGTTCTTTTTTTTTTTTTTGCCTTCTGTCAACTCAGAGTATAATATTGTGGTATAACAGAAGATTCTAGATAATTAAATGTAGATGAAATGTAGTTTTAAAACAAATATCACTGCAAAATATATAAGCACTTTTCTTGTTGTGCATCATAATTACTTTTCAAGTAGGCACAGTAGTGGGATCTCTCTAAAAACATGAAACTGTAAAAATAGTTTTTCTTTTGCTTCGCACAGGACTCCAGAAAGTTTCCTTTTTAGGTTGAAGTATCTAGTGCTTGTTCTTCCAAAGATATTACTAGCTTGTGAAATACATTTGTGAAAACTGCTGTGGGACTCTCAAAGGAAAGGTGTATAATTTGTTAGGTGTTTGATGAATAAAATAAACTCCAGAAGTAAAGGACCATGCTATTAAAAGCAGCTCCTTATTTTTAACAAGGTGTATGCAAGTTAGTAACTTTCGTTTGTTTGTAAAGACTAGTTTATTTAATCCTTCTAGAAAAATTTTGTGTATTAGATAAAGTATACTTATTGAGTAACTAAAGCTGTTTCCCCCTTGTTGGACTTTGGTGTGTGCATGAACCTGTTGTTCATGTTTTTGAATTACACAGAACATAAGAAAATGGTTATGTCTAGCTTATTTGATTAGTATTGTTTATGAGACAAAATAAAATTTCTTTTTATGAAGACTGTAAAGACTTTCATGAAAACAGATTTTATTTATTCTATTCTCTACTCTACTATTTAGCAGAGCTGTACAAGAAACTATCTTGAAGGAAAAAAATAAATGAAAAACATTGCAATACAAATTAAAATGGTTTCTGAACAGATTAATTACATTTCCATTCATGTTTCTCCTACAGTTTTTGGTGAATTTTTAAATACTCATCCGTTTCTTTTAGCAGTGTGTTCAAATTTAGGAATTGCCAAACCATAATAGATGAATGGTGCATTTTGTTATAGATCACCTTTCAGTAGGCTTTAGATTAAGGCATAAAATGCCCATAATACACCTCTGTGCAGTACTGCACTGTGGGTGGCAATTTATTTCTGACCTCCTGTTGGTGACACGCTTATGGCCTAAAGCATGAGAATTGATTATGCTTGTAATTTAAATTTGGTGATACAGTTAAAGTGCAGATTCTAGTAATAGTAGTGTGTCTAATCCCATTTTAAAAATCTTACGAGACTATTTACTTCTGTAAAGTCCTGAGAGTTAAATTCCCAGGGCTTTATATTACTGTGTGATTCTTTAAGGGAAGAATTTGATGCAGAAGGCAAGTGTTTATTCCATTAAGAAATTATTTTTTCCTCCTAGCCTACAGACTATACACAGTAGTCCCCCGACTAGTTAAGTTTGTTGATGTACTGACCAATTGGTACGTCAGAATGAATCGCAGAAGATTAAAGGTAGGTTGCTATTTCTGTTGCTAACTTTTATGATAGATAGAGCCCCATGTTGTTTAAATATATTAGCTAATAAAATCTTTATAGAATCTTCATGTGTTTTATAAAATTGTGTAGCTTTCAGATGAATAGCTGAAATTGCAAATAAATATTATTTTCCCTTTTTACGTCATTCCCCCCCGCTTGTTTTTTCATAGGAAAAATAAAAATACACGATAGCCCATAATTTTTGTTTCGTTGGATAGAATTGAACTGTAAATGTGGGTGTTAAAAACCTAGCATTTATTGTATGAAGGGGTAAAATCAAATATTACACTGTGAGTGGAGTTAATTATTTAAGAAGTATAGATGTTTTTCTGATCCTTCACCTGTCTTCATGGGTTCTTCGAACAGGGTGAAAATGGAAACGATGACTGCATTATGGCATTGGAAACCTTGTTCAGTGTTCTCTATGCAATGTGCCGACTCATGGTAAGGGTCTTACACTCAACTTTAATTATTTAAAGTATTACATTGAATTCCCATGCAAACCTGGGTGCACACTTCTGATCCTTATGATTGCCCTTAGAATCTAACAGACCATAGCCTGAAAATGTGGAAAACAGCTACTGCATTTTATCATTGCATTGTACAGCATTGTCTTTTCTCTGCTCTTTACTTGTACTAAGATTGTGTGTTATAAAAGTTGGATGCCAACTGAGATTATTAAGAGATTTCAGTAATAATGAGCTAAATGCAAGAGGAAGGTGAAGAGCTGGCATCAATTTCATTTGTTCCTGAGGGGCTCTTCCCTGAATAATACTTCGTAGTGTTAAAACACAAAATAAATATTGCACTTTTGCAGAGCTGTCTGTTTGACATTATAATCCTGTAACATAAGGAGCTGTGATTAATATGAAAAAAAAAAAAAAAAAGAAAAGACTTGTCCTTTGCTATTAATGAAAGTAATTAGTTAAAAATATAGAGGATAGAATTCAGTAATGAAATGCTTTCATGGAAAATTACTTATAAAACATTTCAGGCACCATATACTCCGTTTATCACTGAAATGATGTACCAGAATCTGAAGACCCTTATTGATCCAGCCTCAGTTCAGGAGAAGAACACTGATAGCATTCACTATCTCATGCTTCCTCAAGTCAGGTAAGAAAAAACCTCTATTGGTGACAGCGGGCAGGTTTTTCTCTCATGTAGTTTCAGAAAGAAGTTCTTCATACCTTATCTTGGTATTTAAGCAAAGCATAAATACTAGTCTTGGATATTTACAATCATACAGGGAACAGATTTTTTTTATACGAAGGATCCCTTTTTCACCCTGGAAAATAATCTTGCAGTTGTGCGTATTTTTTAAACACTTCTTTTTCCTTAGGTGTGCAAAATATATAATTGAAATGTTTATAAAGCTGTTTGACTATTACACACAACTTTGTGTTAGGAGAGTGTTTCCCTTTAGCTTTCAACAACTTACCATTGCTGGGGAGTGTTCATTCTTCAGGACAGGCTGGTTTCATGTGGTTCTGGGTCAGTACTGGTTGGATGTTGTGACAGTACTGGAAGGAAAGGTATGGAGTTGGCACTCTTCCTATATCCAATCTTCCCCACCCTCACATTCCACCAAAGCTGGTCAGACTTGCCTTTCTCTGCATGCTGAGCAGCAGTAGGCGAATACAGCTTGTTGAGGCTCGAGAAGAATGGGCAAAGAGATACAAGTTCTCCACTTATCAAAGTCAGAAAATGTCTCTTTCAAGAAGGACACTTAGCTGGAGGTTGTGTTGCCTGCCTTCTCCAAAAAGATTGCAAAAGGATCGTAAAACACCACTCCAGAGCCTATTTGTGTCTGAATACGTCTGGCTGTAAGCCTTCCTCAGTACCAATTTGGTATTAAATCTCAGGTCGAAAGAAGTTGTTACCTTGAATGTGCTCTATAAGGAGCTGTGAAAAGGATTTTCGCTGGCTAAGGGTCTGTGTTCTTCAGATGGAGCCAGGGAAGCTCCTCTTTACAAGAGGAGGCAAGGTAAGCAAGAGACCCCCTACTGAATCCACTTGAATTTTGGTATGATCAGCATCCTGTATCTGAAAGGGTGCCGAGCCAAACTGGTCACATCAGTCATCCTGATCAGGTTGCCCATGGTATCAGTTTGACCAAAGCATCAGGAGTCTGCACCATTTGAAGGTGCGGTGAAGTTTTTCTCTGAAACAGTCTTCCTGCTACATCATGAAAGTAAGCTCTTAGTATCATGGCAGCAATTCCTCTAAGGTAAGGCGGTGCCATCTGCGAATCCATTGGGGTCTTAGTTCCCATGGATCCAAACTTGGTGCTGGGGATTTCTTAGAAGTGTGTGTGGGAGAGTGGGGGAATTTCTTTCCTGTCGCATTGCAGCTCAGCCTCACAACTCAGCAAAGATTAACACAGGAATGTATTTGGTACCTCAGATGTCAGCATGGGCAGCCTGGAGTTTAATCTGACCTAGATTTTTCTTTTTATGCACACTGATCCCTTGGTGTCACTGACAAATTAAGAGATTTACTGGATGTTTTCATTCTGATGGCTATACAGCATACCAGTATATGAATTATGGAAAGTATTGTTTTAAGAAGTCTATTGAAATTCATTTAGTAGTGCTCCTGATTTTCTGTGTTTTAGAAAGATATGCTTCTATGATACATAATGTGAAACTGATAAGTTGTTATCAGGAATGTCCTTGACCTGGTTGTGTAATAGAAGGGCATTCATCTATTCACGGCAACTTAATTTGTGTAACTTGTTGGGTCCCGTGAGCATTCCTGTTCCCTTCTACTAATCAAATCAAAGCTAGAAGTTATTTCAAAGCTAAATCACACTTGAGATTTTATAGAGGCTAAAAATGTGGCAGGCATTTTTCTTCTTGGGGGGCCTTTTTTGTTTTAGTGTTATGCTTAAATTAAGCTTTGATTTTGATCGTTAATCTGTAATGAGTTATCTTTTCCAAGGACAGGAACATGGAGAGTAAGAGTGACGTCTCTTTTTGCCACAGCTGTAGGTTATAGTGCTATGTGGTGTATACGTTCACAGCAGAATGATAGGTTTATAGAAAAAAACCGTACTACAAATATTACGGTTGTCAGAGTAAATTGATGGTGTCATTTTGAGGATTAATGAATTGCTTCTATGACCCTTAAGCAGTATATAGATTTAGACAACAAATGGTAATATCTCTGAGTTCCTGGGATTCCACAAAAATGTGCTTTCATTTTCCGTTTAGTGGTGTTTGGATTAGTGATTTAGGCAAATTCCAACACCCTTCAGCACAGCCACCAAGACACAAGAGGTTAATCTGACCCTCTTGCCCTGAATAGGACTGAATCTGACTCTGAGAATGCTGAGCGGTGGCTCTTATTTCCTGTTCTTTGTTCTAATTATACTGTCTCCTGATGCTGCAGACCTCTGTTTACCCTGGAAATTTGATAAATTAATATTTTTTGTAGAAACAGTTGAATATGAGTTGCTGTAATAAATCTTTATTTCAGTTAGTCAAATAAACTGTGTGTCTGTCAACTTTGACACTGAAATACTGGGATTTTTTGAGTAGTGACTTGCGCTTCAGGCCCTTTGCTTTCAATTTTACTGATTTTTGTTTTAAACCAAAAATTGCTCGGTTCTACAGAAGCTATTATTTTTTTAACTGACTTTTGGACCATGGAATACATAAAAATACTGATTATTTTAAGAAAATCCAGGACATCACATAAATAGATATGTGTATTTTAATAATGAATGAATCTATCTGTTAAAGCAAGGCAGAGTAGTAGAAGATACTATGTATGTATGTGCATATATACTTTTAACGTGCAGTTTATGAAATATACCATGGCATTAAACTGCTTTTACTTTCATTACTCTTATTTTTCTCTATTTGTTGCTTTTTTCTGTCCTCCCCTTTTTCATCAAGCCCAGTATTTTCCCAGAAAATGGCTAAATTAATTTTTTGCACTATTTCCCGTATTTAAAAATTTTTGTATTAAACATTGATGAATTTCTGCAAAATTTTTAAACTAAGTAAAATCAAACAAAAAAAAGAGCCTTATTTATGCTGTATTCTATCTCGATGCTTCTGTGTTCAGAGTAACAGATAAAATAAAAAGATAGTTTTTGTAACGCTTCATTGAATTTTATAATAAATCACATAATCTGTGAAAAATATTCTCATAATGCAGTTTAACAATTATACTTTGTCTTGATGGAAGGTTATGTTTCTTATTATGAACATATATGAGTGAAAACTAGAAAATCCGTGTATTACAATAAAGTACAAATGTAATCTTTTTTGAAGTCCTTCCATGAGAAATTAGCTTTAAGAAGCTCAGAAACGTAAAACTAGTTAGTGATGTTAATCTAAAAATTCCTGGTACCACAGATATAGGGTAGGTCTGAGAAGTCTTAAATCTTGCTCCACTGCTTGATTCTTCTCCCTTCTGGTAAACTTTCGAGACTGGTTTGTTTCACACCAAGAATGCTTCCACTTAATTATAACATCTCATCCATAGTAAACTTTTCCTTTGTTCACAGCTTTTCTGACACAAGTCTATATCAAAATAATAGCTTCGTGCTTTGCTTGAAAATTTATGTGGTTTTGAAAGAGCTACCTGAATTACAGATACATTTAAGCAATAAACAAAGATCAAGAACTGTCATCACTCATAGAACTGTGATTGTTTTTACATTTGAAACAAGCTTTGACTCTGTGCTTAACCAGAAATATAAACTGTCTGGAAACAGGGAGGTGTGAGGAGAGTTCACAGTAAAGCCATAGAGAAGAAATATTGTGTTCTGAAATATATACGCTTTCTGGAAAATACAGGTCTGAATTCTGTCAAAATGGGCTTGACCCATCATTCTCTTGTAACTATGCTTTCAAGATAAAAAAATAAATTGAGATCCCACCAGTTCACTGTGGGTGGGTATTTCAATGATAGTGTAACTGTATCACTTGTTATTTATTTTTGGATTTTCCATTCTATAATAAATGTAAATCCTGCTCCTCACTGAGCACTTACTCATGTCAGTCAGTCTTGTGAAAGCTATTAGTGATAACTGATAAGAATAATTCTTTTAAAAAAAAATAAAAAAATAAAAAACCCCACCAACCCAAACAAACCCACCCCCTAAGGCAGACAAAATTGCTTTTTAGCATTACAAATATAAGAATATGACCAAATCTGTTACGGGAAATTTTTGACAGATGTGACAATGGTTTGAAGACCTACTTAAATAATCTAATGAGAGGAAAGTATTAAATTGTTTCTTCTTAATTTAGGGAGGATCTGATTGACAAAAAAATTGAAAATGCTGTTTCCTGGATGCAATCTGTTATTGAGCTTGGCCGAGTAATCCGAGACAGGAAAACCATTCCTGTAAAGGTTAGAAGCTCTTAATATCTCTTACATCAGGGGTGGGCAATAAAATTTGCAGATGGGCCAGTAGGGGCAGCAGAAGGAGAGCTGGTGCGCGGGGGAGGTGTGGATAGCTGGTGGGGTGCAGGGGGTACACAGCTAGTTGGGAGGAAGAAGGGAGCAGTGCAGCCCCAGCCCCAGTGCAGTGCTGGTTGTGGGCAGAAGGGGATGGTCCGGCTCTAGAGCAGTGCGGCACAGTGCTGACTGGTGGAGCGGGGTGGAGAAGGGCACCACAGCCCCGATGCCGAGCAGCACAGCACCGGCCAAGGGGGGGGCGGGAGAGCGGGCCATGGGTGGCAGTCCAGATGGCAACCTCTAGCAGGCCGGATCCAGCCCGCAGGCTGTATTTTGCTCACCCCTGTTTTACATCAATGTTCCATGAACATATAGCAGCTTTGTAACTTTTGGAGAAGGGGTAGTAAGAGAATAAATCTGTGCCAGCAAGCAGAATTAAACAGAGAGAAATTTTGTTTAAAATGACCCCAATAATTTCTGTAGTGCTTTATTTTCTCTTTTAGACCAATCTTTATTTAATTTTGTTTCAGTATCCTTTGAAAGAAGTAGTGGTTATTCATCAGGACCCAGAAGCTCTAGAAGACATCAGATCTTTGGAGAAGTATATACTTGAGGTAGGAACACAATCAAGAGAACAGATTATTGGAGTTTTACTATGCATTTCATATTCAGAGAAGCTCTTCTCTATCATAGCTATAGGCTAGATTAATATCTCAATTAACTGGAATTCATTTAGTTGGAGATACTGCTTTTTTGGACCCTATTCTACACTTGGTCAGTATGCAAATGTCCCAGTCACATAAATGAGAGCTGTGTTCAGAAATTGAGGGTGGATTATGAACCTAAATTCTCGGACTACATTTATGAGAAACCCTTAATTTCTGAAAGTGTCTGACCACGCAGCATGACTTGGTGAATATACAGTCATCCAGAGAATTCTAGAACTATACTTTTTCATGATCATTGTGGGGCAGAAACATAGTTTGAGTGAAAATGAGGCATGCTAAATCACGCAGGACTGCCAAAGTATATTATAGCCAAACCTTGAAGGTGAAATTATATGAGGAGTCATTATTATCAATAACAAATTAAAGGCTATTAAAATGCAGTGATTAGAGTATATGCCAAAAGATTAAGGAACTATGCAGATCCATAGTTTCAATTAGGTGAAACTTTGAAAAGTAAGAGGAGAAAACAATTCAATATGTTCCGAAAGTTCTCAAAGCTTAACTTGTTTTTTCAAAGTTCTGTAGAAAATAAAATGTCATATAGATAAGATTTTATAGTATATATAATTTCTTGCAATTATCTTGAGTATCCCTTGTGATATGCCTTTGTAGTACTCTCTCTTTAATGTGGGTCCATTAGAGAAAATGCATTCTGCCCTACTTTATTACTGTAGTAGGATAAAAACCTTGCCATTCAACATAAATTAACATCGTGGTATTTGACATCTTTGAATTGACTGTCAAATTGTCTGGGCATCCTGCTTTTAGCCACTCATCTAAAAATTAATAATTTCAAGATGTTCTTGAAGTTTTTATTCTCTGTTCCAAATTGAAGAAATTGGGGTGGGGAAACAAATGGATTGCTTTTGATCCTTAAATGCTGAATGCAGAGAGGTTATTCATTGGCTCTTAAATTCAATTAAATCCCTTTACAAACAGATCATTTAAAAGTATATATTCTTTCACTTCAAAGGCATCCAGTAGTATTTCTTTGCATTAGAAAAATTAAGTGTCTGACGTGTGGAGTGGCACTGGGGAGGAGGTATGGGGGCGTGGATGAGAAGAAGCTGACACTTGGTAAGGAAGAATATTTTTCAGTTGTAGTACGTAGTTTGAGCTGTTGTATATCTCTTAAAAACTCTCTACTACTATTTTCGGAGCATTTTGAGATTTAGCAGTTATTTAAAACTTTTCTTGAGATAGGTAACATGAGTCTAAAGGATAGATGACTAGACGAAGGAACTACATTCAGTGTTTACATGCACATAAATACTGAAAGTTGTTCCTTCATCCATTCATCCTTTGCATGAACTTGATTGTTTTGTTAAAGAAAAACTTTCTATTTTTTCTTTAATACTTGTTTCTTTTAGATTAGGCTAGATAAATGGACTAATTAACCTCACATTCAGATTCATATCGACTAGCAAACTTCTGCCTAGTTTGGCCTATAAGCACGGCAATAAATGTTTTATTTATACTGAAATTGAAAATAAAATGATGGAATTACTTCTACCAGTAGTAGTTGGTTTGCTATATTTATGCCCCTTTTGCTTGGTCTCTCTAAATATGAAAATATTAATTCCTCACTTAGCATTGCACAGTCTAGTCCAGCCTACTGAGTGTATTACATTCTAGACTAGCCATCAGGCATCAGCTGACACCAAACTATGCACCAGAGGACTAATAAAGTACCTTAATCAGGAATCTTCTATATTCTTCACAACTGTATAACACCAGCCTCCCATTCTGGCTTTTGGAGAGGCAGTATGTGTTGAATAGCTTCCCCATCTTTGACGATATATCCTCTCCAGTTCTTGGCAGTTGGAGGTTGTGTGTCCACTGTCATGAGCACTTGGCTGGGAACCAACCATTCCTGAGTTCTAATGCTGGCTTTGTTACCACTGACCCTCTTGTAGTCAGTAAGTCATTTAACCTCTCTGCCTCAGTTCCTTCATCTGTAAAACTAGGAGTAATGCTCAAGCTACAAGGAGTTTGTATGAGGATAGTTGTAAAGTACTAAAAGTATTTGTTTATTTAAATTTTTATAATGTGCTATACTTACATTGGTTTTTGGGAACACAGACAATTGGATAAATGTAAGGCTAGGTTAACCTCTCAAATTAAACATAGGAAAGTTTGGTGACAGCTTCCAAGGAGGTAGCCGTGTTAGTCTAGTTCAGCAAAACAAACAAGGAGTCTAGTAATTTCCAGAGGGGTAGCCGTGTTAGTCTGTTGTACAGCAAAAAACAACGAGAGTCCTGTGGCACCTTATAGACTAACAGATTTTCTTCGGCATAAGCTTTCGTGGGCTATAACCCACTTCGTCAGATGCACATGATAGCATAAACCACATTAGTGGGTGTGTAGGTGAATGATCCCCTGATGGTGTGGCTGATGTGGTTGGAACCTGTAATGGTATCACTGGAGTCGATGTGCGTGCAGAGTTAGCACCGGGGTTTGTTGCAAGGATACGTTCCTGGATTAGTGTTCTTTTTGTATGGTGGTCAGTTGTTGGTGAGTATTTGCTTCAGGTTGGGGGGCTATCGATGAGCAAGGATGGGCTGTCCTCCCAGGGCTTGAGAGAGTGTGGGATCATCTTCTAGAATAGGTTGTAGATCTTTGATGATGTGTTGGAGAGATTTAAGCTGGCGACTGTAGGTTATAACCAGTGGTGTTCTGTTGTTTTCTAGGTCAGGTCTGTCCTGTAGTAGGCGGCTCCTGGGTACCCGTCTGGCTCTGTCAATTTGTTCCTTCACTTCTCCAGCTGGGTACTGTAGTTTTAGGAATGCCTGATAGAGATCTTGTAGGTGTTTGTATCTGTCTGAGGGATCAGAGCAGATCCGGTTGTACCTTAAGGCTTGGCTGTAGATGATTGATCGTGTGATATGTGCCGGGTGGAAGCTGGAGGCATGTAGGTATGTATTGCGGTCAGTTGGTTTCCGGTATAGGGTGGTGTTAATACATCCATTCCTTATACATACGGTGGTGTCCAGGAAGTGGATTTCTTGTGTGGATTGGTCTAGGCTGAGGTTGATGGTAGGGTGGAAATTGTTGAAGTCTTGGTGGAAGTCTTCCAGGGACTCTTTCCCAGGGGTCCAGATGATGAAAATGTCATCAATGGTAACGTAGGTAGAGGAGAGGTGGTTGTGGACGAGATTCGAGGAAGTGATGTTCTAGGTCAGCCATAAAGATGTTGGCATACTGTGGGGCCATGCGGGTACCCATAGCTGTGCCACTGACTTGAAGGTATAGGTCACCCCCAAATCTGAAATAGTGGTGAGTCAGGACAAAGTCACAAAGTTCAGTTACTAGGTATGCCGTGTCATCATCTGGGAAACTGTTCCTGATGGCTTGTAGTCCATCTTTGTGAGGAATGTTGGTGTAGAAGACTTTTACATCCATAGTGGCTAGGATGGTGTTGTCTGGGAGATCACCGATGGATTGTAGCTTTTTCAGGAAGTTGGTTGTGTCACGGAGATAGCTGAGAGCGCTGGTGGCATAGGGCCTGAGGAGAGAGTCCACATAGCCAGACAAACCTGCTGTTAGAGTGCCGATGCCCGAGATAATGGGGCGTCCAGGATTCCCAGGTTTGTGAATCTTGGGTAGTAAATAAAATACCCCTGGTTGGGGCTCTTGGGGTGTGTCCATGTAGATGTGTTCCTGTGCTTCCTCAGGGAGTTTCTTAAGCAGGTGTTGTAGTTTCTTATAGTGCTCCTCAGTGGGGTCAGAGGCTAGTGGCTTGTAGAATGTGGTGTTCAAAAGTTCTCCTATAGCAGTTGACTATAGACATCTTGAAGGTATCTGTCTCTGTCTGAGGGATTGGAACAAATATGGTTGTATCTTAGGGGTTGGCTGTAGACAATGGATTGTGTGGTGTATCTTGGATGAAAGCTTGAGGGATGTAGGTAACTATAGTGGTCAGTAGGTTTTTAGTATAAGGTGGTGTTTGTGTGTCCATCACTAATTTGTGGTGTCCAGAAAGTGAATCTCTTGTGTGGAGTGTTCCAGGCTAAGGTTGATCGTGAAGTGGAACTTGTTGAAATAGGGAAGTTCATAATAAATTGTTCTAGTGAGGAATAATTAAAGTTCAGCACTTATGACAAAAAGAAAGGACATCTTTTTTTCTTACAAACACCAGGTAACAAACTCAGTGAGATGATTTTAGAGTGTGTTAATTTGCCCTGTAGGTTGGAGCTGTGCTGTGTAAATCTTAGAGTCTTGTAGATTGAGACCAAAACACAATATTTGTTTTGCTACTTATAAAAAGATTTCATGTTAGTTATGGGAAAGGAGAGTACAGATATCAGAGATCGGTGGACTCAGCCAGTTTGAATTATGATATGCTGCATTTTGATTATACTTCTCAACTTTGTTGTTCATCAGACTTGATTACATAATCAGTATCTGTGACATTTATATTTTTATTCTTTAGCATTAATTCCAGAATTACTTTTTGGTAAACTTTTGGTAAACTGGGATGTGTCTTGTGATTATGATCTCACTTTTGGTGTAAGCTTTTAGTTTAGCTACTGACAAAAGAAATTGAGATGTATAGATGTCAATTTTCGTAAAACCTCATTTATCAGAGCAACTTTCTGCAGAGAGCTGCATTTTAAATTGTCTTGATTTGTGAACTACAATCTTGGTTCTTATTTATGAAAGTAAAACAATTCTTTTAAACAAATGAAACTTAAAATGAAGGGCTGTCTAGACAAGGAAGTTGATCTATTGCCAAAAATGGGTTAAGTGCAGAAAGGACCAAGATCAAGCTCATAAGAGAAAAAAGTCTTAAGAAGGCTTTTAGTAACAGTGCCAAAAATGGCTTTGTCTGATCAGCACTAGCAATTAAGCTATTTCCAGTGCTGGTTTGAGGGACCTATTAAAAACCTCTTTCAGTGAAGGATCAGCTTCCTAATAAGATTTTACACAGTTTTGAAATCCAGCAGGTAGCCCAACATAGTGTATGCACAGGGATGTCTGATTCCATGTATCAAACTTGTTGTTGTTTTTTTTTTTAAATAGCGTCATACCCCAAAAGAGGGGAAATGCACAATTCTTCATTCTACATGTTAAAATAGAACATGCTCTATTTCATATGGGCTATATCCAGGATCTCACATGGTTCCATATTAATTCTGATGTCTCAGTATGACAGTTCATGTTTGAGCATTAGATTGGCCAAAGAAGTGGACGAAGTAGAACTTGGTTGGGTATCATGATCTTGAAAAAATTTTCTTCCAACGTCATATGCCGAATACTCATCTTATGATTTGGTCCACATTTAATCAGCTTAAAATTTACTGTAAGAATCATAAAAGTTTAGGTCTGGAAGGGATTTTTAAGTCAACAAGTCCACTCTCGTACTCTGGAGCAGGACCAAGTAAACCTAGACCATCCCTAACAGGCAGTTGTTCAACCTGTTCTTTTGAAATCTCAATGATTGGGATTCCACAAACTTCCTTGGAAGCCTGTTCCAGAACTTAATTACTCTTATAGTTAGAAAGATTTTTCTAATATATAATTTAAATCTTCCTTTCTGAAGGTTAATCTCATTAGTATTTAGTCTAACTCTTTAGAACAACCCTTAACATGTTTGAAGTTTTTTTTTCTTTTTTTTAACTTTTCCTCATAGTTTAGGTTTTCTAAACTTTTTGTCATTTTTGTTGCTCTCCTCTGGACTCTCTCCAATTTATCCACATGTTTCTTGAAGTGGAGGACCCAGAATTGGACACAATATTGCAGCAGGGGCCTTATCAATGCCAATTCTGCCTCATGGAGGTAGAAGTAAAATGTTTTATAAATACTTGAGAAGTGGTTCTCAACCCTTTCAATAAAATAAGTTCATGTTCTGTTAGCTATAGCTATAATTCTGTTATCATAAGTCGTTCACAGACCAACCACCTGAAGTGGCAGCATAAAGCTACTAATCCATATATTAGGGTAAAACTGGAAATGAAATCCATTATAAATGTATACTATCCAATAAAGATTTAACATCTGCAAATTCTATAGCCATTTTCTTCTGTCAGATCATACAGGCCAAATCTTTTGTTTCAGACAGACTGATGCTTCACTTGAAGAACCATTTGATTTCATTTAATTAAATTAAATGTGTTTGGTAGACGAACACTGCAGATTCTGCCCCAACAGTGAATAATAAAGGTTTTAACACAGCAGCATCTATTTTTGAAAGATGGCCTTTCAGGAGATATGTGATAGCTTTCAGGGAGAATCTAACTTTTTAAACACCACGAAGAATTAACATTTAGGAGGACTAGTATTATCTTTAGTCTGTTTATTAAACAAGAGTAAGAGTCAGCCTTGAGTTTTAATTTTAGATAGGAAATTGTGTTTCTCGAATGTGATATTCTTCCTTAATTTTTACAAAATGGACAGAATAACCATAAGTTTTCTGGAACAGTGGTTCTCAAATGGGTAACGCAGAGGTCTTGCAGGAGGCACATCAACTCACCTAGATATTTTACAACAGACTGAATGAAAAGCACTAGAAAAGTCAATACAAACTAAAATTTCATACAGATAATGAGTTGTATATATTGCTCTATATACAAGTACTGTACAGTGAAATGTAAGTATAGTATTTATATTGTAATTAATTTTTTATAATTGTATATTAAAATGAGAAACTAAGCAATTTTCTACTAATAGTGTGCTGTGACACTTTTGTATTTTTGTGTATTTTGTAAGCAAGTAGTTTTAAGTGAAGTGACACCTGGGCTACGTAAGACATATCAGAAAGATTTACAATAGTCTGGAAGGGTTGAGAGCCGCTGTTCTAGAAGACTCAGAGCATTTTTTAGTTTAAATCTAGATACAGTGCTTTCCTCTTTAGAAGGAAATTTCTCAACTCTACAGAAATTACCTGTAGTGCGTGTAATGATCTCTGGTTTTCAGTAGTGTTGACTGTAGAATATAAACATTTATAATAGTTCTTGAAAATTTACGTTACTTAAGGTCAACGTATGTAACAAGGGTGAAAGTTCCAAGGCAACTTTTTAATTTAATTAAATAATGAGGAAAGCATCTGGAGTTCTGCACTGGTAGAATTTACTGGCAGAATTCCAAAACCACAGGCCATTAAATTAACTTGTACAAATGCATCCCCAGTGAAGATGTAGGAAAACCAGAAAAGGAAAGAGACAAAATTGAGGTATTCATGCTCAGATTGATGATTAGTCCACTGAAGAACTAAAACTTGCAATAGTCTGTTGGCTACAGACATACTGAAGCCAACATCTTAACACAAGTCTGAATATGTCATGCATCCTTTGGAGCCAGTGTCTGACAATATCACAAGTTCCTGGACATACAAAGATAAATCTTAAATCCTATCTTTTTCATGTAGTAGAAAAGCATTAAAGAAGGCTAATCTGATTTGAGGTTAGAGCTGCCCAGAGTATTTAGATTGGAGTGAAATCTTTACCCAATAGGCTAAATGTATGGTAGCTGTAGTAAGGGAGCACCCATTGAATAATCTGCATTTCATTGTTTTGTTCATATATTGTCACACTGAAGCATCAGATTAATTATTTTATTCATGAGGATGTCTAGATAGAAGACTCTCTGTTGTGCGTGCTATAATCCTTCTCCCATCCCTTTTCTTCCAAATAGGTTTGTTGTGATAGTCTTTATTTTGCTTATGTATATTTTTCTCCTTTTGGCAAATTTATGCAGGAACTTAATGTACGTCAGGTAACATTGTCTACTGATAAAGATAAGTATGGAATCCGTCTAAGAGCGGAACCGGATCACATGGTGCTTGGGAAGCGTCTGAAAGGTGCCTTTAAAGCTGTTACAATTGCCATCAAGGAGCTGAAGAGTGAGCAGCTGGAAGAATTCCAAAAGACAGGTACATAGTGGAACTGTACACATTGATCAGCAGATAATGGTCATGATGTGGACCTTGGAGAGAACTAACGTATTTCAGGCCTCTCAGACAGCTCAGGCCATTGCCTGTAGATTAAATATATAATAGTCAGTTTAATGCATTTTTTTTGTAAAAATAAATAAACAACACAAATACACTGTTACATCAAACTGCAAGAGATTTTTTTAAGGCCCAAGTTCCAACTAACGCTCCAGGCAAACTTATGAAACTTTCCAAGCGGATAAAGGGAAACTGTGAACTGATTCTTTGAACTAACTTCTCTAAAGTAGAAACAAATGCCTTTTAATGCATAACTGAAACTTTGCTTCTGTATATCATAGTGAAATGTACTATGCAGAACAGACTAAACTGATAGATTCTTGCATTTAGTACAAGACCTGGATTGTTCCATGATTCTTAAATTCAGATATGAAGTAAACATGTAGGTGAAACTTTTTGTGATACCGGTTTAATAGTTGCGGGTGGGTGGGATTTTTCCAAACATCTTTATTCTGTCTTGTGTGGTTTTTATTCAGCTTTAATAGTAGATACCTGTTAATTCTAAATGGTCTGCTCAGTAATGGTGCTTGTTTGAATTCTACTGCACGTAGTAGCTTTATCTGGGGAAGTCTAAATTTGGAATAGCTTTAGTATTCCTGAGAATTGCTTAGCAATATTGGACAGCAGTGCTGGATTTTGAATAACATAACTCAGAGTTCCTATCAGTTTAGTTGCTGATCATCAGAATTATTAACAAGATCTGGACATTGTCTTCTGGTTGAAAAAAATATCACAGTGTGATATGAAGTTGTGTATCAATGTTTACTTCTCCCTCGAGAGGAGTCCCCGTGGGTGCTCCACCCGAGGTGATGGTGTGTGCCGTGCCATTGACCGGAGATTTGAAAGTAGCGGCTGTTGGAGCCGCGCGCGTGAGACAGCTGTCTCGTGGCGACCCTTGTCGCTACTTAGAACGCGCGCGGCTCCAACCGCCCATTCCCTTCTCTACCGCCGGAGTCACTGGCTGGAGACCGGTCCCCTCACAGAAAACCTTTCCCTCAGCCTTAGTTTTTCCCTTAGAAATCAACCTAATTAGCTTAGTTTAACTGTAAAACTTTTTTCTCTTTATTAAAAAAAACAAACAAAAAAACCTCGCACCCTCTCAACATGTCGGGCTCGTCCAGCTTCAAGAGGTGCGAAAATGCCGAGATGCCATACCAACTTCAGAGGGTCATTCTGTCTGTATTAAATGTCATGGGGAAGGACATATCTCTGACAGATATCCTCACTGTAAAAACTTGAGTTCAAGAGCCAAGAAAGATAGGGATCTCAGGCTCAAGCTGCTCTTGATGGAGAGGTCCTTGCGACCGGCTTCGGACCCGGGTCGCGGACACTCTGCCTCCCCAACTCAGCAGTCAGGGAAGAGGCACTTGTCATCCCCACAAGGAGAGTTTAAAAAAAGAAAACAACTCTCATTGTCGCCAACAAAGAATCGTGCCAAAGAGGCTGCAGGTTCCTCGGGCACTAAAAGCGGTGCTGAGTTCAAAAAGAAAGCCGCGGCTGCAGCAAACCGCTCCGACCAGGTGGAAAAAATGCCCGGCACTCAGAGGGCATTCCAAGGGTCGGCACCGCAAATGGGCTCAGCACCGGACAAGCCTCAGAGCCTGGAGACAGCGGCTACCGACCTGTCGGAGCCGCAGATAGTGATTACGCACCAGTCTCCCAGACAGCTGGAGCCGGTGCAGGAGAATGCTCCCGCGGAACCGCAAGCCTCTTCAGCACCGCGGAGAGCACCTCAAGATAAAGTCTCCGCACCGAGCTCTGCAAGAAAGCAAACAGGGAAAAGAAAACGTGTAGCCATAGTGAGGGATAGATCACCCTCTCCTGAATCGACTGCTCAACACATCAGAAGGGGACAGCAGCAACAAGGCAGATCTCCCCCTGATTCCACAAGTGAGGAAGAGGCAGAGGAAGAAATGCTTAGGGACCATCAGGTCTATGACCCTTATTATAGACCACGGTTCATGATGCCATTCCATGACAGGGCACCATACCCTTATTATGAGCAGGGTTGGTATGGCCCTCAACCATCTTACCCTCCTCACTGGTTTATGCAGGAGCGATATCCATCATATAAGAGACCAAAGATACGAAATAATAACTCACCTCTAAACAGGATGGACGACCTACACACATCCTTCCCACAGTCGCTATCTCAGGATGAGGAGGAGCAAGACGAAGCTACTTACCTACTCTCCCCACACCAGGAGGTGTCGTCTGTAATGGACTAAGTAATTATCCCATGCACTTCCTCAGCATCACTGGACGACGCCAAACAGTTTCAGGAGTTATTCAAGAGGGTGGCGGAGTCCATGGAGATTCCTTTGCGAGAAGTAGCTGAGTCACATCACAAACTTCTCAATTTTATGCACAAAAGAACAACAACGAGACTAGCATTACCCATGGACAGTTCATTGCTGGAGCCAGCGGACTTAATCTGGCAGACTCCTGCATCTATTCCGCCAACTAACAAGAGAGCTGATAGAAGATATTATATATCAGCCAAGAATTCAGAATATCTCTGTACTCATCCTGCTCCAAACTCACTAGTTGTGGAAGCAGCAAGTCAGAGAAATAAGCAGCAATATAATAAAATCACTCCATACAACAAGGAGGATAAAAAATTGGATTTGTTTGGAAAGAGGGTCTATACATCATCGTCCCTTCAAATGTGCATATCAAATTATGCAGCTCTGCTTGCAAATTACAACCACACAAATTACCTAAAATTAGCAGATTTCATAGAGGTTGTACCAGAGTCAATGAGACGTCAGTTCCATTCCATAATTAGGGAGGGACAGTTAATATCTCGAACAGCTATGCAGGCGGCCTTAGACGTAGCCGATACGGCGGCGAGATCTATGGCCACAGGAGTAGTGATGAGGAGATCGGCTTGGTTGCATTCCGCCGATCTTCTGCGCCAGCTTCAGACATCAATCGAAGATCTCCCCTTTGACAAAAGGAAGTTGTTCTTTGAAAAGACAGATGACACTATGCATACGTCAAAAGACGACAGAGCCACACTGAAGACGTTTGGCATCTACCCTAATATGACAAGAACACGTTCAAACATATTCCAACCATATAACCCGAGGTTTCAGTACCAGTACACGAGCAGGCAGAATTACAGGAGACAGGATCCACCAAGGGGCAGACACCGAGCCCAGAGGCGCAGACAGACCACGGGGCAGTCCAACACGTCCCAGAACCTCCTGGCCAAGCCTCAATTTGGAAAGGTTGGTCGAGGGACCGCCAAACCTCGATCAAATTCCAAGGCAGGTATTGATCTTCCATCATCGACTCAGAGCCTTCTACCACAAATGGACGGCGATTACAGCAGACAAATGGGTACTGGAGATTGTCAACACTGGGGACACCATTCTGTTCAAAACACCTCCAAGTCACATTTCCGCCTCCCCGTCCCTATTCAGGGACACAACTCACGAACATTTATTACTACAGGAGGTGCAGCGCCTACTACATCTAGGTGCAGTAGAAGAAGTCCTGCAAGAGCACAGATGGAAGGGTTTTTACTCCCCCTTTCCTCATAGAGAAAAAATCAGGGGGATGGAGGCCTATCCTCGATCTCAGAAGGCTCAACAAATTTATAAATCAGCAAAGATTCAGAATGACTACATTAACATCGATCATTCCTGCCCTGGAGTCAAACGACTGGTTTGCATCCCTCAGCCTGCAAGACGCGTACTTTCACATCTCGATTCATCCATCTCATCGAAGATTCCTAAGATTCAGAGTCGGAAACATGCATTACCAATACACAGTCTTGCCTTTCGGCCTCTCAACAGCCCCAAGGACCTCTTTTCAAAGGTGTTCGCAGTAGTAGCAGCCTGTTTATGGAACCAAGGCGTCATGATCTTTCCCTATTTAGACGATTGCCTCTTGAAGGCACGCTCAGAGGAGAAAGCAAAGGACGATCTAGCCCGTACTATCCAACTGTTCCAGAAAGTAGGACTCCTCATAAACTGGCAAAAGTCAATTACAGTACCTTCTCAGACAATACTTTTTATAGGGGCAAGACTGGACTCGCAATCAACACAAGCTTTTCTTCCCCAAGACAGATACGAGGCAATAAGCAAAATGCACCTGACGGCCTGGCTACTCCGTGGTTCACACAATAGGAACTCGAATGCTCTGAACCAGTTCGGGAGGTATTATTGAATAGCAGAAAGCCATCCACGAGGCATACTTACCTCCAGAAGTGGACAAGGTATACAGAATGGTGTAGATTGAAACACGTTGACTCTGCCTGGACGTCCATCCCAGTTATCCTCGATTACTTGTTGCTCCTGAAAAAAACAACATTATCAAATAGCTCGGTAAAGGTACACCTAGCAGCTATTTCAACCTTCCACTCTGATAGAGGGCTAGGGACTATCTTTTCACATCCTGTCGTAAAGAGGTTTCTATCAGGCTTACAGAATCTTTACCCAGAAGTAAGAGTGCCACCTCCGAGTTGGGATCTCCAGTTGGTCCTTCAAGCGCTTACTAGCCCTCCGTTTGAACCCTTGGCAAATTGTTCTTTGCTATACCTCTCAGTGAAGGTTACCTTTCTAGTAGCTATTACGTCATCAAGAAGAGTAAGCGAATTGGGGGCTTTAATGAGAGAGCCTCCCTTTACAGTATTTCATAAGGACAAGGTCACGTTGAGGCCTCACTCAAGATTCATCCTGAAAATCTCCACATCATTTCACTTGAATCAACCTATGGACTTACCTGTATTCTTCCCGAAACCCCACGCCAATCCTGATGAGGCTTGTCTCCATACACTCGACGTCAGATGGGCGATGGCCTTCTATATAGAGAGAACAAAGTCATTCAGAAAATCTGAGAGATTATTTGTAGCTATAGCTAACAGGTGTAAGGGCTCAGTACTCTCTTCGCAAAGAATATCAAAATTAATATGCACTTGTATTCGGGAAGCATACAAAGCAAGAGGTGTTCCTGCACCAGCAAACATAAGAGCCCACTCCACCAGGGCAATGGCGGCAACTACGGCCTTTATGAACAATGTCTCAGTTGCCGACATTTGTAGGGCGGTGATTTGGGCCTCACCGCATACCTTCATCAGACACTACGCAATAGATAGCATGACTCGAGCAGATGCAGGACTTGGACAATCAGTCCTAGCTGTAGTACATAGATGAGGCTCCGAAGCCCTACCTTCCATTAAGGACACTGCTCGCTATACACCTCAATTGGAGCGCCCACGGGGACTCCTCTCGAGGGAGAATGGGAGGTTACTCACCTTGGTGCAGTAACTGGACTTCTTCGAGATGAGAATCCCCGTGGGTGCGCCACCACCCGCCCTCCTCCCCTTTCTACTTCGGATCCTTGCAGTTGTATAGGTAGAGAAGGGAATGGGTGGTTGGAGCCGCGTGCGTTCTAAGTAGCGACAAGGGTCGCTGCGAGACAGCTGTCTCGCGCGTGCGGCTCCAACAGCCACTACTTTCAAATCTCCGGTCAGTGGCGTGGCACGCGCCATCACCTCAGGTGGGGCACCCACGGGGACTCTCATCTCGAAGAAGTCCAGTTACTGCACCAAGGTGAGTAACCTTGCTTTAGTTCAAGAGTTAATTGCAGAATGCTAACTGACAAGGCTGAGAGAAAAATGCTTTGTTCTCTAATAAGCTAGTGTAATTGTTTTATTAATTATATAGGTACCATTGTTGTGGA
The DNA here is from genome assembly GCA_007922175.1 of Pelusios castaneus. Taxonomy (NCBI): domain Eukaryota; kingdom Metazoa; phylum Chordata; order Testudines; family Pelomedusidae; genus Pelusios; species Pelusios castaneus. The sequence continues at coordinate 6,373,341 of ML685819.1, read as the reverse complement.
AGGGCATGAATTACATGAGGAAGATCTCCGTCTCATGTACACCTTTGATCAGGTCATGGGAGGATCTGCCCAGTATGAGGCACATTCTGATGCTCAGGTATTAATTGTAGTAATTATTTCTCTGGTTTAAACAAAATGTTTCCCTAGAAAGTAAACATTTACATATTTAAGAAAAGTAATTGTGGTGCAGTGTGTCATTGCACTAGCCTTTTATTTCAGATTAGTTGATTACATTCAAATCATATTTAGTACACAACTGGAAAAGAGCATTGTTGTCTTAATCTAGTTCTTACTAATGGATAGCTTACTCTCCTCCATTGGAATTGACTGTGCATGTATAATAGGAGAAACGGCACTAAAGAAGCTATGACTTTGAACATATATGGGGAGCTGATCTATTGAATATGAACGCTCCTTATTAAGTTTGTCTCCTTAGCATAACCTTTAAGTGATTACCTTTATAAAAACATAACTGTGCATGTTAATGCAGTAACTGATTCTGCTGTACATTCTTTCAGGTTTTAGTTCTTTTAGATGTCACCCCGGATCAGTCAATGGTTGATGAAGGAGTTGCCCGGGAAGTGATTAATCGCATCCAAAAACTTCGCAAGAAGGTTAGCAAGTGATGGAATGGGATCTTGTTTTTAAAAATCAGTTTTATATAATATACAGAGGGAGTTGGAAGTTTCCAAATTGATTTAATGTACAGCCCCATGTAGTTTAAACTTGCATAGATAGCTAAAGAAATATTTGCCGACTCCTAGTCAGACATAAGTGGAAATTAGTTACTTTGGTCATTTCTGCTTCCTGATCTCTCAGCAGATGGCAGTCTAAGCAGACCCCATATTGCTTGCGTGCCTACATGATTTATAGTGTTGACAAGTTCCAAAGGGGTAGTCTAAAATTAGTGAGACAACAGAGTCCTGTGGCACTTTTAAAGACAAACAGATTTATCGCATGAGCTTTCGTGGGAGAAAATCCCACTTTGTCAGACGCTTTGAAGATGGGAAAGTTACAGAATGGGAGGAAATTAAATGCAGGGGAGTGTATGACATAGGATCAGGTCAGGCTGTAACAGCAAATCAAAATAGGTGTTAGGATTCAAACACTGGGGAACAGCACATAGAGCAGGGTGAGGTCAAATCATTTGTTGTAATGAGAGGAAAAATCCATAGTCCCTGTTTAACCCCAAAACAACTGAGTCAAATTTGCATATAAATTCGAGTTCTGCAGTTTCTCTTTGAAGCTGTGACTTGTTATTCATCTGTTTCAACACAGCTATTAACAAGTCGTCAAGGGAGTGAGCAGGGAGATTGAAGTGTTCCCCTATTGGTTCTGTAGTGTTGCAATTTCTGATGTCAGATTTGTGTCCATTGATTCTTTGGCGCAGAGACTGTCCTGTTTGTCCAATATATAAGGCAGAGAGGCATTTCCGGCACATGATGGCATAAATCACATTGGTGGACGAGCAGGTGAACGAGCCCTTGATGGAGTAGGTGGCTTGATTAGGCCCTGTGATGGTGTCATCAGTGTAGATAAATTCCAAAGGGGTAGCCGTGTTAGTCTATTGTAGAAAGACAACAGAGTCCTGTGGCACTTTTAAAGACTAACAGATTTATTTATTGCATGAGCTTTCGTGGGAGAAAATCCCACTTCGTCAGACGCTTTGAAGATAGGAAAGTTACATAGTGGGAGGAAATTAAATGCAGGGGAGTGTATGACATAGCATCAGGTCAGGAGTGAGGGATCATCTTGTAAAATAGGCTGTAGATCTTTGATGATGTGTTGAAGAAGTCTGGCTTGGGGGTTGTAGGTGGTGACTAGTGGCGTTCTGTTGTTGTTTTTCATGGGCTTCTCCTGCAGTAGTTGACTTCTGGGTACCCGTCTGGCTCTGTCAATTTGTTTCTTCACTTCTGCGGGTGGGTACTGTAGTTTTAAGAATGCCTGGTAGAGATCCTGAAGGTGTCTGTCTCTGTCTAAAGGGTCAGAGCAAATGCGGTTATATCTTAGGGCTTGACTGTACACAGTGGATCGTGTGGTATGTCGAGGATGAAAGCTTGAGGGATGTAGGTAACTATACCGATCAGTGGGTTTGCGGTATAGGGAGGTCTTTATGTGCCCATCGCTAATTTGCACTGTAATATCCAGAAAGTGGATCTCTTGTGTGGAGTGTTCCTGGCTAAGTTTGATTGTGTTGTGGAAATTGTTGAAATCTCTATGGAAATCTTCAAGGGCATCTTTACCATGGGTCCAGATGATGAAGATGTCTCCCATGAAAGCTCATGCGATAAATAAATCTGTTAGTCTTTAAAAGTGCCACAGGACTCTGTTGTCTTTCTACAATAGACTAACACGGCTACCCCTTTGGAATTTGTCTAGTATTAGTGTTAGTCTAGTTCAGCAAAACAAACAAGTAGTTCTGTGGCACTTCTAAAGACTAATGAATTTATTTATCACATGAGCTTTCGTGGGAGAAAATCCCACTTCGTCAGTTCCCCGTCTTCAGAGCATCTGATGAAGTGGGATTTTCCCCCACGTAAGCTCATGCAATAAATAAATGTATTAGTCTTTAAAAGTGCCACAGGACTCCTTGTTTGATTTATAGTGGAGACATGTCTTCCAGAAGTGGAGCAGATATAACTATTTTTTCTTCATTCCACTAGCATGAGTGTCATCTTATTTGAGTTGAGCCTCTGCCAGTTAACCTTCATCCATGTCCCATTTTTTACCAGATAGGGTGAGATCTGTGCCCCTCTTGGTGTGAGTTAGACTGCTTAAGCTGGGTCAGTAACAGAGCGATGCCCTGGCTGCAATTATACTTCAAGACACCATGACTTGTATGTTTTCATTCACACAAGTAAATGTGTGTGTTACCAAAATGTGTGAGGGATTGTCTGATAACATTGTGTCGGCAAAAGTATTTTGCCTATTTTTCTCTCTTCCCATTTGCTTCAAACAGGGTTTTTGGCCTAGTTTCCCAAACCACAGTCCCATCAACATTAAGGCAGTTTGAATCAGTGTAACTACATTACACTGGAGCCACACCCCAAGGTAGATGCACCACCTCACCACCACACTCAATGGAAACTCCATTTCACACGTGTAATGTCTACATTGGGGTATGCATCATTGGGACTACACTAGTTCATATTTTTTAAAAGAACCTAAAGAACTGTATAGCCCCACACAAGAGAATATAATGGTTTCAAAATACACAAGTAAAAATCATGTTATTGAACTTCATAGCATAACAAAGTTTTTTCTAGCTGCTTATCTATGGTTTTCACAGCCATTGGGTCCATGACTACACTGACTAGCATTTAGAATTTTGCCTTAGAGTAGAACTGACATTCTAATTTCCATGGAATGGGTTCTGGGAAAATGATACATACAATGGGTATGATACAATGGAAAATGATGCATACAATGGGTTCTGGGAAAATGATACATACAATGATACATCTGATACATTTAGAGCGCACCCATGAAGATTGACACACTGATATCAATGATGGTACTTAATAATAAAAACAGGAAAGAAAACAGGCAAGAAAATTATCTTTTAACAGACATTTTCATAGAATTTAAATTTAGTATCATAATGATCTTGAGTCGTAAGTTCTTCCCATCTGGTCAATAAACCCCCTGTGTTCTTTGATCTCTGTTCATTAATTACAGTCATTGCTGAAAAACATTTTACAACTCCCATTGCTTCACTCCTGTTCCTTTTGTTAGTCTGATTGTTTTTCCTAATGAACTATTTGAAAACACCCTAAACTTTCAAAATATATTGTGGTACCATCTACCAACTCTGACACTGTTCAGAGGCTGTAGAGTTTGTCGTTCGAATCCACCCCCCAAAAAATTGAAATTCAGAATTCATGTGAAGTCTTAATCTGAAACACCATCACACATGTAGTGCTATGCGTGCAAATTACTGCCATATGTTTTAACATAGAGCATCTATTTGTAATTCTTATGCTTGATTGTGTTAGTTGCAGAATCACTGAAAGAGAGTTTAACTGTCAAAGTTCTGGTCTGAGACTAACATGTTGTTTTAATCCTATCTGAATTATTTTGCATCATGAAGAAGTGAATTTCTATAAGCTAGTTACCTTCATTTCAATAAAATACTGTGTTTATTTGTGGTCATTCAGTTCACTAGATGGGCACTTTCTGCTTTTTTCAAAAGAATAGCCTTGTTTGGAGTTTTTCCTGAAAACGTTCTTTCATGTTAACAGAAATATGACTGATACTCTTCTAAAATATATTTTTAAAAAGTTTTAACTTGTATTTTTCTGACAGAAGTTTGTATCTGTACCGATTATCTTGCTGTCACTGAAATGAACTTCTGGATTTTCTTTCAGCGCAATCTAGTTCCTACAGATGAGATTACTGTACATTACAGATCAAATCCTGAAGGTGACTACCTGGATACTGTTATTAAGCAGCATACAGATTTCATTTTTGCAACAATAAAGGCTGCCTTGAAGCCATACCCTGTTCCTACATCCAGAGAAGTGCTCATTCAAGAGAAAACCCAAGTAAGAATGATACCTTGAACTATTTGCTTGAAATGGTTTTTCTTTCCAGTTAAACTGAATGATACATGGGATTACATATGATGATCTATATGTTGACAGTACATACTTGTCTTATCAGAGGGCTGTAAGCATTTCAGACCTGCAGATTGCCATAATTAGTATTTTAGGTACAAATGTCAATGTCCTCTGCTGGATGTTCAGTATCTTTGAAAATCAGGCCATGTAGAGTACATCTACACTGCATTAAAACACCTATGGCTGGCTAGTGTGGGCTGACTTGGGCTTGCAAGGCTTGGATTGCAGGGCTGTGAAATTGCAGCTCAAGCTCCAGAGCTATTACTAAAAACCGGGTAAAAATGACTTCCTCAAGCCTTATAGAGGATCTTACACAACAGTTTTCTAATTTAACTGGAGTGACCCAAACAGTTCAGTTGAAACACAATGGATTAATTTTGATTTAAAACATAAATAAAACAAGTTTATTTAACTACAAAGAGAGAATTGAAGTGACTACAAGTATGAGTCAATGTCAGAAATGGTTACAAGAGGAAAAAAAAACGTTCTGGTTGCTAAAACTTAACAAGCTAGCCTTTGACCAAACTAAAATCTGTAGCCAGGTTCCCAGCAACATCACTGGCCAAATTCTCAAGTCATTGTCTTCCCCAAAGTCAAAGAGCTGATTCTGCTGTCTTCTGAAGTTAATACATACATTGGATACATACAATGGGTCATGGAACATGCTTATGTAAGAGTTGATGAAAACACATTAAAAGACTGAGAACTGGCAAGTAATTTGTCATATTCCTGTTCAATATTTGCTTGTTTGTGATAAATATGGAGCTAGATGGTGTTCATCTGGAGATCCATGTGAAGTTAGTTAGAAAGTTGATTCCAAATCTGAGAGCAAACACTGAGGAATGTAGGAAAGTTGGAAAAAGTGAATTTAGTGTGAATGAAATTATGTTCTTGATAGACTATGTGCACATAGCTTGTGAAAATGGGATGAATGAGACACATTCTAAATGTTCTCCAGAAGGTCTGGTGGAAAGTCCATTTTTTTGCTCAGGCTTTTGCCTGCGGGTGTGATTGTGGGATACGTTTGTGTTCACAGCATATCTGTAAAATAGATTATTGCATTTAGCTTAACATTGGTCAACTATGTTTAATTTTGATTTCACATTTTAAAATTTACTGCACATTTGTAAAAATGTCAGCCTTCATGATTTTGGAGGGTCCAACACATAATTTTTGAAGTTTAGCTAAAAACCATGAGGGTTTTGTTTTTAAAGTAGTAAATATTGGCTTCTTTTTATATAGGTCTTCCAGTGTTTGAGCCTTTAAGATTTATATTTCAAGCTTTCCCCTCATCAATCACAAGACCTAGAAACAAAGGGGTTTGGGTTTTGTTTTTTAGCTGAATGTTGAGATTTGTGAATACTCAGTTGACTCCCAGACCTGTGGCTTTAAGAAAAACACCAGGTAATCTAAGACTGTTGATAGTACTGAGAAAATTGGCAACATTGAAAAGGCCACAAGCGGTTGCTGCATTTTACCTTGATTGAGCAGAAAAATTCAGCTTCCTGACTTTCTTTAATGATTTTCTTAACACTTGTAGCATCCCTTCTGAATAATTCTGTGTGTGAAATTTTCATTGTAGTCTCTGGAAAATTTTAAGAGGGGAGAAAAGTATCTTGATATCATTTAAATTTTAAAGACCAATGTATTCAATACTGGGAAAATTAAATAATCCCTTGTAAACTTAACAAAAACTAAAGGGAATTTTTCCTTAATTTAGATTTCAAATTCTAATCACAATAATAATTTTATGTAGAGAAAAAAATCTAGTCCCCTGTAGCATTTGTGAATATTTTTGCTTCTAGAGAGAGTTCACAGTAGTAAGGAGAGGTTGGAGACCTTTTATACATTAAAGAGAAACTGTTAGCTGTCCCTTACATGGTTGGTTCTCGAACTGGGGATCACAACCTGTAAGAGGTTCATGATATGATTATGTGACCCCTGACCCCAGCCAGTTGTGGGACTGTGAGCTTTTTGAGTGCCTCAAGCCTTGGAGCTTTGACCCCCTGATCCTGGCCTCCTGACAGAAGATCTTGGTGTCCTGGAGAAGAAGGCAGGTGGTGACGCACTGCTACTGCTCACCCAGCTTTCGGTGTTCCTCTGTGCCCCCACTGAAGGGCTGTAAGTGGGGGAGCAAAGAGCAATGCTAGGGCTTGCTGCATCCAGGTCAGTTTTCTCACTTGTGTTGTGCTGTGAGGCAAGCATCAGGAGCTGCTACTCTCTGCCTCTATTACACAGCACCGGTGGGAAAAGTGACCCAGATGCAGGGAGCCCTGCCATTGCTTCTCACCTTCTCCCACCTCACATCCATATGAGTGTGGGGAGGAGCAGCCTTCAAGGGGGCAGCAATGCCAGCTGCTCTGTGCATGTAGGTCAGTTTCCCAGGGAGAGTGTGTGGAGGAGTGTTGATAGTGTTGGAATTAGGGTTGAAAGGAGCACAGTGCAGGGATTAGGGGTGAAGGGGGAGTGGGGAGCTCACAGGGGCCAGGATGAAGGGGAGTTGTCCCTGGGGGTCAGTACAATAGGGTGGCACTTATGGGGACCAGAGGGTCACACTCAGAGGATTGCTGTATGAAAGGGGTCACTAATACAAAATGTTTGCCTTAAACCAAAGATTATCTTGTCATTCATTACATGTAAAAGCTTTTACTGTAGCAATTCACAGCTGTGTAGTACTTTCTTTTCACAAACAGAAAGATACTGTTGCATATATGTGGAAATTCTGTTTCACAAACTGCTACCTTCCACAAGCTGTACTCAGCAATATTTTCAAATAATGTAGCATGCACAAAAATGCACCCCTAATTTGTATCTACAAATATTTGTTTGCATATAGTGAAGTGAGTAACTGCCAAGGTGTTCTGTTCAAGGAGATGCTGACCTAAAATGTTCACAAATTAGGTCCAATATAAATTTGAAATTATTTTATGCGTAGACTGTCGTCTGTGTTTCTGGAACTCACTAAGTGCTTTTCTCATCAGCATTGTTACAGAATAAGATTATATAATAACTTTAATGCACTTAAAGTGGGAAAAGCAGACCAAGATTAAAAGAACAAGATGCATATAAGATCCCCAAGGTACCCTGCACCTTAGTTTGGAGCTGCAGGTTTTTTACCAGGTTTATGAAAAGTTGAGTGCAATTTGTTAATAATCAAACAGTTTTGTATTAACTTGACTTTATATGCAGATTCAAGACAAAATCAAACTTAACCTCTTTTTGTTGGAAATATTTTGTTGGAACTGACCTCAACCCTCCTCTAATCTTCAAGCTGAATTAGCTGTTCACATAGGCCCCTTTAACCTCACATTTTACAGCAAGCTGTCTTCTAAAAGGCTTGTCCTAACACATGGCAAAATTGAATACCCTTATTGTGTAAAATCCTGTGGAAGGACAAGTAGATGACTCAGTTTATTGATTCTTTAATTGCTAATAGGAGAGAGCTGTCCTCCAGAGCTGCTCCTCCCGCTTTCATGACTGTCAGCCTCTAGACTCTTAATGGAAAAAAGCTTTCCAGATTAATTTAGTTTTCTTCCTTAGGCCTCTAATCATCTAACTCAAATGTTCCCTCTTCAAACACATCCCTGTGCTTCTTATCGGAAAGGCAGCTAAATTAGGTTCTCTCATCTCCTTAATTAGTGCATAGCTCTTTGAAAAGAGGAGCCTCTTTATAAATGGGTTACCATGTTTGTCTGTTTATTTCCAGATTATATTTTAGTTTCCAAATAAGATCTCTCCAAAACTTCCTGCACTAGTATAAATTTGAACATAGTTTGCGTTAAGAATTTAAAAGCCACCCAGCACAACCATGCTTATAGATCACAGATTATGAGGATACCCTTGTTTACTAAATTTCATGGAAGTTAATATTTGACTGAGACTAAAAATGATATTTTGTTTTTCCAGAACTACCACAGACTTCCTGTATAAGATTGGGCAAATCCCTTAATCTTTCTGTATCTCAGTTCCTCAACTGCAGTATAAAAATACTATTATTTCCATTTTTCCCAGTAGTGAGAAGAGAGTGAATTAATGTTTCTAGGATCTCGGATACCACTGAGAATGCCACAGACAAAAATTGGTTTATAACAAAAACCTTAGCGCTTACTCTTTTTGAATGTATTCATTAAAATACTATTTAATACCGGATCCCATTCTAATTCTGAAATAATATAATGAAGTACATGGTTATCACATGGACATTTCTACCCGTGCTATAGGATACCAGTTATATTTTTTTAATATAAAAATTCCTTATTTGTTGTGCCTTTTGCATCTTCTGTTCCCAGATTTTATTTATTTTTGTCATACATTTCAGGTTAGGGTACAAGGGTTCAAAATATAAAATCTCAGAATTGGGAAAATAATATACTTCTAGTTACCCATGAGGTTTTGTGTACCCCAAAGAATGTGCACTTGCCTGCCTTTTTTCCCTGTCAACATCTTGATATTTTCAATATGGAAGAATTGCAAACCAAATAGGAATAATGAAAAAACAAAGGTTCAAGTATCTCTAGAAACCAATACCAGGACATGCTGACTTCTCTGCTTTCAAGAGGAGAAAGCTCTGCAGCATTGCTAGATATTGCTTGAGTAGCACAGTGCTTTTGCTTGCTTAGAACTTGCTTTTTGACTAATTGCATGATGTTTCTGAGCTTAGGGGAGTGGGGGAAGAAGCAGGAGAAAAAAGCAGCCCACAATTCATGTGTCTCTTTTCATATTCCAAGGATCTAAAGAAGGTTTTACATAGAACTTCATGGCAAGGTGGAAAGTGAGGTTCGGTGTAGCTCATGGGACTGAAATTCAGGACATGGAGATTTTTCTGAGCTCTGCCATTGTCTTGTTGTTTGACCTTGGGTAAATCATTTATGATCTCATTTGTTGGAGTACCTGTGGTCCCAATTGATTTCAGTGGGATTTGTGGACCTCAGAACTCCAAAAAGTGACCATTTACAGCCATTTTAGCTCTCTGTGCTCCTGTTTCCCCCCTTTTTCCATCTCACAGATGTAGTAAGGATGCATTTATTCATATTCGCAAAGTTCTCTGTTATCCTTCCTCTGTGGGAGAGAACACTATAGAATTTACTATTGTAGTATGTTCTCATGTAATTATTATTTAATATAAAGACCATAGAAATGTCCAAATATGCTTATTTTGAGCAAATGTTTTGTTTTTGTTTTATATTTTAATAGGGTACTATCGAAGTAAAAAGTAACACTTTTGGCTTTTTTTTTCTTTTTCTTTTTCTTTTCTTTTTTTTTAAGCTGAAGGGGTCAGAACTAGAAATCACACTTGTCAGAGGGGGCCTACATCAGCGTGTTGATCCAGCCTGTGCTTATGTCAATCTCAACATTTGTATTAATGGTACAGAGCAAGGTAGGAGATTTTTGTTTTAATTCGACATATTTAATGTTTCAGTGCCATCACTCTGTAGATTTTTAAAAAGAAATAATATGATATACAGCAGAAGAAAGAGGTTATATGTGCAGGATGGTGCTGACTTCCTTTATACAGTAGTTGTAAATAGTATTTGATAAAAGATTTCTGAAGATGCAGTAGAACCTCAGAATTACAAACACCAGAGTTATGAACAGACCGGTCAATGACGCATCTCGTTTAGAATCAGATGCACTCAATCAAGCAGCACAGCAGCAGACACCAAAACAAAAGCAAATACTGTACAGTACAGTATAATGTTAAACATTAAATAGTAAAAAATAAAGGGAAAGTTTAATAAAAAGATATTTGATAAGGTAAGGAAACTGTGTTTGTTTCATTTAAGTTAAGATGGTTAAAACAGCATTTGTCTTCTGCATAGTAAAGTTTCAAAGCTGGACGAAGTCAATGTTCAGTTGTAACCTTTTGAAAGAACAACCATAACATCTTATTCAGAGTTATGAACAACATCCTCTTTGAGGTTCTGTCTTTAACGTTCACTCTTATAACTAAGTCTTTCAATGAAAGATGATGCTCCGTTGAAGCTATTGATATCAATAGTGTGAATAGTGCTTTTGAGTTTATGTATATTACACCGTACATGTACATTATGCTTTTACAAACAGACAGTGGCCTGCTAAGAGTTGACAACCTAAGTATCCAGCTCAGAAGTCATTTTACTACAGTGTGTTGCACATACTGCTCTGAATAGCGAAACTACTTAGAAGTCAGCACTGTGCTTATTGATGAATATAGTGCGGTGTTGGATGCTAAATTAAAACCAGTATGGGAGTGTGCCAGGTGCTGTGTCCCTTAAAGAGCCTGCACAGCCAGGGAGCAGCGAACTTAGGCCCAAGGAGAAGCACTGGCGGGTGTAGAGAACCAGCTGATCTGATTCAGCAGTAGCTAATGATTCTCAGTGTGGTTTCCAAAATCAGAAGCAAGAACCACATTCTCCTTGCTCCATCCTTACTGAGGCAGTTTTTGTTGTTTGACCTACTGCAAATGTCTACCCAGCCATGGACCCAGCTTCTGGAGTGTCGACACTACAGCCAAGTACTCCACCTAGACCTGATGCCTCTGTACCTGAAGGCATGGCTGTTGGATGGCTATGGACCACAGACAAGGACTGCTACCTGCAGATCTGAAAAATCCTGGGAGATCAAGAAATATTCATCCCGAAAGACTTACTTATCTAAACATGTTTTTCAAAATGGGCAGCCCAACATGGTCTGAATCTGATCCAGGCCTCATACCACCGATCTTTAACTACTTGTTGCATTTAAGAGGCTGCTTTTTCACTGTTAAAGTCCACCTTGAAGCAATTTCAGTTTGGCATCCTTTGTGCAGTCTTGCTCTGTCTTTTCTTGTCTGATGATACTGAAGTTCCTCAAAGAACTGTTATATACTTACCCACGGATCAAAGAACCTACTTCTGCCAGGGACTTTAACACAGTCCTGTGAGGTTCATGGAGCCTCCTTCTGAACCTATTTCAGAAGGTTCCTCACGTCGTTGTGCTCTGAAGATGGCCTTCCCATGCTTGTTATTTTGGCCAGGGCAATGATTGAGCTTCAGACACGTATGACCAAACTACTCATACAACATACCAAAGAGACAAAGTGTTCTAAAATCTGACATGAAATTCTTTCCCAAAGTCTTTAAGACTTTAGGTTAAACTAGTCAACCCACCTATCTGTGTTCTTCCTGAAAGTACACGCTGCATCAAAAGAAATTACATACACTAGTGCTGTATTTACATTAATAGGAGCAAACCATTCAGACTGTCACACGCTATCTCTTGCTAGCTATAGCTGAGGATTCTGAAGCTTAGGCCATATCATCACAACAACTTGTAGAATGGATAACTTGATGTATCTCACCGTGTCAGCAGTTGATAGAGTTGGATCTCATGCAGATCTCCATCCATTGTTATCCTTTATCTGCTTCAAAAATGTACTGATATCAGAAGTGTGCAAAATGTTGATGAGCAGTAACCCACTGGACCTTCGTCAAACACAGCGCCTTGGATTTAGTGGCTGGTTCAGATGCCAAATTCAGGAGATTAGAACTCCAGTTACTTGATCTATGTGTGCAGCTGGAACTCCTCATTCCCACTGTTCTGAGGGGATACTGCTCGCAGGGCACTACATCGGAATCCACCGATACATACTCGAAAGGGTGGTTACTTACATTACGGTAACTGTGGTCCTTTTGGAGGTTGTCAGTGTGGGTTCCATGACCCACTGTACCTACTTTTTGGAATCCTCAGCAACCACAACCTTCGAATTGCAGGTGAACTGAGGAAGGGCTGCCCCACCCTTTGTTCTCTTATAGGAACACAAGGAGGAACAGGGTGTCTACACATGCCTGATAGATGCTGCAATTCAAAGGACTCTGATCTCAGGGGCATGAAGCACACCTGCATCTACTGTGGGATCCACAGTGACAGCATCTGGAACAGTCACTATCTCATCAGAGAATGCCAACGCATCAAACCAGAAATGTTTCATTGAAACCTTGAGTTTGATGAGCTTACAAGAAGTTTCATGCCAGCTGCTGTAGATCCCAGGATTTCATGGAGTTATGCACCAGCTCAAGCCCTCTTTTTGAGCTAGCACATGAAAAATAGCAGTGTGGATTCAGTGAGCGCAGGCTGAGGACCTGAGTACTAGCTGACCCAATGACCTGGGTTTGAATTGGGTGGCTAACCTGATCCTCTGCCTTGTGCCACAACATCTACGCTGCTGTGTTTGCACACTAATTCAAGGAGGGTTTTAGCAAGTCTGTCAGTCCAGGCTGAGAAGCACAATCCTGTCTGCAACATAAATGTACCCTAAGAGTCCTGCACTACCATGGGCTCACAGCTCTGTAGCAGAGGACACAGAAACCCTGATAGCCCAGTTTCCAGCTTCCTGGCCCTGGAACAGTCCACATGTTGGTGCCAACCCAGAGACATGGACCCTGGAAGTCCTAAGGGTCCGCAGACCTTCCAGAGGGAGGAGCTTCCACCACTTGGCTGAAAATCTGAATTTCCATTTATTTCTAAAACTACATTTTTAACTACTTTATTTGCAAAGGGAGCTGAACTGAACCCAATGTTGTCCTTTGAAATAATAGCTCTGACACATGAACCAGCTGTCCCATTGATCTCAACAGCATGCGAATGTTAAAACTAATCATTCACATGTCAGCGCTGATGGTTTAACTGCTGAACATTTTAATGGAGTCATTCAGCTCATGTTCTATTAGTTATTGTTGGTGCTGGTACTGGATTGTAAGCAGATGGCATTTCCTTCTTGTTGTTAAGAGAATACACACAGGATATGTTTCCAAACTTCCTCCCTCCCACTCTTCCTTCCTTACTTTGAACAACCACTGTAAGTCTGAGCTTGCTTCTGAGTTTGGTTATTGCTTACCCTTCAGGATGTCTGTCTTTGCCTTTAGTTACTTCTGCCTCAGATAACTATATACTCCTACTATGGGTCTATTAGGATTTTACCTGGCCCATCTGCCAATGTGAGTCAGCAGATTAGCTCTTCATTTCATGGCAAGGTCTTACAACCTTACATTCAGTAAAATATTCAGGAGGTGAGAGAGGCAATGGGGTGGCTGGGAGCTTTTGAAGGGCTTTGAGGCAGAAAACAAAATTCAAGCCCTCAATCCCTGCCCTTACCACAAAAAAAGGATTTTCCACCCAAGTTATCGCTACACCTGTATATAAAAGAGTGAACAGAAGTGGATACTTTCCCTCTCCAGTGTCACCAAAGCTGTAACCCTCTTCTGGTTACCAAAATCTTTCACAATCTTCTGCTCCTTTGATATCAAAGCTCCAAAAGCCCCTTACACAGCAGCTGTAAAACTTCTAACTTTACCCCCAACAACAACTTCTTCTCACCTATGCATAGTGAATACAGAGTTCTGTACTATTGACTTGGATATCAGAATAAACAATGCTAGAATTACTCTATTAAGTCTCTGTTTTCATATTTAATTCAATAAAAATCTGTGCTGCTGGAAGTATTTGCTGATCCCATGATATTTCCATGTGTCCGACACTTTAGCACAGGGGTATCCAGCCTTTTTGGGTGAGGGATCACCTTGCAATTCTTCTCTCGCTCAGAGGGCCGGTGAGCAAATTTTGAATAGATAAGGCATAATAGAAATTGACCTTACTATTCATAAAATGTAAGCAGTCAAAAAATAAAGACCGGTTTACAAATTCAGTTTGGTTCTGTAAAACCAGAAACTTACATTTCATACCGAAATACAATTCTCAAATAAAATCCCTCCTCCCTACAGTAACTGTTATAGAAGTGTCACTTTCACAACTGCACACAACAAATTTTCCCTTGTTAAACAGACCATATTTTGTGAAAACTTGTTAAGGGCTCGCTTATTCTTTTTCAAGAAACATCAGTGTGTGCAGGTGGTAAGCGTGTGTGGCAGGGCAAGAGAGGGCATGGGGCAGCTGTGTGTGGTGGCAGAGGAAAGCATCGGGAGCAGGGGCAGGGCAGGGCAGCACTGACGAGGGAGGGTGGGGTGGGGTGGGGTGCTGTGCCAGGGGAGCATGGCAGGTCGAGCAAGGTCAGGGATAGCCATGTGGGATAGCAAGGGGGAGTGTGGGCAGCAGGGCAGGGGGTGGACGGTAAGGAGGCAGGGTGAGATGGCAAGGGAGCAGGGCAGGGCCGGGGAGGATAAGGGTGGCCATGTGGGATGGCAGGGAAAAGTGTGGGAAGCAGGGCAGGCACTGCAAGGGAGGGCAAGGAATGGCCAAGTCGGGTGGCAAGGGGGAGCGTGGGGAGCGTAGCAGAGGAGGGGAGAGATGGATAGAGAGGTTGGGTGGGAAGGGAGCGTGGTAGGGGTAGGGAAAGGGAAGGAAGCAATGTGGCCTAATGGTGGGGCCCCTACTACTTCCCTTCTTCCCCAGTTTTTGCTCGCTCCATGACCCCTTTCTCCTGCCTCACGCCACTTAGGCTCCCCAACTCCTTTGCCAGTCCACGCAGTGCAGGCTTCCCTTCCGTGTGGGCTACCTGACCCTTCCCTGGCCCTGTGCTGTGTGGGGTCTCTGACCCTTCCCCTGCAGGCTCCCCTTCCCCAGCTTCCCAACTCCTTTCCTGTCCTGTGTTGTTTGGGCTTCCTCACCACTTCCCCTTCCCCAGCTCCATTGGCTCCCCAACCCCTTCCCTGGCCCCTGCTATGCCATGCTGCAGTGCATGGGCTCCTCTCCCTTCCCTTCTCCTTGCATACTCTGCCCCCCACTCCCCTCCTTCTCCTTACCCCACAGGCAGGTTCCCCTTTCCTGCTCCCCCAGCCTGTGCTGTTTGGGCCCCCTGGCCCCTGCCATGTATGCTCCTCTCCCTGCGTGCTCTGCTTCTCACCCCCTTCCCTCCCTTTACCCCACACAGGCTCCTCTCCCCTCCCCTCTCTAGCCTGGGCTTCTTTCCCTTTGCTTTCCTTTCCCTTTCCTTTCTTCAGGCAGGGTCTTCTTCCCAACCCACCTCTTCCCTATCCCCGCACACAGTGGCTCCCCCTCCCCACCCACCCCATTTGCTTTCCCTACACGGCTCCTTTCCTCTCCCAAGTCCCTAACCCCCCACTTTCCCTCCGCATGCCAGCAGCTCCTCTCCCCTATCCCCCCTTTCCCATGTGTGGCGATTACTTCCCTCTCCCCAACCCCTCTCTCCCTTCCCTGTCCCCACGTGCACTGGCAGCCCCCCCTCCTCATTCCCCCCCCCATTCTCTGTCCTTGCACACGCCGGCAGCCCCTTTCTCTCCCCAATCCCCCCTCATTCCCTGTCCCTGTGTGCAGCAACAACTTTCCTTGACCCACCCCCCCTTCCCTCTCCCTGCACAGCTCCTTCCCTTTCCCCGAGCGCAGCAATTCCTTTTCTTTCCTCAACCCCTCCCTTCTTTCCCTGTCCCCTCGTGCACTGGCAGCCCTTCCCTGTACCCATGCGCATGTCTCCTTGCCTGGCCACTCGCCGTAGGGGCTCCCCAATCCCTTCCCTGTCTCCCGTAAGGAGCTGAGTCAAGCCCCTGAATGCTGCTCTCCAGCCAGGCCACTTCCTCCTGCGGCTTGGAGCAGGGCAGGAGATTTAAAAGGGCCCTGGCCGCTCCAGCTGCCAGGCTCCTGCAGCAGCACTCCGTGGGTTGGATGAAAGCCCTTGGCGGGCCACAGTTCAGCCTGTGGGCTGCAGGTTGGACATGTCTGCTTTAGCATTGCTGTGTGACAGAAATCAAGGGTCAATACCACAGTGTTTAGCATCAGATAAAGGTAGTTTTTGGCTAGCTCTCTGTGCAGTGGGTGCACGTCCACCCCAAAGTACTGAATTTAGCCCCATGATATCTTTCTCATATTCAGGCTTTGATTTGTTAATTGTGCTTTGTCACAAACACAGCATAATTCCTTTCTCAGTTTTCACTCAAAACAACAGATGAGATCTGGATTGTTTTCCATTTTATCACTATCAGACTGTGAGAAGTATAAGGAAATAATGCATTCATATTTTGTGGTAGAGTTCTAGAGCTCAGATTTGGTTTGTTTGAATGATACCACTCATAGCAGTGAAATTCCAGAACCTAAGCCGTGGTATTCACTTCTTTCGTGCATGATAGGGAGGTACACTGATAAATCGAACACAGGGTTAAACTCTGTTTTTGAAGACTTCTGTTCTTTAACATGTGCAAATTTTTATTTTAATCAAATATGGTGTCAGGCTCCATGGAACACAGGGATTCACTCTGAGAGGAGCAAAAGCAAAATGCCACCTGGGATATTGCAACTCTCATAAGACACTGAAAATAATTGATTTTGGCTATTATTATTTTTGAAATCATGGCAGTATTTTGAGGTGATCGTTTTATGAATATCAGAGTGATAATATCTTAATTTCTCTTTTAAAAGATGCCTCTAAGAGCCTCTGTCATGTTTTAATTTAGCTGTAATGCTAAATTTGTGATGGAACGCAGATTTAACTTTTCCTATATTCATTTATTATATTCTTAATAGAAGTCTTTAGCATAAAGTAGTATTTTGTTCAGTAGACGGAACCTGTCTGCCTGTAGAGCAGCAGTACTCAACCTGTTTACCATTATGGCTCACATGTGCAGCTCGGTGTTATGTGGGCTGAATAGATACACGCTACCTGTATGGCCCTGAGGATGTCATATAGGCAGCATCTGTGTGCTGATTGGCCTGAAGATTATGAATTATTGCTGTAGAGCATCCCTATTTAGGACTTTACTGTGTATGTGCTTAGAAGTGATCAAACTGCCAGTGAATTGTAAGCTACTCCTACATGTGTTGGCACATTGATTACTTTAATTTAATTTCAAATATTCTGTACCATGCCATCACTTAATGTATGCATAAATAATTGATTTGATTTCATAATAGTCTCTTTAATTTGTATGTATGTGCATCTCCGAGGTTGTTTAATATACAAACCATTCTCCTGTATGTGTTGAATTTTAATGAATGTGTATTGCATTTAATATATATCCAGTGTATGTTTTTTGCATGGTATATTGATTTATTCAGTATAGTATAAAACATTTGCACAAAGGATTTTCTTATAGCAAAGGAACACATTATTTGTATTTAAGCTTTTCAATAAATACCCACATTATCTACGTAGATACAAATAAGTATGTCTTGCACTGCTATGAAGATGGGATCATGTATTAAGATTTAAATTAATTTTCTGTGAACATGTATTGCATCTGATTAAAATTACTTGAGGGATACCCATGCAAATTTTTCAGTGGAAGATTAAATTTCTTTTTAACTATGCCTACCCAAAAAGCAGGGCTTTTTCCCCCCTCTTATAATGTTCTTAATTTAGGTAAAGAGGAGACACATAGGTCATATTCTTGGGATAAAGAAACATGGGAGACATTTTTCATGCGGTATAATCCATATTGGTTTTACATAATATATCAAACCAAAGCAGTTCATCATTGCAGCATATAAATTCATTTCTTAAATTACATTTTAGTTCTTCACTTTTATCTTATTTTTAGGTGGTGTGTTGCTGTTGGAAAATCCAAAAGGAGATAATAAATTAGACTACACCAAACTTGTAGATGCTGTGTCCTGCATTTTTGGTCTAAAAAATTCAAAACTAGCTGTTTTTAATGGAAAAACAGGTAAGTTCTGTTTTAAGGATGAAAGCTGAGAAAGTGCATACAGTAGCAATTCAGTTGATTTCGAAAGAACATCATTGACAGGTTGTATCATTTATTGTATCGTTTTCTCAGATTGTGTGTATAAAGTTCCGAAGAAAGAGCTCCTGGGAAATGTGCCCAGTCTTTTACAACTGACATTTTAAATAAGCATCTGAGAATGTGTTTATAGACAGTTTACAAAGTTATAAACAATTCTAAATGGTTTAAAAAGTTCCTGCTAAATGATCTTAATCACTTTTATTACCCTATCCATTTCCAATTTGTGTATCTTTTTCAGTACTCATTAGGATAAAATTTCATCTACTTCAGAAAACATTTTCACCCATGCAATACTGTACCATGATTTGGCAAAATACCATGAAATATAGTTGCATGATTTTGTAAATAATCTAAGAGATGGAGTTGGAACTTAAATTGACTACAAACAGATTTCCCTTTTTAGTCAAATTCTTTGTGGAGCCATATTTTTGTGTTTTACAGCAGAGCAGTTTGAGGCTCTCCAGGCTTCTTCTGTTAGAAAGAACAGTTTATTTTGAAAATATTTTTGTAGGATTGAATTAATGCTCTGGCTCTGTAAACAAATGAAAATGTAAAGTGCACATTATGGGTTAGGTACGGAGCACACATAATTTAGCAAGCAGAACAGAGATCAGGTGACTGATAGATGCAACAGAAACCAAACCCTGAAAAATGTTGCAATTAGTGACCATTAGACCTTCGCAAACAGGCTGACTTTATCTTCTTGTCTCTGAAATCAAGATTCTGTTTTTTGATAAGATTGCATTTTATACTTTATTGTATTAGAATTAAGGGACAGTTGGTTGGCTGGTAGTGTGAAGACCAGTCAATTGAAGGCAAGGTAGACTAGTAACCGAACGACTCAGTGAATAAATCAAAAAGAGAAAAGAATTGGCTGCAGCAGAGCAAAACATTTGATTAGCCAGAATTATGAATTTATTTTTATAGTAGATTAGCAGGTTCTTTATAGGCACATCACCTTGAGTAGTATTTGCTCTACAGAGTTTTAAGAACCAAAGCATTTAAATTTAATACAGGCTCCGCAAATTCCAGTTCAGGGTTCAACAGGAGTGGACCTGAAGACACGGTGTGTGCAAACTTGAGTCAATGGTTATAGAAAATGTACTTTTGTACCTTTTAAAATTACTTAATCCTGAAGAACAGTGAATATTAAGGGGATTAGGGGGAGATGGAGAAGGGTTGGATAATTTCATGATTTGTGTTGGAAAGTATGAGGAGTTGCCCTAAAATTCCTACAGGGATGTCAGGAGCAGAAGTTTGTACCCATGCATTTACATCACTGAACCACTAACTTTCCTTAGATCTGTATCATGAGCATTATTTTTACATTTTTGCTTTTTCCGTTACTGATTTTTATCTTAATGTTTTTAATAGAATGCCTTTGGAATACCCTCTCTGATGCATTCCACTTCCCTTATTCAGCTTGTTAATAGACAGGATGCATAAGCATTTGATTACATAGGACCAAGTGGAATACTTCTACCGTGTGAAAAGAGTACTCTGTGCTGTTCAGGATTGCTTAACAAAACCATCTAAAATAAACTCAACTGTGGAGGAAAGGATCTTTCCTTAAAATAATTTTTCACATAGCAGCAATGTGTTGTATTTGAAATAAGAACAAAATCAAAGTATTCTGGTGTGAAGTTATAGAGATAAGTAGTCAGCAGAACCATAATTTAACAGAATATGCCCTCCCCCCGGTGGTCTGATGTGGTAGTGTAGGCTTTGTTTGGGTCAGCAGAGGAAGGAAAATCTATGGCACCTTTTGAAGATTGTGCTTCCTTCTGGGCTTGAGGACGTGTGGGAAGGAGGTCTGTAGCTGGTTGGTTGGACAAAAGGGTACAGCAAAACCCTGTTGGATCCCAAGGGGAGGGTTTATAACCCTTTCCCTTTGCCCAAGAGTTTCATTCTATTCTTGGAAGATAGTCTTCCTTCCCTCCTATCTCTCCCTGGTATTAGGGTAAGGTTGGGTTTTGTGGTCTTGCTGTGGGCATCTCGATAACTGCCTTTTTGGGATTAGGAAGGAATTTTTCTCTTCCTGCCAGGTTGGTTTTCTTGCTGTCCTCTGAGCAACTTGGTGGCTTGGTTACGGCTGTAAAATTCATTTTATTGCTACTTGGCAGGTGTCCAGTGAAGGTGATCGTTGAGTAGGGGATCTGGTTCCCTGGCAAACTAGAACTGGAAGCAGTTCAGGAGAAGGTATCTCCTGAAGAAGATAGGGAATGGTGTTGAGTCTCCTTACATCTGTTATAGTGAGGACACAGCCTTCTGTTTCCCAGTCCCTTGACCTTGTATGACAATCAGGAAGAATCCCTGGATCAGGTGAATGAAGTGGGAGCTAACAGCAGTCTTTGACAAAGTGGAATATATGACAAAGGAAGGATGACCTGAACTGGACAAGTTATTGCTGAATAATTCTCAGGTGTATTCCTTGATAAAACTGTGGCCTAGTTAGATCACATTCCTGATGTCTGATCTTTCTTCCTGTGATGTCCAGGACCCAGGGTCTCAGTAGAAAATAAATGAAGCTGCAAACCACTTAAAGTGAAAAGTATTTTTAAACATATAAGATAAAATGTACATACTGTGCAGTTGTGGATAGGCTAAACATTTGCCTCTTGGAGGGGGAGGGGGTGTTGACCTCAAATGATGAGGACTGTTGTTTTTGGGAAGTCCGTCTTGCTGCCTGTCCCAGTTGGGCAGGAATGCTTTCCTCTGGCAAACCTCAGCTCCAGGCAGAACTGAAGAGTATTTAAAATATTTTAATATTGATCGATAATAATAGTTCTTTTTTTTTTTTTTACACTTTTCATATCAAGTATGTGAAAATATTGGATTCCTTCTGGATTTAAAAAAAAGTAAATGGTGACAGCACTGCAGATGGAGAGTTGTCCTTATGTGGACATGGTGATGGCCTGGTGATGCAAAATACTTGAATTAATTGAAGATGAAGATAAATCACAATTTCTGTCATTAATGCTTGTCTACATCCTAATGACCTCCTCTCTTGGTTATTCCAGTTATCTTGTATTATTGTTAGCTCCTTGGACCATGTCTATTTACTTGTTCTGTAAAGCACCTTGCACATTTAAGTTCCTATCTAGCCAATACATACTAAACCTGGGTCTAGCATGTGGCCATGCTAGGCACAGTTACTCTAGATTTATGCATCTTAAAAATAAGTGCTACTAGGTCTGTCTGCATTATAAAACCTGTAAGTATTGTGCTTTAGTGACTTTTTTCTGTTTTGTTTGAAAAAATTACGATTAACCCTCTTGAGGCAGCAGGACACATTCAGATATATAAACATAGCCTCTTAAGCATTCAGGTGGCTAGGAAAATGTTAATATTATAAGATTTAATATCTGATCCTTTACACCTGAAAGTTATTGGTTTCATGAGAAATCCAGGGAGTTTTGTGCATTTCTTTATAGACTAAGGATCTCGTGGAATATTTGTGGGTGTGTGTACTTGCTTATAGACAGACAGACAGACAGACTCTCTCTCTCTCTCACTGTTGCATCAAACACTCTCCCTGCTTTTGCACCATACCATTAGTTCCACATTAAAATGAAATGAACTAAAAGAAGCAATCAATTGTCAGAAAATATTAACTTAGAGGACGAATACAGCTAAAGTGGCTGTGTCATCACCAAGTGATGAGGGTTATCAGAAAGGTTTGTCATTGTCTGATTCAGCATTTTGAAGGGAAAACTTAGCCATATCAGCTTTACTGAACTCCACTGACTTAGTGTTATAAATTATTTATCTCCTTCTATGGTCTCATTTTACTACAACAAAGAATTATCTGGATGTTTTAGTATCTTAAAATCTTTGGGGTTTCAGTTAATGATTCATCTGGGAAAATACTTTTTGTCCCTGGTGTTGTGCCTGAAAATTAGATATTTACTGTAAGTAGTTGAAAGCCTATGATGTTTTAAGGGTGTAATTTATGAAGCCATATGTGATTTTTTTTTTTTAATTAAAATAAAAAATGACTCACAACTTGAAAAATGGGATGGTAACAGACCATGAATCCCAGTAATGATTGAACCTGGTGATGTTCTAAACAAAAAGAGCTCCCAACCATGCTTTTAGCTGTTTCCATCGCTTCACACTGATTCAACATTCCAAAGGGGTAGCCGTGTTAGTCTATTGTAGAAAGACAACAGAGTCTTGTGGCACTTTTAAAGACTAACAGATTTATTAATCG
>ML685819.1:6261273-6350445 GCA_007922175.1 Pelusios castaneus | reverse complement strand
CTCCTTGTTCGTTTTAGTTGATGACCTGTGTCCTACTGAAATACTTGTTTTCCATAATCTGTCTGCAGCTACTGTGGCCTGCCTATTATAGTGGAGTTAGTGATTTCCTTTTATGTGTTTATCTGCACACTGACTTCAGCTCTCATGCATCTATAGCTCAAAAAGACAACCTTCCAGCGATGACTTTGTGATAGCTATTTGTGTTAAATGGTAAATGAATGCTATTAAGGAATGCTATTGAGGAAAAGGATGAATTGAAGGAAAAAGTCTTAAGCACATGGGTCAAGACAAAAGCAAATGTAATATGAGGCAGTTTTCCCCTTCAGATAGCAATAATATATAATTTCTTTCCTTAGAGTGCCTGAAAGGAGTGGTGGGAACTCTTCTAATGGAAAACCCAGTTGGTGAGAATGGACTAACATATCAAGGTCTTCTCTATGAAACAGCGAAAGTGTTTGGACTCAGGAGCAGGCGGCTAAAATTGTTCCTAGATGAAGCACAAACACAGGGTAGGTTACATAATGCATCAGGGTATTGTGGGTTTTATGCTTATATACTTAGTTGTTTCTCTTCAACTGCGGCTACATATTACTTTAATTGGATTCTAGTGGATTAATTTTGTTTTCTGTAGTCTATTCTTTTTAATCTTGCCTGACAATTCATTGTTTTCTGCTTAGTTTAAAATCTTTATTTTTGTATGTCTTTGCAATATCAGGGCCTTAGTGTGTTAATCAGACTTGAGGGTATCTGATCTGGCATCTCAAACCTATATTTGATCAGTGATAAAGTTCTTATCCAAAGTACATCATATGTATACAGAGAGTACTTTCCACACAGTAACATTTTGCATGAATAGTACAGTTCCATGCATTGGATGAAATGGCTAAGAATAGTTTTCTAGGAGCCCAAAAGGTCAGTAAAGAAAATGTTAGGTATGTGATGAGTACATTTTAAAAAGTCTCTACTTAAAGGGGGGAAAAAAATTAAATACTAACAGTTTGGATTTGGAGAATCTGTTCTGCAGTAAACTTCATGTCATTCTAGGTTTGCCGCAACCTCCTTTGGAGAAAGGAGATTCCACAAAGGAGAACATCAGTAGGATTCCATGCAGGCATTCCAGAATTGTAGCCTAGATTGAAATGCTAGCAAGTGACGCACTTTTCCCCTCTTATTTTTCATTTTGGACAATTGGTTTAGTGTTACTCTGTTTATACTTCTGCCAGCCTTTGCTTTCACAGTCATGGAGTACTTCTGCCGAGTTCATTTTTATGCTCAATGTTCGAAGTGGTACACTTGGCTGTACTCAGAAAAAACCAGAGTCCTGTGGCACTTTTAAAGACTAACATTTATTTATTGCATGAGCTTTCGTGGGAGAAAATCCCACTTTGTCAGACGTTTAGTAAATTTCCCATCTTCAAAGCATCTGACGAAGTGGGATTTTCTCCCACGAAAGCTCACACGATAAATAAATCTGTTAGTCTTTAACAATGCCACAGGACTCTGTTTGTTTTTCTGCACTAGACTAACACAGCTGCCCCTTCGGAACTTGGCTGTACTCAGTATCCAGATTTAGACCATAACGTTTTCTTGATGAAAGTGTTAGTGAGCTGCTCTTCAAATGTTATCAATGCTTTAATTGTATCGAGGGAGGTGTTTTGTTGTATTTGTGCACTTCAGAATCCATTCTGTGGGAGAGGGTAACCCCAGAATTGTCAACTTGATGGGTTCTCCTAGTCACTTAAAGATTATCATCTAAGACAAGACTCAGCATCGAGAGCTTAATGGGCTCTTGGTATTGGCCATATTAGGTCTCGTATCAGTGAACCACAAATACTGGTTATCCAAAAGCTCTTTTCCTGTGTCAAGTGTTTATGAGATGTTGGAATTGTCCAATACTAGTCTGAGCTCATGCTAAAAATAATCTGCAAACTGATGTCAGTGAATAGAGAGGAATGAAAATGGCCATCATAAAAGCACTGCAGAAGGCATAAGAACGGGATATACTCTGCACTGTTTCAAGTGGTGTAAATGAATAATCTGGCTGACTGTGAAATCTTGCTGACTAGAGAGAACACGTTAACTAGCAGTAGCTGATGTTATGCTTCATTGTTAAAACCCCATCTATCTTTGATTTCTGCCAATGTTATTGCTTGGCAGGAAGAGCTCACTGCAACAAATGATTAGTTTAGCTGCTCAGATATATATCACAGAGAAAGTACTGGTTTGATATAGGAAAATAAATGAGAAGAACAGCATAATGTACAGCGATCAGGTATTAGAGGAATTAAATTTGAAGAATGATTTTGTTTTTACTCAGCAGCAAAATATACCAGGACAGTAGTTTTTATAATAGTCTTCTTACAAAATTGCAAATGAAAGCGAGTAGATTCACTCTAAGGTTAAATAAAGTGTAAATTGAGTTAAGGAAAGTCATACCAGCCATCCACCGATAAACCAAAATTGTTACATAACAAAAGTAACTTTAAAATGTGCTGCAATTTCTGTAAATATTCTTTTTTAAATGCTGAAAGCCCTGCTTTTAATGTTCTCTAAATCAGTGGTTCTCAACCTTTTTTCCCCTCCCGACACACCTGAGAGATGATGTTCCTTTGCGTGACACACCACAATCTGCTGGTGATGGTGGCATTTGGCCTGGGGCACTTGGGAAGCACTCCAGGACTTGGGTGGGGGCAGAGTCAAGCCAGCGCAGGCTGGTGCCCTGGTGGTCTGGCTCAATGGGGCCGTGTTTATTGTTGTGGGGCAGGCAGTGCTCCCCTTATTACCTCCCCACCCCCACCCCAGGATCTCTGGTTTGCAGCCCCTAAATCCCTTTACTCATCTGGTCCTGGCTGCTGGCTGTGTGGTGCAGCAGGAGCCGGCTGTTGAGGGCAGCAGAGAGCTGTGACACAGCTTCCAGATCTTTGCCACACACCTTTTGTGTCCTGACCCTGTGGTTGAGAACTGCTGCTCTACCATACCTGAGACCCAAGAAGTACAATAATTTCATTTGGTTTACAGGGTGATTTGTGTAGCTATCACAGTATGCGTGTAATGGTGACACTTCTATTGTCTCAATGCCTTTTCTCCTTTTAATACGATGTAATATAAGAAGTGATTTGGCAATACTTTTTTATAGTGTAAATGTACAAATTGTGGTGTTTTACTCTAATTCTTTATTATGACATCATTACATTACATTATCTGCCGCAATGAGCCAAGATCCCTATCTAGCAAATATTTTTAGAGAAAATAAATATTTTTGAGCAGATTAAATTTTGTTATGTCTGTAAAATATTTATTTCAATTAATGGCAATGCATATTTCTGCCATTTTGCTTATTTTTAACTGTCTTTTTATCCACCTATTGTTGTAGCCACAGCTCCAGAAAATGAGTGAAATTCATGGCTTCACGTTTAAAGCTTTGAAACGGCAAACAGCCGCTTTGGTATTTCAGTCTTGGAGATTCTGATTTATTTTTTATTAGTTCTTGAGGGCTGTGTCTAATACAAAATAATTATTTACCAGTTGGTAAATAGTTTAAAAAAAAAAAAAAAAAACTTGATGAAGTATCAGTTCAGAATTTTAAAACCGCTGATCCCAGGAGTTGGAATGTTTCCCTCAGGCTGAACTCAGTTTTCAAAAGTTTGAAAGACTTAATTTTTTATGCTTTTATGTCTGAGGAAGTGAGGGTGTGCCATTTACCTTTTGTAATTTTTTTCTTTATGGAACTCGTGGAAAAACGTCCCGGAAATAAATGTTAGAATGATAAGATTTGCCTAAATAAGGCTGTCAGTTTACACTCCTAGGCAAAGTATCTGAGACCGTAGAATTTTAGCAGAGCTAGGTAAAGATTACCATGTGCAGCTAAGTGTTAACAGTTATAGTAAGTCCTAATTATCTATATTTTGCTTAGAAAACTAGCTTTATGAAGATATGATATAATCAAGCATGCTTGAAAATCATTTAAAAAGAGCTTTGGGACCAAATTCACAATCTGAGTGACTCAGCAGCGAATTTGGCTTTACTCTGCTTCGGAATAACTCTTCTACAGTTTTTTCTTAATGAGAGAATCTTTTGGGGTACAGGGGAGCTATTGAGGAGAAGAAATGTTAATTGCTGAAGTGAATTAGTGCCCTGACTTCTTGTAATGTGTAATTATAGTAATATAATGTACATCTTTGTATATGTATAATAACTTCTTCTCATTTGTAATTATAATAATATAACAACTTGTTGTCATTCGTAACCTTGTAATTTGGAGTTCAAATACTTTAAGTAGAAGTTTGCTCTGAAAAGAGACTCTATAAAAATGGCCTCATGAAGGTCCAGGTTTTGTCTTGTTAGTTCCATACAGAACTGCTCCTTTTACAAATAAAACACTTTTTAAGTGACAGTCCTGCAGAATTAGGCTGGGCTCTGAGTGTTGAGCTTGGTTCTTTTCTTCCTGTCTGTCACACTAGTAAAATGGAACTGATGTATTAGCTGCTCTGATGGAACCCAAATGAAGACTAATTGTGTCAAGAAAAGCTCCCTTCTCCCACCCTCCCCCTGAAAGACTAGTGGGTTACACAGGGGTGTGTCTGATTTGATTTCTAGCACCTGTATTACTGATGGTGATGCATGGGAAGGAAAGAACCCAGTTGGACTTTCAGCTCCTCAGGAAGTTAGCTAAGGAAAGTATAAATTTTATTTGTGAAAGAAGCACATTAGATGTAGACTACCTGAAAGAGACAGCTCAAAAACC
The DNA here is from genome assembly GCA_007922175.1 of Pelusios castaneus. NCBI lineage: Eukaryota > Metazoa > Chordata > Testudines > Pelomedusidae > Pelusios > Pelusios castaneus. Next base: position 6,345,701 of record ML685819.1, on the reverse strand, counting down.
ACACAATGCCATTTTTTATAATTTCTTTTCAGAATCAGGTTTGTTAATGTTCCAGACTAAAATATTATCTAGCCTTCTTTTGCACAGATCACAAAACCTCTGCACAGTTCTTTGATTGACTCTTGGAGGCAAGTACGAGGCTAGAATAGTAAAAGTATTGACAGACAGGATTGTGACACAGTGGCAGGGTTGTCTCCATCACAACCCTGCATAATGCCTGGCTCCAGCCATTATTATTAATTCAGTATTTATTTGAACATTACATTTACTCGGATTTGAAAATACTGTCTGTTCATTCACATGTTTTTACCTGGATTCTGCTATGCAGTATAACAGTGTTTGCAGGGCTCCGATGTTCACTTCTTTGTTTCAACATATACATTTGTCATTATCAGAGAAGTGAGGGACTGGAAGGAACCTGAAGAGATCTTGTCCAGTCCCCTGTACTCAGTGCAGCACTAAGTATTACTGCTACTTTGACAATCCTATCCAGTGTGATCACTGGTGTGTTCGTTAGACAGGTTATGTTAAAAGGCTGGAAAATGGGGAACACGTGGAGTAAAAATGAGCTTTTTCTTCCATTGTGATGGCTTGCTACAGCCCACATGTACGGGAAGATTGGAAATTGCAAGCACATTACCTGTTCTAATCATAGCAGAATGGTAAAAAAGCTTGCCAGATGTTTCACTAACTTTGCCAAGCCTGTCAAATATCATGTGCTACATCTACGACGCAGGACTGCTTTATGCTCCTAAATACTAAGTATAGTCTCTGAATGTACTTGATTTTTTAAGACTCATTTCCATCCATTTCCAGGCAGTTGTTCTCCATACTGCTGGTGACATATATTCTCCTTCTGTTCTCTGATAACTAGCGCGTCTTACCATGGAGTTTTGAAACATGTTCTCTTCTTCAGAACATCCATCACCAAATAATCCTTAGAATTCTATGTACATTATTTTGGAAAGAAGATTTAAATTATCAATCTGGCACAGTGTGGAACACTTTATCATATTTAACAAGGCAACTACCTCAATCTATTTTAGTAAATGTTACTATAATCCATGCCTGAAACGTAAATTCAACTGGAATTTAGCTATGGAGTCATGGCCCAAGACCACAAAACAAGACACCTAATTTCTTCTGGTGAACTTAGTTTTTATGGAAACTACCAATCTAGTGCAAAAGTTAGCTGGTTTTCAATTAACTTTGGTGTTTGGGACCATCCCTGCATCCATGTTTTTTGACACCCTTCTTAAATGAAAAATCTTCTAGAATATTAGCTCTCTAGACATGCCATCATGTAATAATACCATGCTTCATGAAAACTGTAAAAGATACCGCTGCAGAATATACAGCATGGAATGTGGTGTCACAATAATCTGAATCAGATGGCTCAAAATTATTTTTTCACTTCAGAACTATCTCAGATACTTTTTCAAAGGGTAAAACATAGCTACTCAGTAGTCAAGTGAGCTGTAACTGTGATACCAAGATAAACTGATGTTCTTCCAGGTAGTAGGGCAGTGAATGTTGAATGTGGATAAAGTAAGGAATAGGAATAAAGCCAATTTCATTGCTGCAGTTTTGCCTTGTTATTGTATATCACTTTTAAAAGACCCCCTCTCCCGACCTGTTCAGAGTCCCACTTAATTTTATAGCTTTCCACAGAGGCACAAGTCTCCAAGTTAGCAGGTCCTAATTTTAGGACTACAGATTTATTTTTGTAAATTGCCTTCATCCTTGGATAAAGGTGGTATAGAAGAAATTAATCCATCAGGCTTAAAAGAGATTTTGTTCTTCTCTTAATTTTGGTCACATTAACCCACCTCTGAAGTGCAGAGACTTAGATAAAATCACTTCCTTGTTCCTTGTTCTGGGCTGCTTTTGTTTGGACTTCTTACAAAAGGAAATGGACGATAGTGTACTAGTAGCATATGGCTTATTTTGGTACAGTTTATCACGTATTTATAACTGACTTTTCTATTACTTGTTGTTTTTAAATACATGTATTATTTAGTGGAAGGAGACTAGAAAGCATCTGAATGTGCTCCTGTACAACTCTCATCCATTCTTTCTCTACTTCTTTCACTTGCCATCTAATTTCCTCCTTCCCTGTTCCCTTTCCCTGAATGATGTCTTCTCAGTAACACTGAGCTTAGCTAAAGCTGTTTGGAGCAGGCAGCCATGTGGAGGAATGAATATAAACAATTGTCAGGATATTATGCCTGTTGAGAATGTCCCAATTAATTTTGAAAAATGTATGCTCCTCAAATTATTTTATTTTATTTGGTGGACATTCAGTGACCAGCTTAGCAGAGAGGATTTCCTAGCAGGGTGAAGTCAAAAATCTGTACTTCAGATATAGTTCAGTATGCTAACATTATCTGAGACATTAATATCTGTGGAGTCGGGAATCAGGATTTCTTGTCCTTCCACTGAATGCAACAACCAGCACAGTTCAGAATCTTTAATGCTGCAAAGAGATACGGTGAAGAGAAAAGAATTAGTGAACCAGAATCTTAGAGACTAGGTCTTTTACTGGCCCAGCTTCTGTTGGTCAGAGAGACAGGCTTTTGAGCTACCCCGTTCTAATACATGAGTGATAAGACTAAAAGAAATTGAAAAGGCGACTTCAGTAGTATTTAAGGACACCTGCAATTTCATCTGTTGTACTGTTAACTTTTTCATAGGGGACTTCATATTATTGCCATTGTTGTCGCCATCATCATCATCATCCACATAGCACTGAGGTCTTGAAGCTGGGGGCTTTGTCCCAGAACATACTTTGTCTTTCAGTCTTAAACTGCATGTGAGCTTTCTTGAAATCATACTAGTGCCTTGAAAATCTTGATGAGTGGCAATCTTAATGTATGCTGATCTCTTATTATGGAAATCAGAGTGTTGACAATGTTTTGTTGTATGAAGATTGCTAATTCAGTTTCATCTTTTCTCTTGCCTTTTGTACAGAGGTTACAGAGGACACCTCCATGAAGACTCTGAATACGAAGACTGTGTATGTTCATGTTATACCCACAACAGCTGAATGCTGAGGATTCCATTTTTATGAATAAGCTCATGTAATGTTTTTCACAAAAGAGATCTGATTCTAATTAGTATGCTTTTTAATGAACATCCCAGTTGTGTACAGTCTTTTCAACATCAGCAATTGTACACCGATGATGTTTTCTATCAGTGCATGGGTAATATGGCTGCCTTTGATTTCAAGTACAATGTATTTTCTTTGTTGTTATAAGATACTATAAAGGCTATTTGGAGTAATGTCAGATCTTAAGCCTAGATATCTATGCAGTAACTTGCCTGAAGGAAATGGACTCATACCTCAGTGGTGCTGTTCTCTGTCTGTCCTTTATGCAGAGACCATCTTTAAATTTTCTAAACTGTGTCTCCAAGGGGGTGGTGGTATGGCTTTGAAACTAATTAGAGAGCAGTTACCCAATTTCATGTATTCACATTAGTTGGGTTATAATGAGGTATGGTATTGATGAAAATACATCCTAATATCCATACTTTGGAACAATAAATTTGCTTTATCTCAAAACAGTGTTTTCCTGATTTGGTAATGTTTCAATATTTCTCTTCCCTGCATCCTTAAAGGAGATTGTACTTTGATTCCTTGGGAATCAGCAAAACCTAAGGAAACATGAAACTCGTATAGTTTGTCCCAGTGACTGTTGTGGATGGTTAGGCTGTAAAATTTGCAAAATGTTTGTGTGTGTAGTTTTATTTACAGTATTCTGCCAAATGACTAAACCCTTCCATCTCTGGACCCTATGGAAGTTCATGAAGAAGAGAACAATAAATTGGACTACTGCTCTTATCATTTGACACTAGATTTGATAGTTTCCTTTTACAGACGTAGTAGATGTTGGATTCTGTACTCTCTATTCAATACTTGCCTAAAATATAGATCATATTGGTAGCAAATATAAATTTTACTTTTATACTGCTTCCTTGCTTGCTTCTTCAGTGGGATGCACACAATTCACTTGCAGTGGATCAAGTTTCTAGTATCTAGCTACATACGTGTATTTGCCTGTAGTATGATAAAGCCCTTTCTCAAAATCTGTATCTTCTGGAATACTGGGAATGCACAGTTCAAGAAACATTGGACAGTGCACAGTTATTTTCCCATAAGTATAGCTAAAGTACGCTTATCTCTTGATTGATTTAGTCACATGAAAATCAAATAGGGCTTCATCTATTGCCATCTTTTCTTGCACTTAAAGTAATATATTCAGGGTTATACCTTCTGTGACAATGAAACTGCTGATCTATACCTAATGGCTTTGCTTTGTACTTCTACAAAAAGTAAATGAAAGCAGTGCAAAACAATTAAATCGTATTAATGAGATGAGAAATCCATTTTAATGAGAATGTTGAAACAGAGGACTCCATTATTTGCGTCATAGAGTTGCTTAGAGTTTCATCACACAAATCCTATTAGTGGATGATAGATTGCTACATCCTGCACGTCTCTTCAAAAAACATGGAATGTGAATTGGAGTCTGAGTTACCAATAGAAAAAGTTAATCTCTCACAGAATCTTTACCCTTTCTCAAAGTTTGCACAGTATACTCATGCCAAAAATACTCTCTACCGTACAGCAAAGGCATACCTTCTATGGGCAAAATCTGATAATCTCCCAATTGTATCCAGAAAAATGTAGCCAAAATAGGCTTCCCAGATAAGCAGCTGGTATATGCTGCAGATGAAAATAAAACAGCTGCTTTTCCGTTCAGTCGACACCAGTCTTCACTTTGAAGACTATTTGCAGAAGTACAATATCTATGTTGCCAAAAAAAAAAAAAAAAGTCTTTGGAAGTAAATAGTTGGGTAAATTAAATTATTTGTTTTGTTGGGATGAAAGAAGGAATGTTGACATGTCATTGTATTAACATATGAATCATCTTCTGCATGTGCCTATTACATATTTTCACAATGTCTCCTGCAGAAAGCATATAAATACATCAGAGAATAAATACCAGAGAGGGAAAAAACATTTACATTCAGCACCAATGTGGACACAAGAACTAATGGATATAAACTGACCATCAGGAAGTTCAGACTTGGAATTGAAGGTTTAGAATGAAGGTTTCTGATCTTCAGAAGAGTAAAATTCTGGAACAGCCTTCCTCGAGGAGCAGTGCAGGCTTAAAAACCTAGCTGGCTTCAAGACTGAGCTTGTTAAATTTATGGATGGTCTGGTATGATAGGATAGCCTAACTTGGTAATTAACTAATCTTTGACTTCTAGCAATAAATATGCCCAGTGGCTTGTGATGGGATGTTAGATGGGATGGGTTCTGAGTTACTGCTGAGACTTCTTTCCAGGTGTCTGGCTGGTGAATCTTCCCTGCATGTTCAGGGTTAACTGATCACCATAATTGGGGTTGGGAAGGAATTTTCCTTTAGGACAGATTGGCAGGGGGGGTTTGCCTTCCTCTGCAGCAAGGGGCATAGGTGACTTGCTGGTACCTTGAAGTCTTTAAACCATTATTTGAGGACTTCAGTAATTTAGTCATAGGGTAGGTGTCTATTACAGGAGTGACTGGGTGAGGTTCTGTAGTCTGTGTTGTGCAGAGGGTTAGACTAGATGATCATAATAGTCCCTTCTGACCTTAAAGTCTATAAATCTCTGTATCCTGATTGTATGTCGCAGCAATGACTGAAAGCTAAGTTACAAGGACAGAACTCTCTTTTCCTCAATGTGTGCTTTCCTTGATGTTAAAGAAGAATATCCATTGACTTTTTAATGAAGCAAAGCTAAGCTAATGTTGAATATTTCTAGAAAAATCTCACCCTTAATGTTTTCTCTCCCCCTGATCTCCAATCCCCTGCTTCTCCCCTGTGAGGAACAGGGGAGCAATTTCTCCATTAGAAAGGATAAATTATAATTGACAGGGAGGTTCTGTACCATCACTTGGCTTTTTCTCACATTAATACATGCTACACTGGCCAGCCGACCTTTTGCAAACAAATGCATTCACGGTGCTTAAAATGCCTTGTACAAGAAGTCTGGCCAATCTGAATTACTTCTATACTTGTTTTGTCCCTTTTAGTGTGTTGGTTTTCAAGTCATTTGTTCTAAAAAACTTGGTTTTTTAATATTATTTTTCAATCAAGACTAAAAGTAGATCAAATTAAAACCTATGAACAGCAGCTTTTCAGCCCCAGGTGGGATTCAAACTAGTGACTGCGGGGGTCTCAGGACCCTACAGTATACTCCAGGGCCACATTCCTGGCATGTTTTCTGTTGCGCACAGGTTGCCATTAAAACCTATAAACATTGCACCATCTGCTGGAGAAAGGTGGGAAAGCACAGAGAATACAGACAGAGACAGACAAAGTGAAGTTCATATAAAGGTTGTCTAATAATATTTGTACTTTGCATTTTCAAAGTGCTATACAAACATTACTTGACCATGTTCATTGTTGCTTCATGATGTATTAGGCTTTATTAAAGACTAGTTTGATGAGCTACAGAGAAAGAGAGCAGCTGTTTTTTGCCCAATGTCACACAGCTTATCCATGTCTGGACCAGGATTGAAATACAACTATAAGACACTGATGTTAGGCTAGAAATCAGAAAGAGGAGCTTCCATGAGTCCTCAGAAACAAGAGTCTGACCAGAATGTGATTAGAAAAGATGGTCCAAGCAGGCAGAGAATCTGAGTAGTGCTGATACTTGTGTGTATATATATAATTACATTTTCAGGTGGCACTAAAGTGAGAGGCATTGCAAATAAGCATAAGAACAGATAAATGAAACAAATGGCTGACAGAAATTATAATCATAGACAGGAAGTAATACAAATGAGAGTATGGAATAATGCAACCTACCATCTGGAAGAACAATCTAAAAATCCAGATCTATGAGGGAGGAAAGAAGCAAGAAGCCAGCTACTCTGTGAGAAATGGGCAATGTTAGATGCCAGATCATAATATTAATAGCGTTTCCAGTAGCACCTCAATATGTTATACAGAGATACCTTTAGAATTGATGGTCTAAAATTTGACAAAGGAAAATGCAGGGGTTTTTTGCTGCTTATATAAGGGCAACACAGTGCAGCTTTGGTTTGACTGAACCTGTAACTTAACATTTATTTGTGGATACCCAATTAACAAAAAGATATTGAGGCAATCCAGTGATGAGGCAATAATAGAATAAACAAAATAAATCAATTTTGATAGGGATATAAACCTTCAAGGTATAAGCCAACCACTAGCTGGGGTTAGGAAGTAATTGCCTACTATGGGGTTTCTTGCTCCTTTCTTGGAAGATTTTGGTTCTGGTCACAGGCAGAGACAGAACTGGAGCAAGTGGACCATTGATCTGATCCAATGTAGAAATTGTTCCTGGGAGGTCATAAATTTATGCTACAAGTAAATTAGGCACAAATAGGCATCATAAGAGAAAACTTAAATAAGAAATATAGGTTGAATATTGGACAAAACTTCCTGAGAGTGAGATGTATTATACTACAGAGCAATTCCTCCACAAGAAGTTGTGGAAATACCCCTTAATGGAGTCTCTTTGGCTACTATAAGCTTTAAATCAGGTCCTAGAGACAATTAAAACTGGACAAGATAAATAATTAGAAAATAAATCCTGCATTGGCAGGGAAATGGGCTGGATGCTGGAGAGCTGTTCCTCCCCCCCCAATTTAACTATGATTAAACTGAAAATTACTCTTCTCTCCCCATTTTGCTTTTTGTTTATCTTCACTGAATGTTACTCTTATTTTTTCCCCTTCATAGAATGCATTGTGTATTCCCAAATAATGGTATGTTATCAGTAAATGTTATCGCCGTTCCAAAGAGTATGAGAAGGTACTTCAGGTTTCTGTCAATATACTTATTGGGATCACTACACAGCTGAGAGTCTCTTGTTTCAAGTAGCAGCACGACACAAAAGATCATCTTTCAAGCAAATGAGAGGCTGTTCTCCCTGTCCAGGAGCCTATTCAAGTAACAACTTGAGTTTTGCCTTTAGATATGTTGCCTGCATAACCGATCAGCACTACTGTTCTTAAAGGTACTGTTCTTAAAAGCTCACATGGGAGAGGCTGTGTGGCATGTACTGAGAAGAACCAGTTAAAGCCGCAATTTCCTAAAATAATTGCTTCCATGGGGAGCTTTGAAAGTACTGATCCTCCAAAGAGAAACGTGGATGGGCTTTGCATGAGTGCAGGCCTCTACCCCTGTGGTTCTCTTTCCAGGATTATGGCCTTAACTTGCACAATGTCATAAATACAATAGTGTTTCCTTGCCCCTCTCCTCCCCTTTTTTCACTCTTCCCCTCACTTTCTTCATTGTATGCCCCTTGTTTTCTTCTCCTTTTCTCTGTTTATTCCATCCTTCCCTCTTAGCCACTATTCCTTTTACTCATTGCCCATGTTCTCATATAACCATATCCTATCCTTTGGAGCTATGATTGGATGGAGAGAGGTCTCTCTGGCTACAGCTGATTTTTATCACGAAGTCAGAAGTGCTCTTAAATACTGTTGCCATTCTCAATAGGATCAGTCATGGTTGGCAAGGGGACATGCACCCAGAGGAGGCAGTGGAAGAATATGACAATAGACTGAGGCCAGGTCTACACCGGCGATGAAATTTGGCGGAAGTCAACAGGAGTTACGCAAGTTCTGTAGAGTACCTTGCGTAACTCCCATCAACTTACTAACTCACCTCGAGCACTGTGTCTTCACTGCGCTGCGCCTATGGAAAATGCGTCCCCATCAACACAGTGCTACTTAGGTGGTTTTATTAAATCAATCTCCAGATCGACGTAGCAGGTCTTAACTGATTGCTAAGTCACCTGGAAAGATTGATCTGGTGGTGGCAAATTTGCAGCCATCAATATAGACGTGACCTAAGCCTGAGTTTTCTGTATGGAATTCTTGAACATGTTTGCTAGGTCACAAAGTTATTTTGCATCCCTTTTTATGCATGTTAATAGTTTGTAATTAACAAATGAGGATTGGTATACAAATTCAACTTTTGGCTGCTGCAGTATGATCAAGTTCCCATCTATATAAAACTTACTCTAAGAAATCTCTGGGGACAAGCAGTGACCTTTTGGGTTTAACTCTTTTTCCTTTTCCATTTTTAGTCACTTCCTCCAGGGTAATATCTAATTATTTCTTCAGTGATCATGTCTCATGGACTTTCATGAAATGTGGAAAGTTTTCTACTTATTTTTTTAAATTAGTTTTTCTTTAATTTTTGTTCTTGGCTGCTCTCTTGCCATTTTCATCTAGATTAAGCTAAAAATAGTTGCTTGACTTGATGTGATACTCTTTAGGATTTATATAGTTCAACTGACTTCCCTCTTAACTGTCTTTTGTTGTATAATTTAAGCCCTGGACCATTTGATGTAATACTAGCAGGCATCTGCAGAAACCTGTATCAAGCACTGAGCATGGCCTTACTTTGAGTTTATATCTTCCACTTATGGTGACAGTCCCCTGACCTTTCTTTCTCTCTTTTTAAGTGATGGCAGAAATACAGCAGCCCATCTTTCTCATCTTATTGAAATATAAGTTCTTTCAGCAATCTGAAAGAGCTGAACTCTGCTGAGCAAGCCCTTTACTGCTGAGGAACTTTAGCAAAATAGATTGTGTAACTGTAACAAAATAGATTTATCACTACAACTGTGTCCAAAATCATAGTATTGTGGTTTAAAAAAGTGAAAAGATGGACATTTGCCTTCTAAAATTTAATAATTTTCTTCTACACAACTCCCTCTTCCCTGATCTGATGGCCACTGTGTACCTAATGTCTTATGCTAACACCTCATGTGGTTAGTGGGAATTGGATTGGGCCATAAGTGAGTAGGTTGTATCCAGTCCAATTTCTACTGGAGAGGTGTCTGCTTCACAAAATCCACCACTATTGGCATTCTGTTAGCTCACAGAGCAGAGAGGCCAACAACTGAGGAAGTCTACTTCCAGGTGGATAGCTGTATAAGACTAGTTTTGCAAAACAAACAAGGTGTTAGTCTTTAAAAGTGCCATGGGACTCCTTGGCTATGTCTACACTAGAAAAAGTTAGGTCGACTTTGTTAAGTCGACTTAATAAGGTCGACTTTAAGTCGACTTAAAGTTGATCTTATTAACTCAACAAAGTGGTTACCCTGAACGGAGACTTAGTAAGTCGATAACTGCCTTTAAGTCGACTTAATAAAGTTGATTTAAGGGTTAATCCATGTCCACACTGTGCTTAAATCGACCTAAGGAGTCAACTTAAGGGTTAGGTCGACCTAACTGGCGGTTCTTACTAAGTTGACCTAATCTTTCATTAAGGAATTTCTTAAGTTGACTAAGAGTAATTATAGGGAGTAATTTAGGTCAACTTAAAGCTACTTAAGTTGACTAAATTGCCAGTGTAGACATACCCCTTGTTTGTTTTGAATGAGACTGGAGAATCTCACCCTTGCAACTGATTTCTTCAAGTTAGCACTTAAAGTACACTGGGCATGGCAGTACAGTGCAGGGGAAATGGTTCTGCTACTCTTTGCACTGCACCTGATCTCAAACTCAACTGAGAGGATTTTAGGGTCCAGCTCTGTCAATCCAGTTTCTTTTCCTCAAGATTGTAATTCAAATTGAAATGGTGAGTCTGTATAGTCATGTTACAATTTTTCCATATGCATGTACAGTGCAGAGAAGCTGTGTCTGTGTATTGCTGATAGTTGCTAAATAAAATATTAAAGACAAAATCTTCATTGTAAGAGCAGCCGGTTCAGGCCAGCCCCCTAGCTCAGCCCCGGGGCTTCAGGTGGCAGCAGGTGCTGTGCGCCGCAGCCCCGGCTGCCACCCGATCCCCTGCAGCTGGACTAGGGGGCTGGCCCAAACGGTGAGAGCAGCCGGTTTGGGCCAGCCCCCTAGCTCAGCCCGGGGCTTCGGGTGGCGGCAGGGGCTGCGTGCCACAGCTCCTGCCGCCACCCGAAGCCCTGCAGCTGGACTAGGGGTCTGGCCCAACCAGCGAGAGCAGCCAGTTCGGGCCAGCCCCTTAGCTTAGTCTGGCAGCTCTCATAACAGTCAATTTTACTGCTCTGCTAGAGCAGTGAAATTGACATGTTTGACAGCTCCAATGCCCCAGGATAGCTTCGATTGGCACTCCGGGACATTTCCGGAGGCTGTGTAATTCGCAAAATGGGTAAACATGAGCATTACCGCGGAACCACTTTCGATTTGAGTGGTTTAAATGTTGCGCAGCAAGAGGGTGTTGCCATGCAACAGGGAAAATGCTCGTGTGTACGCTCCAAGCTTTATTGCGCAGTAAGGAGATGGGGGACAGGGACCCGGGCAGGGCCTAGGGGCGGGGCATAGGGGCAGGCCAGGCCCCCCCCCCCAGCAGGGAGGGCATTGGTGTAGTCCTGGGGTAGCCCTAAGTCGACTTGCAGCCTGACCTGATCCTATATTGTACAGTTCCCTGCATTTAATTTCCTCTCATTCTGTAAATTTCCCATCTTCAAAGCATCTGATGAAGTGGGATTTTCTCCATGAAAGCTCATGCGATAATTAAATCTGTTAGGCTGCATCTACACTTGTAAATAAAGTCGACTTAAGCTTGCTTAAGGAAAATAAAGTCGACAATGAAAGGGCTACCCCATGTCTACACTGGCTTAATTCAACTTTAAAAAGTCGAATTAAGCCGTAAGTCGAAGTAATTCTAGGTTTAATAAGGTTGACTTAATTTTCATTGTCGACTTTATTTTCCTTAAGCAGGACCACTCCCACTAAATCATCCCAGCCAGGTTTTGACTAACCGGACCTTAAATATCTCCAAAGACGGAGATTCTACCACCTCCCTAGGTAACTCATTACAATGCTTCACCACCCTCCTAGTGAGAAAGTTTTTCCTAATATCCAACCTTGACCTCCCCAGCTGTAACTTGAAACCATTGCTCCTGTTACTACCGAGAACAGCCTAGCTCCCTCCTCTTTGGAGCACCCCTTCAAGTAGTTGAAGGTTGCTATCAAATCCCCCCTCAGTCTTCTCTTCTGTAGACTAAATAAGCCTAGTTCCTTCAGTCTCTCCTCGTAAGTCATGTGCCCCAGCCCCCTAATCATTTTCGTTGCCCTCTGCTGGACTCTTTCTAATTTGTCCACATCCTTTCGGTAGTGGGGAGCCCAAAACTGGACACAGCATTCCAGATGCGGCCTCACCAGTGCTGAATAGAGGGGAATAATCACATCCCTTGATCTGCTGGCAACATTCCACTGATGCAGCCCAATATGCCATTGGCCTTTTTGGCAAAAAGAGCACACTGTTGGCTCATATCCAGTTTCCTGTCCACCATAACCCCCAGGTCCTTTTCTACAGTGCTGCTACTTAGCCGATTGGGCCCCAGCCTGTAGCAGTGCATGGGATTTTTCCATCCTAAGTGCAGGACTTTACACTTGTCCTCATGAGGTTTCTTTTGGCCCAGTGTTCCAATTTGTCTAAGTCTCCCTGAATCCTGTCCCTGCCCTCCAGCGTGTCTACTATTCCCCCCAGCTTGTGTCATCCGCAAACTTGCTAAGCATGCAATCTATCCCATCATCAAAATAATTAATGAAGATGTTGAACAGAACCGGCCCCAGGACCGACACCTGGGGCGCTCCACTCATTACTGGTTGCCAACTAGACGTTAAGCCATTGATTCCTACCCGCTGAGCCCGTTGATCTAGCCAGTTTTCTATCCACTTTACTCGAGAGCAGGAAACCGGGTAGCATAACTAGCAAAATGGTAGCACTTCAAACATTGGGCATCAAGGAAAGGAATTGCCCCAGTTCATGTCCCTATATTCTTGATTTTAGATTACCTGCTGCATCTGAAGGAGACGGGTCTAGCCTTCTCATCTATTAAGGTACACCTGGTGGCCATCTCAGCCTTTCACCTGGGGAAAAGAGGAAGATCGGTCTTCTCAAAGCCATTAGTAACGCGCTTCCTTAAGGGCCTGGAGAGGCTTCACCCTCCAGTTAGGGACCCGGTCCTAGCATGGGACCTAAACTTGGCTCTAACAAGACTTATGGCCCCTCCTTTCGAACTGCTAGCGTCGTGCTGTCTCCTCACCTTTCATGGAAGGTGGCATCCCTGGTTGCCATCACCTCAGCATGGAGAGTGTCTGAAATCAGAACCCTAACCTCTGAGCCCCCATACACCATCTTTCATAAGGACAAAATGCAACTACAGCCACACCCCACTTTCTTGCGTAAGATGGTGTCCCAGTTCCACTGCAACCACAATATTTCCTTCCGGTATTCTTTCCCAAACCACGCTGCACTTCTGCAGAAAGGACACTCCACTCCTTAGTTGTCTGGAAGGTGCTAGCCTATTACATTGATAGAACTAAACCTTTCTGTAAATCAACCCAACTATTTGTGGCCATAGCAGAAAGAGTGAGAGGGATGCTGGTCTCCTCACAAAGGATCTCCCCATGGACGACCTCCTGTATTAAGACGTGTTATACCTTAGCGGGGAGATCAGCCGCCTTCATGACAGAACATTCCACAAGAAGACAGGCTTCTTCAGCTGCATTTGTGGCTCATGTCCCCATCCAGGAAATATATAGAGCAGCGACATGGTCCTCTGTACACACGTTCGCTTCACATTATGACATCACTAAGCAAGCTAGGGATGATGCAGCTCTAGGATGGGCAGTCCTCCAGTTGCTCTTGTAAGAGGCTCTGACCCCTCCATCCGTAGGCTTGCTTGGAACTCACCTATTTTGAAATCGGCATGAGCAAGCACTCGAAGAAAAGGCAGTTTCTTACTTGTAACAGATGTTATTCAAGAGGTATTGCTCATGCTCATTCCAAAACCCGCCCACTGGCTCCTCTTGTCCAAGCAGATGGCAAGAAGGAACTGGAGGGTCAGCGCACACACCTGTTTTGGAATGGGCATGAGCAACCTCTCGAAGAACACCTATTACAAGTAAGAAACTGTCTTTTATCTAACTTTTCTGTAATTTGCAGTCCTTGTATGTGAAGATTTCTAATGATGGTCACTCAGATCCTGAGAAGATAGGGTATTTGGTTGGTTGGTTTTTTTAAAATATTTCTTCTGTGTGCAGTTAATGCCCAAATACAATTACCCAGAAATACGTATCTGTATTACATTTTAAAAGCTTCTTGGCTTTTGAGGTCAGGGAATTCTATGGAAATTGCCCTCCTTTTGTAATTTGTTCCCAATTCTCTTCAGTGATTAAAATAGCGACACACAAATCTCGGAGATAAATTGCCAGGGTGCCCAATGCTTATAAATGTTACATTTGATTGAATATGACAATTAGACATTTGTGCATAAGGTATTTCCATGAAATATCATCTTCAGTACATTTGAAGAACAAATCATTTTCTTTAACTTTGTTTTTCCTTTGCAAATATTCAATTCTGCAATCAGAACTCAGATTTACAGTTTATGTTGTGTGACTAATCACGCATCCAAATGCCTTTATATTTTATCTTTTAGGCTCTTTTGGACTATACTGAATCAGCGCAAGTTAAAGAAGTCAGAGGAAAGTTTGAGAATTAGTACAGAAATCTAGTTTAGGATTCTTGATTCTGCAATGTATGCTCATGAGAGTATTTGCATCAACTTTATAATAGCATGAAATAGTCTCACCAGTCTTAAGGCCGATGAAGTACAGCATCTTACTCCTATAGAAGAAGCAATGGTCAGGGAGAGTCCTTGGCAAGAACCAAAAAAGGCAAAAATCAGTTTAGTGTTTGAGAACAATGTGTCATCAGAATGAGTTGTGCAAAGATGTATTATCAAATGGTATTTAAGCCTGGAATTTAACTTTTTGTGACGATTACTGTGGGGAGAAGAAAATGAATTCACTCTGTGTGTGGTAATTATAAGACATTTAGACTTTTCAGATTCTTAATGTCTATGGTACATCTACACTGGCAAGTTAGGTCGACTTAAGGAGGCTTAAATTGACCTAAACAAAACTGCATCCACACTGGGCTTTTATTAAGTCGACTTAAGCGCTTCCTTAAGTTGACTTAATAAGAGCTTAAGTTGACTTAACACCTGCTCTGAGGTCGACTTAAGCCTTAATTGACCTCCGAAGTTGACCTAAAGCCAGTGTGGACGGGGATTAGTGCTAAATCGACCTTATTAAGTCGACTTAACAAGGTCGATTTAAGTCGACTTAAAGTATTGCCACTCTGTTAGGTCAATTTAACAAGGTCAACTTTGTCGCCTTAAAGCCGACCTTGTTAAGTCGACTTAACAAAGTTGACTTAACTTTGCCAATGTAGACATAGCCTATGTTACGGTGTAAAGGTGTCTTCGCACCTTTATCCCACTCTGTTTGGCTTAGTTCAGAATTTCATTTTTAATCATATTTTCATATGGGTTTATACAGATACTCTAGCAAAATCCCTGACTTCTCTTGTCTGGAGATACCAATCCTGCATTTTCACATACAAGACAAGTAGTATCCATTTTAACAGCTTTTACATGTGCAAAGTGGATGCCTTAGCAGATTTTCCTAGTACTGTTTGGGGTCTAGTCGAGAATTTGGCCCTTACTGGTCCCTTCATATGGTTTAAGAACAAGTCAGCAATACCATCAGTGTGGCTGAAGCTATAGTACAGAAGGAATCTAAAGGGAGATATATTAAAGCTACAGTAGAGAAATTATATAGGCATCTCTTTACCCAAGTGATAAGATCAGTTGTGTGTGCATAATTGACAATCAGTGGGAAGTAAACTACAGTTTAAGGGAATAATCCAAGTCTCTAATGTTATACTGAGCCTGTTAGAACCGGGAATCTCATGTACCTAATCTTGATGCCCTAGAGCAATTGTCATAGGAAGCAGTTCATCTTGGATTCCTTCCTACCATGTTCTTTATGGCCTCTGTTTCCTACCAGCCCTAAAACTATGCTAAATAGCTCATCCTTAGGGGCAGGTGATCAAGGTGTTCATCCTGGCTCCATATCGAGGGTTTGTTTTGCTTCCACATTCAGGTTCTGCAAAAATGTTTTCAACTGAGGGTGACAAAGCTCCTAGAGCCAACCCTGCTATTAACCCTTCTTTTTGGTGTTTGCTTTATCATTATGTCAGTGACATAGACTCTATCTCAACCTTACAGTTGAAAATTAACAAAACAGATTGACTGTTAACTAGCCATAGAAGTTTCCATTTTTCCACATTAAGCAGAAATTGCTGGAAACCAATTTTAATAGTTTAAGAGAAAAATTGTCGCAATGTCATTTTCATTAGTTAATCTATGATGTGATGCTGTTTTTACTAATTACATAATGTTACAATTTTTTGTATTTCTTACCTCTGGTAGCCACTGATGTTCAGTACTGCAAGGTAAGTATCTTAACAAGTCACTATTCCCTGTTAGTTTTTCTTTGTTTCAGCTGTGCAAAGCTGAGGTCCAACTTGCAGTTCCTCTGTTAAGCATTATATCTTTTCTGCTTCAGAGCTCAGTATTCTGTTTCAGCTAGTGCCATGTGAATTTATGATTCTGATTTTGTTTATTGTTACTGTTTCAGCCTATAGACATAAAAAGAATCTGTTCCAGATTCTAGCTGCCCTTAAAAGCTATTCAATCATATTAAGAAAAAAATACCAATAGCCAACCACCAACCTTTTTCCACACAAAAGAAACCAATGCATTAAACCAAAGTTTTCCCACCTTCTCTCCCACAAAATTCCATCTCTTCAGAATACTGTTCTGTGGCCACAGATGCAAACAGCTCAGTCTGTATTTGAATGAGGTTTTACAGTGGCTACCGTCAATACAGAAAATATAAAGTCAGAAGCACAAAATGTGAATCAAAAGGACTGACTGACAAAGCTAATCAAGTAGTGAGCAATGACCTTTTTATTGTGAAACGTGATTCTCAGTTGACAATATAATATAACACAGATAGACAACTGACCTTCAATAGGTAGATTTTCACAAAAACAGGAAACGCCGTGAGTGCAATTGAACTAATGCCATACAATAATCTTTTAAGGATGTCAAAATTTGCTTCCTTTTTCCAGGTTCTAACAGCGTGTGGTGGATTATTGTCCAGTTCTACCTCTGCTTTCAACATTCTGAATTAGTGTGTTTGACATAATTATACAACCAAGGTTTTATTCCTGAATTTCTTTTTCAGTTTCTTTCCTAGGCATGTAATCATGGTTATTAATGTTACTTTGAAAGAGATGTTTCGAAAGCCAGGCATACCCCTGAGCTGAACCTGAAGAATAGGTGACTGCTGCCTGCAGCCCTGATCCAACAACTTCTGAAGTCTGTGAAGTCTTTTCATTCCACGCTATTGTCATTGTTCATGCAGCTTAGGTACCTTGGTGTAGCATCCTAGATGTGTAAATCATTGAGTGTAGGCAGTAGACTGTGTAAAATGGCAAGCTGAATAAGTATATTCATCTGGAAATCCTCCTTAGATTTATTGGGAACAGTGGGCCTCTGAGGTGATTTTTGAATGCCTTGACCGTTTTTTCCTTTAATTAGGTGAGGTCAAGTGTTGGCGACAATCCTGCCTCCTTTTTTTCATCCTCTCATTTTATTTAGTGCTTTATTCACTGCCAAGATCCTATTCTTTAAACATCATGTATGAGTATGATAATACCTTGTTCTTCGAGTGCTGCTCATGTGCATTCCCAATTTAGGTGCACGTGCGCCCGCGTGCACAGCCACCGGAAAAATCTTCCCTAGCAATCCCAGTCTGGCATCCAGCGCCCCCTAGAGTGCCCTACCTCCCCTGGATATATCAGGGAACGCTGGGACCCAGCCCCCCAGTCTCTTCTTTCCGCCTCGTGGCAGCCATCAGGACTCCTGCTTGCTCCGGCAAGCCTCTTCCCTTTAGTTAGTTAGTATCTAGTTTAGTGTAGTTAGCAATACCCTTGTTATTTTGTTTCAAGAAGACGAAGTCTACTCTGGGACCTCTGCATCTATGCCGAAGTCCCCAGGATTTAAGACCTGCTTGGGCTGTGGTAAAGCATTTCCCCTAAGTGACCCCCACGACAGCTCCTTGAAGTGCCTAGGGGAAACGCACTGCAAGGACAAATGTCCAATCTGCAGGGGTTTTAAACCCCGCACACAAAAGGACCGGGAGAACAGACTCAAAGCGCTGCTCCTGGAGGCGGCTCTGCTGCCGGCTCCAGCCACCGGCTTGTCCACCGCTCCGGCGGCGGCAACTTCCCGGACCTCGATCTCCCCCGGACGGCAAAGTCTGCCCCGGGACCCTCGGTGTAGCAGCTCCCCCAGGGCCATGGCGGCACCGGGGTCGAGCTCCACCCAGCAGCCCCAGGGGGATCAAGACTCACAGAGCCAGCCTCGCCTGCACATGGCCCCAGGCTCTCCCAGGGATGCGAGGAGCTCCCTGCCACTGCAAACGCCCTCCACGCCAGAGGCGTTTTTGGCTGCCAGGTCCCTGATGGACCTTCCAACCCCCCCCCCAAGGGACTGGGGGCTCAGCCGCGGTGCAGGAGACCATGGCACCGGCTGCACCGTGGGACATGGGACCCCGGCACCGGTGGACCGCCAGCCAGGCGCGCTCCCCTGGATCCCCCCGGCCTTGGAGTGGCCCCCACTGCTCTGCCCGGCACCGGAGGGAGAGCCCCTCCCCCGCACGGACCCCGCGGGCGAAACGGCGCCGGCACTGCGGCCATCGCTGCCGCAGCTCCCAGCTTCTCCCCGGCACGGAGCGGCTCTCCGTGCTGCAACCCCGGAGCCGATTCCTCCCCCCCCCCCGCAGCAGCGGCACCCGCGGCACTGGCCGCGTTCTAGGGACTGGAGTCCCCGGAACAGCAGGGGGTCTGGGTCCCCCAGTCAAAGCCCAGCCCCCGCTGCCCCTCCACCCCCCGGCACCGATGACTTTGCCCCCAACAAGGGGTCGCAGAACCCGGTCGCCACAATGGAAGGGAAAAGGAGGGGACCCCCTCGCTCCACTCCAATGGAGTCTGGGGGCTGGACGAACCCACCCTCCTCTTCCTCTTCCTCTACGGAGAGCTCATCGACCCCGGAGTGCTACTCCTCTAGCAGACGCTGGGACAGGTGTCGAAGAAAATACAGCGGGCAGAAGAGGTCCACATCAGGGAGGAAAACCACCCACAGACGGAGGGAGCGCTCCTGGTCATCCCCCTCAGAGCCTCGCCACCCTAAGAGACTCAAAAAGCCCCAGGGGCCAGTTTGGGGCCAATCAGACCCATGGGCAGTGGCTCGGGCCCAATGGCCATATTGCGTGCCATATGCAGCCCCAGCGGACTCCGCCATTGCAGCCCACCGCTTCCCACCTCCCACCTCGGAGTGCTCGGACTCCCAGAGGGCCAATTCCCTCAAGCAAGACCATGCTGCGCCATACTCTCCACGCGCCACTCCTGAGCCCAAAGCGGAAACCACCACTCAAGGAACCTCTAACGCTCCAGACGACTTCAAAGCATACCAGAAGTTGCTAAGGAGAGTAGCATCAAACTTAAATATGCAGGCTCAGGAGCTCACCGAGACGGCTGACAGCCTCTTTGATGTGCTGGAGCCAGGTGCACCGTCCAGAGTGGCACTACCCGTTCATGACGGTGTCCTGAAGATCATAAAAGCATTGTGGCAAACGCCGGCCTCCGTGCCTCCAACATCCAGGTCAGCGGAGAAAAGATATTTCGTGCCCACTAAGGGGTTCGAATACCTCTTTGGGCACCCTAACCCAAATTCTTTGGTGGTTGAAGCAGTGAACCAAAAAGACAGGCAAGGACAGCCAGGTTCGGCGCCAAAAAATAAAGACCACAGGAGACTAGATAATCTGGGAAAGAAATTTTATTCCACGGCTACGCTCCACCTCCGCATCGCCAACCACCAGGCGCTCCTGGGCAGATATAACTACAACCTATGGAGATCCCTGCATCGCTTTAGCGATTCTCTTTCTCAAGACCAGTTACAAGACTTCCTCACTATCCAGGAGGAAGGCTTGGCGGTGGCAAAGGCCCTACTTCAGACTTCGTACGATTCCGCTGACACTGCAGGGAGATCCATTGCCTCAGCTGTCTGTATGAGACGCGTGGCCTGGCTACTCTCCTCCGGCCTCTCCCACGAGGTTCATCAGAACATTCAAGACCTCCCATTTGAGGGCTCTGATCTATTCTCTGAGAAGACTAATGACAAACTTCACGGCCTCAAGGACTCACGGGCTACCCTGAGATCCCTGGGCCTACATAATTTGGCCTCTTCCTGGTGCCCTTTCAGGCCCACGCCTGTGGGGCCTCAGCAACCATACAGGGCCCAGTTCCAGAGGTTTACGCCCTACAGACAATGAAACAGGAACAGAATTTCGGGGTGGCGCCGACAAAACAATAACTCAGCATCTACATCTTTTCAGCAAACCCGCTCAAGACGCCCACCGGCTGGTAGGAGACCGTTTTGAAGGTTCCTCCGAGGGCGACCAACCAGTCTCACATCAGACCCCACCCCTCCCGTTCCGCAACCGCTTGTTCCCCTTCGCCCACGAATGGTCCAGGATAACTTCGGACAGAGGGTTTAAACAACCATTGCCAGGGGTTATTCTATTCAATTCTCGTCACCCCCCCCCCACCTCCCACCATCCCCATCCATCTCCAGGACTCCCGCACACGAAGCTGCGCTCCACAAGGAAGTGCAATCACTCCTCTCGTTGGGAGCAGTCGCACACGTCCTCAGGAATGGAACAGGGGCTTCTACTCCAACTACTTCCTGGTCCCGAAACCAAATGGGGACTTCCGCCCTATTCTGGACCTGCGAAAGCTGAACAAATACATAGTAAAATGAAGGTTCAGGATGGTGTCTTTGGCTTCCATCATCCCTACACTCGACACCGGAGACTGGTTCGCCGCCCTCGATCTGAAAGACGCCTTCTTTCACATAACCATCATTCCAGCCCACAGGCGGTTCCTCCACTTCACCCTAGCAGGAGGACATTTAGAATTTACCACCCTGCCCTTTGGCCTCTCGTCGGCTTCCCGCGTCTTCACGAAGTGCATGGCGGTGGTGGCGGCTTACGTCCACCGCAATCGTGTGGACATCTTTCCATACCTGGACGACTGGCTAATCAGAGGAAAGTCCCAGAGACAGGTCAGGTCGGGGGTAACGTTAGTCTTGAACACGTGCCACAGGCTGGGCCTCTGCGTAAACAAACAAAAGTCCACCCTGATTCCCGTACAGACCATAAACTTCATAGGGGCGACAATAGATTCCCGCCAGGCAAGAGCCTTCCTGCCAGCGGAACGCTTCAGGACAATAGCAGATCGGATCACCACCTTAGAGCGTTGTCCAACCACAACGTCCAGATACTGCTTTCAAGTGCTGGGCCACATGTCCGCTTGCACCGCGGTAGTCCCTTTAGCACGTCTGAGGCTCAGGCCTCTCCAAACTGGGCTGGCAACAGTGTACCGCCCAGCACTTCATTCTCTGGACAAGGTACTTACCATCCCACATGCGGTGCTCTCTCAGCTCCGCTGGTGGAAGGATCCAAAGGTGGTCCTAAAGGGAGTCCCTTTTATGGCGGAGCCGCCCTCTCTAACAATAATTTCAGGTGCCTCGGACCTGGGATGGGGAGCCCATATAAGCTCGGGCGCAAGAACCCAGGGACTATGGTCAAGACAGGAAAGGGACTTGCACATCAACGTCAAGGAGCTACGGGCTATACACCTCGCGTGCAAGGTATTTTGCCACCTTCTGGGTGGAAAGACGGTCAGGATTCTAACAGACAGCTCTGCAGCCATGCACTACGTGAACAAGCAAGGCGGAGTCAGATCCCCAGCTCTATGCAGGGAAGCCACCGCGCTCTGGGACTTCGCTATTGCTCACCATACGCATCTGACGGCTGCACACCTACCAGGGATAAAGAACCCAGAGGCAGACCGTTTAAGCAGGATATTCTTACCTCGCCACAAGTGGTCCCTTCACCCCGAGGTAACATCCGCAATCTTCCAACGTTGGGGCTATCCCCAAGTGGACCTCCTTGCCACCCGCCAGAACAGGAAATGCGAGCAGTTCTGCTCCCTCCAGAGCACGGAGTCGGGGGCTATAGCGGACGCCTTCCTCACGACTTGGTCAGGCGGTCTCCTATATGCCTTTCCCCCAATTCCCCTGCTCGGCAAGGTGATCCTGAAAATCAAAAGAGACAAATCGAACATCATCCTGATCACCCCAACCTGGCCTCACCAGTGCTGGTACGCAACACTACTGGACCTCTCCATAGCGACCCCCTGGGAACTCCCGGTGCTCCCAGACCTCCTCTCCCAGGATGTGGGGCGGGTTCTCCACCCACAGGTATCCAAACTGCATCTCACGGCCTGGAGGCTCCATGGCTGACTCAGGAGGAACAATCCTGCTCGGAGGCCGTTAGGTGGGTGCTCCTGGGTAGCAGGAAACCATCTACGCAAAGCTCCTACCGTTCCAAATGGGCATGATTCTCGATATAGGCCCGCTCTATGCACATGACACCCGTACAGGCCCCGGTTCAGGGGATCCTGGACTATCTACTGACCTTGAAAAATAGAGACCTCTCCCTGTTGTCCATCAGGGTACACCTAGCGGCCATTTCAGCCATTCACGCGCCTGTTCAGGGGGGGACGGTGTTCTCTCACCCCATGGTTTTGCGGTTCCTGAAGGGGTTGGAAAGACTCTACCCCCAAATACGGAATTCAATACCTCCTTGGGACCTTAATTTGGTCCTCAATCGCCTCACAAGACCCCCCTTTGAGCCGCTAGCCACCTGCCCTCTCTTGATCCTTTCTTACAAGGTGGTGTTCTTAGTCGCAATAACCTCCGCAAGGAGGGTTTCAGAACTAAAAGCCTTGACTTCCGAACCTCCGTATACAATCTTCTTCAAAGATAAGGTCCAACTTAGACCACACCCTGCCTTCCTCCCCAAGGTCGTCTCGGACTTCCGCTGTAACAAAGACATTTTCTTACCGGTTTTCTACCCCAAGCCACACCAGTCCGAGCAGGAATGCAGGTGGCACACGCTTGACGTCAGGAGAGCACTGGTGTTCTACATCGACCACACAAAACCCTTCCGGAAGTCCTCGCAACTCTTTGTCGCCGTCGCGGAACGAATGAAGGGCCTCCCGATCTCTACTCAGCGTATTTCGGCTTGGGTGCGGGACTGCATCAAACTGTGTTACAACCAGGCCAAGGTTACCCCACCGGCGGTGGTGATGGCCTATTCCATGAGGGCACAGGCCTCGTCGGCAGCATTCCTCGCTAACTTACCTGTTCCAGATATCTGTAGAGCGGCAACATGGTCCTCCATCCACACTTTCGCCTCCCACTACGAGATTGTCCAGCACGCCAGGGACGATGCTGCCTTCGGGAGAGCGGTGTTGCAGACAGTGAACCATTAACTCCTCCCACCATCCAGGTATGGCTTGTGACTCACCTACATTGAGAATGCACATGAGCAGCACTCGAAGAAGAAAGATGGTTGCTTACCTGTAACTGTCGTTCTTTGAGATGTGTGCTCATGTCCATTCCATACCCGCCCACCGTCCCCGCTTTGGAGTTAGCGGAAAGAAGGGACTGGGGGGCTGGGTCCCAGTGTCCCCTGATATACCCAGGGGAGGTAGGGCACTCTAGGGGGCGCTGGACGGGCTGGGTGCGGGACTGCATCAAACTGTGTTACAACCAGGCCAAGGTTACCCCACCGGTAACCCACTGGACTGGGGGGCTGGGTCCCAGTGTCCCCTGATATACCCAGGGGAGGTAGGGCACTCTAGGGGGCACTGGACGCCAGACTGGGATTGCTAGGGAAGATTTTTCCGGTGGCTGTGCACGCGGGCGCACGTGCACCTACATTGGGAATGGACATGAGCACACATCTCGAAGAACGACAGTTACAGGTAAGCAACCGTCTTTCTTGTCTTAATATTATAAATGACGGGTCAGTAATGTTTTTAAAAAATATTAAGGGCCTCTTTGAAAACTTGGCTGTTAGCTTGTAGCGTTACTTCACTTAAGTCCAAAACTGATTGCTTTTAGATTACTTTCGTGGTGTATGTGAGATGTAAAATGAAACCTCGATTTTACTGATTATCTTACCTTACAGTTATGACATGAGCAAAGGAGCTGCCAAGAAAGAAATAAATTAAATCAATGCTCACTTATGGAGCGAAGAAATAACCTGATTACTCATGTTTGCTTTTCAAAACGTTTAAGATCAGTTTACTGTTTAAGATCCTTATCTGGTTTACCATTCAGCTCAGTGGCAAAACTCCCAGTAACCCAGCCGTAAGAATCCATCTGCCCCTGCTGCTTTTCCACCCAAATTCAATCTTCAGTCAGGGATAGCAGAGTAATTGCCATAACAGCTGGTTGTGTGTCAAAGTTAGAAGTAGACCTTGACCTCAGACTAACCAGCAGCAAATCATTTTTAAAATAAATTTTTAAATAAATCTTATTAAAAGATAGGGAAAGAAAGAGAGTACGGTCAGAATGGCACAGAACATGTTTTCATGCAGATATGCATATTTGGGGAAAATGACAATGGACTGGGTAGGGATGTTAGAGAAACACAAACTATGTTCAGTCTTTACTAAACAGTTGTTTTTTGGAAGCAGTTGGCGTGGCAAGAGTCCAAGATGCTTTACATGGGGTAATAAAATACCAAATACATTTTATGTACCTTCGTAATAGTCTTCCTAAAATATTGCCAATTTAAAACTAGTTTTACAAGAAATAAAAATCACTTTGAAAAAAAGTCTTACTCCTCTCAAAAGGGCCATAAAGGTATTTTATAGTGGTGGCCAGCAGTAACTCTGCAGTTAGAGATCTGTCTGCATTTTCCTCTCTCACACATGATTTAATTAATAAAGAGGGAGGGTTGAACATTTTTACAAATTTCACCATGCATAAAACAAGCACAATAATAAACCAGGCTGAAAACACAGAATAAGCATGATAACATCTTAAAGGGGGAAATGCTGTAGATTCCAAATTTGACCTCTTAAAGGCTCCTGTTGAGCTCTAAGGTTAACAAAACATTTTAGTCCACCTGTTATCATTATTTTATGATAGTGGTCTGGAATATGATCAGAGGCTTTTCCAAGGTTGCCATTTATGTTCCCTAGGTAAGAAAGATGAACACAGAGCAATGCAACATCTATCTATGAAAACAATCTTTTTTATTTGTAAGACGTGAGTATTGTGTTGTGTTTAATCTTTTGAACTTATTTCAGGGGTGAAAATTCATCTCAGCCTTGGTGACTTTAGATATTATCAGTGTTCCATACTGCTGTAATTTGGGTCATGATAAGTAGAAGACTAGACATTAAGAGGAAAGATAGTCCAATGAAAATAGTACCCATAAAAGTCTTGGAAGTAGAATGACGGTATGTGGTCAGATAAGGAATTTGGGCAAAGCCAGGCAGAAACACCTATGATGTTTGTTATGCTAAGGCAAGGGACTTTGGCAACAAAATGGAGGAAGTAGAACTACTGGTGCAGGAAGTGAAACTAGCTGTTATTATGGCATAACATAAACATGGTGGAATAGTAGTCATGACTTGGTACAGGGATTGAAGTGTATGTGATGTTCAGAAAGAACAGAAATAAAGGTAAAGGTGGCAGAGTAGCATCATATAGTAATGGTAAGTAGACTGTAAAGAAATTAAAAGTGATGCAGTGGATAAATCGGAGTCTGTTTGAGTCAAAATCACTTTGGGGAAGAAAGCCATGAAAGGCTTCCTTGAGATACAGCTTAGGGTGGTCTACAGACTCCCTAGGATCCAACTGGAATATGGATAGCGAACGCTTTACTGTTTTATGAAATAAATACTATTGGGAATCAGGGGCATAGCCTGAAGTCATTTTCCGGCCGGGGCTCTGACTAAGTGGGTGGGCTTGGGACTGAAAGCAGGGATGTTCAGGCAAATGATGCAATAGGCTGAAAGCTGCTGACACTCCAGTTGCCAGATAGAAAGTTATACGGAACATGGACATCACAGCCACTCTCCTTTACGTAATATACAGAGGCAAGCA
The DNA here is from genome assembly GCA_007922175.1 of Pelusios castaneus. Lineage (NCBI taxonomy): Eukaryota > Metazoa > Chordata > Testudines > Pelomedusidae > Pelusios > Pelusios castaneus. The sequence goes on along the minus strand of ML685819.1, from coordinate 6,319,709 downwards.
GCCAGTTGGGTGGTCCTACTCTCCAAGTAGGTTGGCCCCAGTCCACCTATAGCAATAGGGTTCCCTTGACTCGCATCTGTGCGCTGCAGCATGTACTCCAAAGCCCTAGGTTTGAGCAAGGGTTAGAAAATCCTAAACTTAAGGTTAAAATGCATTGTGGATACTGAAACCCAGGGTTCCCTGACACAGGTCAGCTGACTTGAGTCCTACTAACACGAGGGTTACCTTGCTATGTAGACGTACCCTTAAGTTGACCTCAGTTGTATGCAAGAACAACTGTATGGATGTAAGCAAGGTCTGAGTGTCTGAGGGCACTCCTCCTCGGTCAGCTGAAAGGGGGACACTTTATTTGCATGGGCTTTTTATTTGCATGAGTACAATTAAGTACTTAGCATAATTTCACTGTATATATAAACCCATCCAGGTTCTGGGCATGATGGGAAATGGTTAGTATGACTGGTTTAGGGTTACAGATCACCTTTGTGTTAATTGGAAGGACAACAAAACGTTATCCTTCAATTGTATGAACAAAGGACAGCACAACTATGTTTAGCCGGTTCTGATGAAAAATTCACTCTTAGCTAACCAGAGCTTGAAAGGGTGGCTGACTGATGCTCCAACATTGTAAGCACAGCAGGAAGGGCTTGAGGGGGTTTCTTTCTGAGATTGCACTAACCCTGACAAAGGGCTACTCTCAGGCATAGATTGGGTTAGGGTTAGATTGTCTCTCTCATCTCAGTGTTAAAAGATAGTTGTTGATTCCTTTTGTAGCCTTCTGTTTCGGAGCAGCAACGTTGCTCCTGTGTCAACAGAAATGTTTTCCCATGAGTTGTAATCACTAGAGGAACTGGGAAACCTTGATACAGCCAGCAGAGAGGAGCCAGCCGTGGTCAACGCCTGCAGCCTGTGAGAGCCACGAGCAGTCAATGCCTGCAGGGGGCCAGTAGACTCTGGGAGCCATGAGTGGTCAGCATCATCAGATGATGGGAGCCAGCAGACAGGGACTCGGTGAGACCTAGTGATATCGGGAGGTAGCAGCAGAGTGACCCTGGTTAAGCCCACATTCAGCAAGAGCTTACAGGAGGGGACTGGCTGAGCGCCCCCAAACAAGAGGCAGACACTGCAACTATGACAGTCAGTACTGGGGAAAGCCAGAGGGGAGAAGCAAAGGACATGCCCCACATACTCTGGGGCGGGGTGGGTTTTGCTAATTGTGTTAGGAATCCTTCATTGCGCTGTTTTCCCAAACCAGTGCTGTTTGGATCCTTCCGTCCTTTTATTAAAAGGTTTACTTTCTACACTTAGACTCTGCCCTTGTGAGAGGAGAAGTATTGCCTTTTAGGGTGCCCAGAGAATTGTGTGTGATTTCCCAGGAGACTGAGTGGAGGCTCGAACTGGTTTGGTGTTGCATCATCGATAGGAACATTTAGATATGCTGCTGCCACCTCTGCCTGGCAGAAGAGTTACATGTAGAATAAGTTTTGAAAGAGCAAGTAGTTTAAGAACATAGAGAATTGGGATAAAATACAACATGGTTTTCCAAATGGTAGATCATGCCAGATCAACTTGATCTCTTTCTTTGTGAAGATAATTGATCTTTTTAGAGAAGAAAACAATTTTAGATATAATTGACATGGATTTCTGTAAGGCATTTGATACACTTCTGCATGGGAAATTATTAGTTAAATTGGAGAAGATCAGAAGTAATATGAGAATTGAAAGATGGATAAGGAGCTGGTTAAAGGGGTGTCTACAGGAGGTCATACTGAAAGGTGAATTGTCAGGCTAGAGGAAGGTTATAAGTGTAGTTCCTTGGGGTATTTATAATTTTTTTCATGACCTTGGCACAAAAGTGGGAGTATGCTAATAAACTTTGCAAATGGCATAAAGTTGGGAGATATTGCCAATATAGAGGAGGACTGGATATCATACAAGATGATTTGTATGACCTTGAAAACTGGGGCTATAGAAATGAGATGAAATGTAATATGCAAGGTTCACTTTGTACAATTAAAGTGCACTTATGCACAAACAAGAATTTTTGCTAGAAGCTGGGGACCTATCAGTTGGAAGGAACAGAGGAGGAGAGAGACCAAGATGCATTCATTGACCACATGACTATATGCCACCAATATGATGCATCCATGAAAAAGGCTCATGTAATCCTCAGTTGCACCAGATGAGGTATTTCCAGTAGAGATAGGGAAGTCTTAATGTCATTATAAAAAGCACAGATGAGACCTCATCTGGAATATTGTGTGAAATTCTGATCTCTCATATTTTTTAAAAAATGAATTCAAAGTGGAACAGGTGCGGGGAAATGCTATTATGATGATCAGAGGAACAGAAAACTACTTTATGAGAGGAGACTGAGAGAGCTTGACTTGTTTAACCTTACCAAACAAAAGTTGAGGGAAGATATGATTGCTCTCTATAGATCATCAGAGGAATACATACGAGGGCGGGAGGGAGAGTAGAGGAGTTATTTAAGTACCAGTGTTGACACAAAAACAAATGTATATAAACTGGTCATCAACAAATTTAGGCTTGAAATTAGATGACTTCTAACCATCAGCAGAATGAAATTCTGAAATAGCCCTGCAAGAGAAGCAATGGGAGTAAAAATCATAACTGGCTTCAAGAGTGAACCTGATAAGTTAAGGAGGATTCAGTATGATGAAGCTGCCTACAATGGTGTGTAAACCTGCAACTGCTACTAGAAAATATCCCCAATGGCTGAAGATGGGACACTAGATGGGGAGGGCTCTGAGTTGCTACAAGCTGTTGCAGGTCTGTTGGGTCTTATTGGAGTCCAATTGCCCACCATATTTGGGTGGGGAAGGAATTTTCTTCTGGATCAGATTGGCAGGGATCCTGGAGTTTTTTCGCTTTCCTATACTGCATGGGGCATGGGTCACTTGCAGCTTTAAACTAGTGTAACTGATGGATTCTTTGTACCTTGAAGACATCAATTCATGATCTGAGGACTGGTAACTCAGCCAGGGGTTACGGATCTGTTACAGGAGTGGGAAGGCAAGGTTTTGTGTTCTACAATGTGCAGGAGGTCAGACTATATGATCATGATGGTCTCTTCTGGCTTAAAAGTCTAGAGTGTTATGAAAGTGCTGTCACTGATCAGTCAGTATAAATAAGGGTAAAGCAGTTGTCTGAGCAGTATTTTACTGCATGTAGTGTATCTGTGTTTTTTCATTTCGATTTCAGCCTCACAAGACTTGTATCTGAGGCTTGCCATCCAAGAAAAATACAATCCATAACTATAACAAAACAACACACCAGCAATTTAAAAGAGCCTGATAGCAAGAACTCACTACAAACAATAAATCTACCCTCCTGATTCCAAAAGTAAGTAGAAAGTAGTAAGTAGAAAGACCATAGCCACCCCAATCTGTCAAAATGGTGGCCTTTTGCAATGCAGGTCAACCAGTAAAAGCTATTTTGACTCAAGGGGCTTGTCTACACTGAGACTTCTATGTTGGTTTCCATGGATTGATGCAGTGGGATCCATTGTGCGGCCAGTGGAGACCCGCTCAATTGATCCCAGAAGTGATCTCTGTTCAATGCAGTAACTCCTCCCCCCACCCCCAGAAAAGAGTAATACTGTGTATTACTCTGTAATACTGTAAATACTGTAAAACATCATTTCCCATTGGCATAGCCCAGTGAAGATGCCATGGTAAGGGAGGGTAAGTCTACAGGAAATATGCATTCTAGAGTACGTTGTTTCCATAGCTCCTGTCACCCCAGCGTGGCAGTGTAAACCAGGCCAAGGAGGTGGAGGGCTGGGAATTTCCAAACAGAAGTAGCCTTCATGGAAAATATTCTGCCAGTTAGCGCAATCTTACACCAAACCAGCATCTTACCCTATCACATGGGGGAGGCGTGGAGGAAGTTTCTCAGGTCTTGGGTCATTTAGGCTTTTATATGGCAAATCAAAAAGCTACAGGTGACAAAAACATGGGTCATGAGTCATGGCAGCAAAGTCTGCCTCTGGGAAAAATCCTTGCAGCTTCCAGCTCAGGCAACGGTGACCATTCAGAGAGTTAACAGTGTAGAATGTAAATGTGACATACCAGCTGAGAATGATTAAAAACAAAAGGGAGGATGTGTTGGCACCAGGCAGGGATACACAGATTAGAGCAATCTGGAATTTAGAGCATAGTAAACAAAATTATTTTTGCAGTTTTATTAATTGGCTATCTTCCTGAGGACTTTGTGGCAGATGATGCATCTTTAGCAGAGATTTAAATGGTGGCTTGTGAACAGGTTCCAAAGCAGCCTGGGTGCTGGATAAGCTGTTTCCAGTGCATATTATATTTTGCCTAATGAATCAATAGTGACTTTAAATATTACTTCCCACATCTCATCTGCATTTCACATTTTGGGGTACACCTGTGTAGCATCCTTTATTCGACCTATTCATTTGATAAACCTATTCATAAATAAGACATTGGTCTTCGTTTTTCAATATCTGATACTTCTGCAACCTACTTCACAGAGGAGAAGGAACAATCTTATTCACTGTATTCATTTTCTTTATCTCTCCTTTCCCAAACTTCAGAGTTTGACGGGACAATTCACATGAAGGTGAAATGTAGCAAAGATTCTCAGCACAGGCAAGAGATATTTTCACAAAATGCTGCCTTATGCTTACATATCATATGCCATCTGCTGTCCTTAGAACACTTAATGCCTATATTTTGCTGCATATAGGTAAATGCCTATATAATATTCTATCATGAGGGTCTGGATTACCTTTCATGGGATTTAAATTAATGTTTTGTAACACTTTGGCAAAGCAGTTTCAATCAAGCAGAAAAACAGCTGAAATACATGTGGCTGCTATTTGAATTCTCTTCTCGCCACCTTCTTCATGGATGTCGCTCACTGTGTGCTGTAACCATCAAATTTTGTGCTATCTAAATATTGCACATACAGTGGAGAAAGATAGTGCATGGAGGAGGCAAATATAGAGAGAGTGCCCAGGACAAATATTGCATTTAGAATTGCATTGTCTGGAATTTAGCTTTCCAAGGTTCATATTCAAATCACAGTGCGGGGGCTCTTCTGTCTGGTTATCCATGTAAGAAGGTAAATTAACATTTATTGTGCCTTGTTTAACCTGACCTTTAAACAGGAAATCCTTTTCTATATTGGATCTCTGTGCAGCTCTTTTGTCTGTATACGTTTGAAATATTTTTGTGTGCACATGATGATTCTGAAAAGATTCTCTTCCTTCCATTTGCAGTACCCTCCAATCCATTCCTCATGTTCATTACTTCTTTGTTTGGAGGAGTTGTTCCTGAGTGTTTCATTGACTTCTAATTGCCTATTAATAATTTATCTTTTTAAAGTTTCCTCCCTTCTCAGTGCATTATACAAGAATAGTGTGATACGGACATTATAGGAAGTATTATTAATCTGACTTCAGTGCGGTTCTCATGATGAAAGGTTCTACTCAGCATGTTTATGGTCCAATATATGTTACAAAACTAGATGATGAAATAGAGGAAAAGTAACAAACGAGGAGCCAGCAATGCTCATTTCCAAATAAACCAGTGAGCAACGAAAAAATTAGAGATTTTTCTTTAAATGGGGGAGAAGCAGGTGGAAAAAATTCAGAGATTCTGCATGGGTATTGGTGATTGGCCAATACAGATAGAATTAGGGTCTAAATTAAGAAAGAGGTAATGAGTGATGGTAAATGCAGGTGTTGAGTTGGGGAATGGTGCTACAGCTGTAGTTTTAGGGGGATGTGAAGCGCAGACAGGCACGTTTCAAGGTTTAAAGGGGTTTTTTCTTTTTCCCTTTCCCATCTCTTTTGCTCACAATCCTCCAAGATATATGTATTAAATCATAAAGTGGTTCAGTGCTGTAATATTAACTTAAGCTCTACAAAAATTGATATGAAGAAATGTAATCCAATGTAGTCCATGTAGGTTGTATTCACTGTGATGTAAATAAAACACATTTTATCTGAGGTTGCAAACTGAAGAGCTAGCTTCTCAGCATCTGAAGACCAGTTTTCCCTGGTAAAAGAGGTTTTCCTTGCTTTTAACCATTTTAAAGTGGAGTCATTTCCTATAAATACACTAAGCATAATAAGGATTTAGGCATGAAACAGTCAGTACCAGCATTTTTAAAAAACATTTTACATTTTTGTTTTTGTACATTTGAAATACATGCCAGGCTAATCTTAGAATGCCTTTTAAAGCTTCGCAAGGTCAATGAGTGTTTTATAGAAATCATACATGTAAGTTGTATTTAACATTTTTTGTTGTTTTCTTTGTGCTCAAAACATGCATAATTCGTCTCTGCTTGTTTTTACTGTAAGCATATGATAAGTGAACAAAATAAATAAATATCAGAGATTGGCGAAAGTTTGTCATGTTTAACTGCTCCTGGGAATAAAGTAAATCTGCCTACTCAAAAAGTTTTTCTCAGTGTAATTTCATTTTTATTCAGATCCCAGTAAATTATATAATTAAAGGAATATTAATCTGTACTAAGTACTTGAAAACCCCCTTACAACTGCATAACTTTGTGATAATTATGGTGTAACTTTAGCTAGAATATCTGATTAATGTATGCCATGGTAGCTCATTAAAAGTAAATAATGTGCATATACAGTCTTAGAGAAGTTTCAAAGAATGTTTGATGTTTTGCTTGTATCTTTTTGCTGTTACACAATTGAATTTCTTTTCCCTTATGGGTACAATGCTGTCCTGTGCAATAAATCAGCCTTTTTTCCCAATAATGTATCTAGCAAGAATGCTTCACAACTGGGGTTTGTTTTCTTGGGTCTTACATAAGAGTACATACACTTAAATCCATTTCTTCTGTTTGTCGGCTGCTTACAAGCCCCCTAGGAAGCCTCGTCACTGCACAGGGTTCTGTTAGAGTCCACCACACTCATCTCAGGCTTCAGAGTGCTAATTCTGCCTTTAGTGCAGGAATTTCTGGACTTGTCTTTAACAAAGTTCGCATCAAATTGTATCAAAGCATAGATTTAAAAAAACAGTCGATTTTTTTTAAATTGCGGCAGGCAGAACTGGTGAAATGGTTTTCTGTGTGTCAGGCATTTCAGAACAGAGACACTAGCCAAACACAAAGCGGATGCTACTGCACAAGTCCTCAAATACATGAGATAGCGATAGTCAAAGTTCATGGCACCATTGATAATCCTTTGCCTGCTTGTCTTCAGGTCTTGGGCAACTCCCATCCCACTCTAAACTACTTAGTTGCTTTCTATACCTGTGGAATAAGTAGAAAACCACTACGTGTAACAACCCAGTGTTACTAGCTGTAGAAAAAATAGTTTTATTGGACCTCTACTTCTACGATCTCTAATTGGGAACAGCAGAACTAAAGAGGGGCCTAAAGCACAAAATATGGATACTGATTCAATTTCCCCAAAGTGTGCATAAATTATAAGGCCAGAGGGGAGCATTGGATGGGTATGAATTGTTCAGGAAGGACAGGCAGGGAAGAAGAGGTGGACGAGTAGCGCTATATGTAAAAGAGCTGTATGACTGCTCAGAGCTCCACTACGAAAGTGGAAACAAGCCGGTTGAAAGTCTGTGGGTTAAGTTTAGAGGAGAATGCAACAAGGGGGATGTCATGGTGGGTGTCTGCTACAGACTGACAGACCAGAAGGAGGAGGTAAATGAGGCATTCTATGGACAACTAACAGAAGTTTCCAGATCACAGGCCCTGGTTCTTATGGGTGACTAAAATTATCCTGACATTTGCTGGGAGGGCAATACAGCAGTGCACAGGCAATCCAGGAAGTTTTTGGAAGGTGTTGAGGACAACTTCCTTGTACAAATGCTGGAGGAACCAACTAGGGGCCTTGTACCTCTAGACTTGCAGCTCACAAACAGAGAAGAATTGATAGGGGAAGTAGAAGTGAACGGCAACCTGGGCAGCAGCGACCATGAGATGGTAGAGTTCAGGATCCTGATCAGTGGAAGAAAGGAAAGAAGCAGAACACACACCCTGGACTTCCGAAAAGCAGATTTTGGCTCCCTTAGGGAACTGCTGGGCAGGATCCCTTGGGAGGCTGATCTGAAGGGGAAAGGCGTCCAAGAGAGCTGGCTGTATTTTAAAGAAACCCTGTTAAAGGCACAGAAAGATACCATTCCGATGTGCAGAAAGAACAGCAAAGGTGGAAGGCGCCTAGCGTGGCTTAGCAGAGAACTCTGCAGTGAGGTGAAACATAAAAGGGAAGCATACAAGAAGTGGACAGATGACAAGGGAGGGGTATAAAGATATTGCTCGGGACTGCAAAGATAAAATCAGAAAGGCCAAAGGGCAATTGGAGTTGGAGCTAGCAAGGGATGTGAAGGATAACAGAAAGGGGTTGTACAAGTATGTCAGTAACAAGAAGAGGATCAGGGGTGGTGTAGGTCCCTTACTGAATGGGGCAGGTATCCTCGTGGTGGATGATGCGGAAAAGGCTGAAGTCCTCAATGCTTTTTTTACTTCACTCTTCACAGGGAGGGCCAGCTCCCAGACTAGTACACTGGGTAACGCGGAATGGAGAGAAGAAGAGCGTCCCTTGGTGATGGAAGGTCAGGTTAGGGTCTACTTAAAGAAGTTGGATGCACACAAGTCTATGGGGCTGGATGAACTGCATCTGAGGGTGCTGAGGGAGTTGGCCAAAGTGATTGCAGAGCCGCTGGCCATTATCTTTGAAAACTCGTGGCAAACGGGGGAGGTCCCGGAGGATTGGAAAAAGGCAAATATAGTACCTATCTTCAAGAAAGGGAAAAAGGAGGATCTGGGGAACTACAGACTGGTCAGCCTCACCTCAGTTCCTGGAAAAATCATGGAGCAGGTCCTCAAATAATCCATCCTGAAACACTTGGAGGAAAATAGAGTGATCAGGAACAGTCAGCATGGATTCACCAAGGGCAAATCATGCCTAACCAACCTGGTTGCCTTCTATGATGAGATGCTGGATTTGTGGATGTGGGAAGCACCATTGACATGGTATACCTTGACTTTAGCAAGGCTTTTGATATGGTTTCCCACAGCATTCTCATCAGCAAGTTATGGAAGTATGGGTTGGATGAGTGGTTTGTAAGGTGGATAGAAAACTGGCTAGATCAACGGGCTCAGCGGGTAGGAATCAATGGTTCAATGTCCAGTTGGCAACCAGTAATGAGTGGAGTGCCCCTGGGGTTGGTCCTGGGGCCGGTTCTGTTTAACATTTTCATTAATGATCTCAGTGATGGGATAGATTGCGTGTTTAGTAAGTTCGTGGATGACACCAAGCTTGGGGGAATGGTAGACATGCTGGAGGGCAGGGACAGGATCCAGGGAAACTTAGACAAATTGGAACACTGGGCCAAAAGAAACCTCATGAGGTTCAACAAGGACAAGTGCAAAGTCCTGCACTTAGGACGGAATCCCATGCACTGCTACAGACTGGGGACCGATCGACTAAGTAGCAGCATTGTAGAAAAGGACTTGGGGGTTATGGTGGACGGGAAGCTGGATATGAGCCAACAGTGTGCCCTTGTTGCCAAAAAGGCCAATGGCATATTGGGCTGCATCAGTAGGAATGTTGCCAGCAGATCGAGGAATGTGATAATTCCCCGCTATTTGACACTGGTGAGGCCGCATCTGGAATTCTGTGTCCAGTTTTGGGCTCCCCACTACAGGAAGGATGTGGACAAATTAGAAAGAGTCCAGCAGAGGGCAACGAAAATGATTAGGGGGCTGGAGCACATGATTTATGAAGAGAAACTGAAAGAACTAGGTTTATTTAGTCTACAGAAGAGAAGACTGAGGGGGGATTTGATAGCAACCTTCAACTACTTGAAGGGGTGCTCCAAAGAGGAGGGAGCTAGGCTGTTCTCAGTGGTAACACAGGACAGAACAAGGAGTAATGGTTTCAAATTACAGCTGGGGGGCTGAGGTTGGATATTAGGAAAAACTTTCTCACTAGGGGGGTGGTGAAGCATTGGAATGGGTTACCTAGGGAGGTGGTAGAATCTCCGTCTTTGGAGATATTTAAGGTCCGGTTAAACAAAACCTGGCTGGGATGATTTAGTGGGAGTGCTCCTGCTTTTAGCAGTGGTTTGGACTAGATGACCTGATGAGGTCCCTTCCAGCCCTATGATTCTATGATTGTGATCTAGTCTGACCTTGCATATAGGAGAAGCCATAAGATTTCCTTGAATTAATTCCTATTTGAATTAGAGCATATCTTTCAGAAAACATTTAATTTAGATATTAAAATTTCCAGTGGTGGAAATTCCACCACAGCCCCTTGATAAATGGTTCAATGGTTAATTACCCTCATTGATAAAAATGTATTTCTAGCCTGAATTTATCTAGCTTTAACAGTGAAGCTGGTTTCCATAAACCCATGTTGTTTGGCTCAATCAATTATCTTGTTTTCCACATTTATTCACCTGCTCAGAAGTTTGCCTTGAAGCTGATTTATATACTAAACCCTGCTGTTCAGTGCCACTCTACTATTAATACAGAGGGTTAGATGCTGAGGAGTATTTTCAGTCTTTGAACAGATAAAACTCTCTTCAAACACCAGGGGTAGATAGAAGACATGAAGGTCCCAGCCACATAAACAGACCTGTTTGGCCTGTGCAGTGCCCACAGTGGAAAACACTGATAACAGCTAGACCAAACACATCACTCACTAAGCCCCTCTACCTCCGAGCACAGTGTTTCTTGCTAATTTGCCCTCCTATTTGCCACATTAGGACAGCAAGATGTTTAGTAACGTGTTTAGCTGATTTGAGAGTTATAGTGTTTCCAAACATTTTGATGAGTTCATACAGCAAAATTTGTTACAACCAATAGAGGTCAAAAGATGCTGTGATTCGGGTACCCTTTATTTTAGGTCAAACTTTACGAGTCTAATTATTAGATGACCTTTATATTAACTTTGCTTTGTCTGTCTGTCTGCTCTGTGCTTTCCAGTAGATGGCGTAATGTTTATAGGTGTGAATGGCAACATGCACCCAGCCTTAAACTTGTCAAGCATCTGGCCGTGTGCTTACAGGTATTAGGGCATGTGGGTGGGGATTTAGCTGTCACAGGTTTGAATCCTACTTGGGGTTAAAAAGCTGCTTTTCATAGGTTTGGATTTGATATACTTTCAGTCTTGATAGAAAAATAATATAAAATACTAAGGCTTTTTAAGAACAGACGACCTTAAAACCAGCACACTAGAAGGGACAAAATGGTCAGATTTCTTGTACGAGGCATTTTAAGCACCATGAATGCATTTGTTTGCAAAATGTCGGCTGGCCAATGTAGCATGCATATTTTAAAAATCTTTGGATTAGCCAAATGTATGCACCTAATGGAAAAGCACTAAGGATCAGACTTTTAAAAGATATTTATGTGACTAATTCCCTTCATCAATGGGAGTTAGACCCAGATTTTTCAGGGTTATTAACATCCCCAAATAATCTTGGTGGTATTTTCTATACATTGGCAAGTCCCTTTATAAAAGTCTAAACATTTCAAAGCTGATTTTTTTAAAGAAGTTAGGCATGCAAATAGGCATACATATGCAAAGTCCATGATTGTGCATATCTATTTGGATAATTGCATACATGAATGGAGTGGTTAAATATTGTCTTTTGTATATCCAATTAGCCAAGTACAGTGGTGGTAATGGTGTGTCCAAATTAGTCATGTGTTTTGTGCACATAACTGCACAACTAATTTAAAAGTAAATCTGGCCCTTAATCTTTCTGTTTTTAATTATACTTAGCAGAGTAAGCAAGCTAATACCAAATTCTATACGTTGGTAGGTAAGTACTCTCATGCCTGGGTATGCCTAAAGCTTTGTGTAGAACTGGGATGTTTAGAACCTTACCAACATTATTAGGATACTAGGAGATTTTACATCTGGCTTGCTAAAAAAAACAGTTTTGGAGTTCAGTAAAAGAAACTAAAACTCATAGTGGCTTTTTATAAGATGTTGTGAGAAAGTAGAGTACTCTCTTAAACAGCAAACGGTTGGAAAAGTGAGAAAACAAGAACCAATATTAATCTTTGGCAAAGCAATTTATTAGCAACATTAACTTTCTTTTACAGTGACAGGGATTCCTCTGAGTGCAATATTAGATTCATATTAGATTCAGACACCCATTATCCTGAAATAAAGATTACCTGCAGAAAATTTACATATATAATAAATCTTGGTGTAAACCATGCTTCTGGGCAACTTGACCGTGCCTTTGTGATGTTTGGTTTTATGATGTGTGCATTAGGCTCACATTACAAATGGAAAGGATGAGTAAGCATCCCAACAAAAACAGCATGAATGTTGCTGGTATTTTTCACTTTAAGATATTTCAAAACCTTATCATATTCACAGTAAGAGGGCTATCCTTACCCAAACAGCAGCAAGCTAAATCTGATATTCATATTATGATCACTGAGACCATTTCTGGTTATATGTTTGAACTCACTACATTCATCTTTATTTATGACATGACTTCTGTAGTATTGATAAATATTTTGTTTTTCTGTAATGTTTGCACTGGAAATGTTTCCCAGAACCAGTGATTACACCAGCACTTACGTCAATTATTCCTTTTTTCCACTGGGAAAATACTGTAGAAAGCAAAAGATTTACTTGTTAAAATAATGGATTATTCTATAGAATCATGTACATCAATAATCGTAGCAAATTCTTATCAATATTGACCCTTAGCTGTTGCCTTGTGCCTTAACTACTACAAAGTTAACTTTTTCCTTGTCTGACTATTATCCTTCTGAGATGGCCCCAATCCACGTCCAAGGATGATCATTGACCATATTCAAAATATAGCAATTCTCTGTCACTTTTGCCATGTCTCCAAGGTATGTCTACCCTTACAAAAGCTAGTTTGAATTAGTTAATTTGAACTAACTAATTCAAACTAATTTTAGTTAGTTTGAATTAACTTAATTCGAACTAGCATGTCCCCACTAGAATGCTAGTTTGAACTAGCCATGGCCATGGAGGGCACTTGCTTAGTTCGAATTATTCAGTTTCAGGAAGGTCAATCTGCCGATTAGTTTGAACTGAGCAGTTAGTTCGAACTAATACGGCCACATTTGACTTAGTTCGAATTAACAAATTGAATTAGCCGTTAATTTGAACTAAGCAGTCAAATTTATTAGTTCAAATTGAGGAAGTCCTTAATTCGAACTAATAAAAGCCTAATGTGGCCAAGGCTTAAATTAGTTTGAATTAAGCTTCCTTAATTCGAACTAACTTGAAAGTGTAGACAGGGCTGTTCCTTGGCAGGGGCGAACAAGGCGATCGCCCTGGGCCCTGTGGTTACGCGGGCCCCGCAGCCCCCCCCCAGCCACACTCTTCCCTGCTCCGTGGGCTAGGAGCACTAAGCTCGGCCTGTGGGCTAGCCTTCCCCGCCCCCGGGGGGGGGAGCAGGTGGCCGGGGCCCGCTTCTGGGCCGGCCTTCTGCGACCTGCCCCATGCAGCTAGGGCCAGCCCTCAGCAGCGACCTTGGGTCCCTGGCTGGGGCACCGGCCGCAGCAGCCTGGGGTCCCGGCTGCGGCCAGCTCCCTTCACCAGCGGCCCCCGCTTCCACAGCCTCAGCCTCCCTGCCCGGGCTGGCTCCCTGGGGGGGGCTGGAGCTGCCCGCCTGCCCTCCAGCACGGGGGTGGAGGGGAGGGGCGGGGCCCTGCCTAGGCCAGTTGGCCCTGGGCCCTGCTCCCCCCAAGGGACAGCGCTGAGTGTAGACATAGCCCAAGAGTCTTAAACAGAATCCATGCAGATTCCTTCATCAGTACCTTACTCTGAATACAACCGACACAGGTAGCAGAAAAGGAAGGAGGTGTTTCAGTAGAAGTTGATTTGTGATAATATCCAGCTCCCCAAAATAATATCTGAAGTAGCCTTATGTAAGTTAGCTGCTACTGTCATGTAATGTTCCATGGCACTCTGTCTTGGGTTCCTGAGATCTACAGTGCCTCTATTTTATTTAAACAAAAGTGCTTTTTGCTTTAACAATCAGTATCCATCCATATGCACTTTTCTTTTGCCCACTTTTTCCTCAGTGAGTATATTTCTAAAACCAATGTGGATGTTCATAAAAGGATCCATCTCTTCTTTCTAAAACTTCTGCTAAATTACTTGTCATAATGGCCTCTGTACAGATTAATGCATAGCATTTTGTTTTTAAAAGTCAAAGGCTGCTGCCTAATAAACCTATCAGGTACCTTAAGAGATTATCAAAAGGTTTGTAAAACTCTAAAATACCTGTGCATTATAATCAGTTGTTTATAATAACCTCTGAGAAGCTTGAAACCAGACTGTTTCCTTGCAAATTTTAGTCCATTGTTTTAACTCTGAGTTATTGCTAATGAGTTCTGGAGTGCTTTTAAAAAAACAAAACATGCATCTTCTTCATCCCCACTTATATGTATATCAATTTGGCTAACAGCAAGTCAAATTATGCATCTGCTGATCTTGGCTGTGGCCCTTTAAGAAAATAAATGCACATAGGGAAATAAAGGACCCTTTGAAATCTGAGCTATTTCATGCCTGTTTGCTTTATGTTTTTGACAAGATAGGTGTGTATTAGACATTTCCACCAAATTCTAAACTCCAAATGAACTCTCATGAAGTTTCTGAGTAAATGCTTCTTCATTGAGCCGTGTCCCCGTGGGTGCTCCACCCTAGATGTTGGAGTGCCCTTTAGCACGGCTTGGAGAATTCTCAGCAGTGCTCATCCGGGTCGCCCAGCAGCAAGAGATAGCCTTGTGCCTAGGCGCCCTCCTGCCGCGCATGCGACCCGACCCTCCTCTGTTCCTTTTTGACTGCTCACAGACACGGACGGACCTCTGACTCACTTTCCTCAGCTCGTCCTCACATCTCTCCTGTTCAACCTTTCCTTTCTTTCAACTTAGTTCTCCTCCTATTACCTGTTTTTCTCCGCAGTTTGAAAAAGAAGACGAAAAAAAAAAAGCTTCAGGGGTTTCATTCCCCCTCAGAGACCATGCCAGCTTCTCCAGTACTAAAACACTGCCAGACCTTCCAGGACGCTATGCCTACATCCGATGGTCATGCCGACTGTATTAAATGCCTGGGAGAAGGACACATCTCCCAAAAATGCCCTAACTGCCAGAATTTGAGTGCAAGGGCTAAAAAGGACAGAGACCTACGCTTAAAACTACTCTTAATGGAAAGTTCTCTTCGCCCAGTTGCTGACTCCGAGCGGGCGTCAATGGCTCCTCCAACTCAGCCTGATGGTGCCGCACTTCGCCTCATGCCACAACAAAGAGAAGAAGGTCTCTGTCGCCCCATAAACCATGTACCAAAGAGGCATTAGGTTCCTCAGGTACGCTGGTGGAAACCCCTCCCAAAAGATCCTCATCAATACATTTGGCCCAGGGGAAAGAGTGCCTCAGGCTCAGAGAATGGCCAGCACTAGAATTTCAAAAACTGCCTCCTCGGCAGCTATGCCTTCCTCAAGTGCACCTAAGGAGACACCACCGACGCTCTGCAATTCCCAACAACCTGTCTCCCCACACCTTGGGATTGTAGACCACCTGCCTATACACCGTACCCTGGGTACCCGCCTCCTTGGTTCAGCCAACCTCAGACATCTCAACAGCACTGGCCCTTATGGGATACCTGGTCTCACTACTCTGCTCCCTCCCTTAGACCTTCTACATCACACAGACTGCCTACACAGCCAATTCCCTCACCAGTCCGGGATATCCAGGAGCCTCCGGAGAAGTTGAGACACATAGAACCTGCACCACCCCCCACAATGACATCACCCGTACCTGAGAATGCCCCTGCATCTTCTCAGTCCACCGCATCTGATGACTTCCGACAGTTTCAAGAGCTCTTTCGCCAAGTCGCTGACTCTCTTGAGATAACTACACAGACCGCCCCCGACTCACAGCACAAGCTCTTGTGTTTCTCCAAACCAAGTCTGTCACTCGAATCACACTGCCCATGGACACAGCATTAACTGACCTGGCCACAGAAATCTGACTAACACCAGCCACTATTACCTCAATATCCAGAAAACTCAATTAAAAAGTACTAGACTCACAGTTGGCTTGGGCCTTTCTTCCTGACCAAAGGCGGGACACTATTATACAGCTAACAAGGTCAGCCATCCACTCTCCAGTCATCACCGCATGAGATTGTCTGCAACACATGGCTGCGACAACCTTTGTGGTCAAGGATGCAAGACTACATATGCGCCCTTTCTAACTCTGGATTGCCAAAGTCAACAGACCATGACTACACTCCATCCACAAGCCTCTTACTGTTCCCATAGAATTGAAATGAGACCTTCTCTGGTGGACAATACCAGCAAACCTCGGAAGCAGGTTACCTTTTCTACAACAACCTCCTACCCTTATGATGACCACAGACGCATCCCTCACAGGGTGGGGAGCTCATGGCCTCGACCGGACCACCCAGGGCAAATGATCCACAGAGGAGGCATCCTTACACATAAACATTCTTGAACTCTGAGCAGTATGATACACCCGTCTACACTTCCAAACCATCATTGCCCACCAACACGTGAGAGTCATGACCAACAAGGCGGTCTGCATGTTTTACATAAACAGACAGGGTGGAGCATGATCCAGATCCCTCTGCATGGGGGCGATCAGATTATGGAACTGGTGCCTCAAGAACGACACCAAAATATCCGCCACATACCTACGGAGAGTTTTAAATACAATGACCGACTTTCTCAGCTGTACTTTCTTCCACCACCACAAGTGGGAAATACATGAGAGAATCTTGAATGACATTTTTCTGCAATGGGGAGTGCCCCATACAGATCTTTTTGCAACACACAAGAACCGCAAATGCCCAAAATATTGCTCCAGGGCAGGGTCCGGCCCACAGTCCCTGGGGGATGCATTCCTCCTACAGTGGAACTTTGGTCTCCTGTACACATTTCCCCCCATTCCTCTCATTCCCCGAGTTCTTCACAAGATTCACACAGATTCAGCAACAGTAATACTCCTGGCCCCAGTGTGGCCCAGACAACCTTGGTACACTTACCTATTAGAAATGTCAGCGAGAATGCCTATCACATTACCGCTCATACCGAACCGCCTAACACAGCACAATGGACACACAAGCATCTGGATCTCAACAGACTACACCTAACAGACTGGTTCCTAATTGGTTCTCTCAGGAGGAATGTAACTGTTTGGAACCAGTGTTTAAACTTTCTACTAAATAGCTGGAGACCCTCTAAGCACAAGACTAACCTGCAGAAATGGCAGAGGTTCCATGGATGGTGCTCCTGCAATGGTGTCCAACTCACATCAGCTCCGATTCCTGCCATCCTAGACTATCTGTCAATTAGTTCCATCAGAGTTCACCTCGCTGCCATCGCAGCTTTTCATGATCACTCATGTTATGGATCTCCCTTCTCTCACCCAATAGTGCAAAGATTCCTCTCAAGCCTTCAGAATCTCTACCCTGACATTCGCCAGCCCACTCCCATGTGGGATCTGAATTTGGTTCTTAAGACCCTAACTAGGGCCCCCTTCGAACCTATGGCAATGGCTTCCCTCACTCACCTATCCATGAAGGTAGCCTTTCTAATCGCCATTACCTCGGCCCTACGTATTAGCGAACTTGTGGCCCTCATGGCAACTCCCCCATACATGATCTTTTACAAAGAAAAAGTGAAATTAAAACATCACCCAAGGTTCATCCCTAAGATCAATTCGCAATTCTATCTCAACCAACTATAGACTTACCTGTGTTCATGCCAAAGCCACACTCAAATTCTCAAGAATCCATCCTGCACATGCTTGACATCCGAAGAGCTCTGGCCTTCTACCAGGACAGAACAAAACAATTCAGAACAACCAATAGACTATTTGTGTCCACAGCTGGTAGAAATAAGGGACACCCATTATCGAAACAGAGACTCTTGAAGTGGATCTCCAGCTGCATTCACACGTGCTACAATATATCTCTCGTGTCACCTCCTGATGACATTCGATCTCACTCCACAAGAGCAATTTCTACCTCTAGGGCCTTTCTACATAATGTACTGATTCTGGATATATGCAAAGCTGCCACATGGTCCTCAATTCACACATTCACAAAACACTACGCTCTCAACCAAGCAACAAGGCTGGATGCCACTTTCAGCCTATCTCTCCTTTCTGCTATGTGCACCTCTAACTCTGAAGTCCCTCCTTCCTAATGAGGACACTGCTTTGGAGTCACCTAAAGTGGAGCGCCACGGGGACACGGCTTGATGAAGAAAGGAAGGTTACCCACCTTGTGCGGTAACTGGAGTTCTTCAAGATGCCTGTCCCCATGGGTACTCCACCACCCACCCTCCTCCCCTCTTCTTCTTCGGAGTCTATCCCTTTTACCTCCTAGTCAAAAATGAACTGAGGAGGGTCGGGTCATGTGCATGGCAGGAGGCGCAAGGCTGTCTCTTGCTGCCGTGCAACCCGGACGAGACTGCTGAGAATTCTCCAAACCATGTCATGAAGGTGCTCCAACACATAAGGTGGAGCACACACGGGGACAGGCATCTCGAAGAACTCCAGTTACCGCACAGGGTAGGTAACCTTACTTTTTCAGTGCAAGATCATCAATTTTTTATGTCAGGATTAACATATCACTTGACAGTGTGAAAATACCTATCAGGAGGGTGTCAGATTTACTTTAGAAAGAAGTCAATCAGTAATTTTTAGTTGCTGTTATCTGTACTGGCAGTCACTGCAGCAAAGTCGGCAATTGGGGCACTGTTTAGATTGTGAAGTCTGGGCTACAAAGTTGCTTCTCGCATCGGATGTTGGTTAAGTACATCCAACAAGTGTAAGGCAAATTTAGGCTGTTTCAAGGCCTTTGCACCCAGGTATATACAGTACTATACGCATTCTCTGCTGTGACAGAGAGCTCCAGCTGTATTTGGTGCTGAATCAGAGGTCACGCAGAATAGAAAGGGAGAACAATGAATGGTAAGGGCTGACATAAGAGACCCTCAGAGACCACAGTGATGGGCATCAGATAAAAACCTGAATAGGATAGATTCCAAAAGCTTAGGCAACTTAAATAATTGTGACACCTTTCTTTAAATTGGTTAGATTTTCATAGGCAGAGGTAGCTAAACTGGGCAAGGTACATCCTGGATTTTAGGTGTATCTTACCATCACATGTTATAAAGAGCTGTTGATTTATGCTGCTTTGCAAACATTTATAAAGTCAGTCTGAGGAAAGAGATGGTGAGGATCTGAGGCCAGCAGAAGGGAAGAAAAAAGGTAACTTGCTAGTATTCCCTTTTTTGTGTTTTCAGTCCTGCTTCATGTTGAAGTAACAGACTTGCTGTAGCTTCTATAATGTGCTCCAGCCATCTACTCAAATACCATCTACTGTCACATACACAAAAGAAAGAAAGCACATCTAATGATTTTCCATTTGTATCCCAACCCTCATCTTTAGGGGTATGTCTACACTAGAAAAAGTAAGTCGACTTAAAGTCGACCTTATCTAATCGACTTAACAAAGTGGACTAAGTTGACTTAAAGTTAATAAAGTTGACTTAAGGGTTACTCCCCATCCACACCATCCTGGAGTCGACTTAAGGCTCAAGTCGACCTAATGGGCGGTTGTTAAGTCGACTTAAGGAAAGTCAGGTGTAGACTTGGAGTAATTTAAGTCGACTTAAGGGTCCTTAAATTGACCTAAATTGCTAGTGTAGACATGCCCTAAATGATTAATAAGCACAAGCTGAAAATAGCACCAGATTTACCTAATGCCTGCATGATTATTTTTTGTTTTGTTATGTAAACATTTAAATCTGTTTTTCTCTGGAGTCAATGTAAACACTGTCAAAACAGAGATGCTGCTATTTCTTATTAGGTTTCCCCAGTTTATTTGCTCTTTGTGTTTACATAGGTATGAAATATATCTGAGGAGAGGATTGGAAAATGTTATTTCTCAATTGATTGTATGTTGGCTGTTCAGGATAAAATGATGAACCTTTACTGGATATTGTAAGTATTTCTAACATTCTTTTAAGTTGGTAATCAACCTTTTGCAGGACTAGCCCTAATTCTATATTGCTAACAAGCAGGGCCCAAGTATAAATTTTTTTGGTCCCAATACAAACTTGTAATACAGGCCCCGGGGAATGGGAGCTGCAGCCTGGGCCAGGCCCCTCAGAGCCTCTGGTGCTTGGTAAAGTGCCCCCTTCCTCCCAACTCCATATGGGAGCCTTGCTAACAAACTTGCATTGAAAGTACTGGAGAAATATAGTGGATGTCCTGCTGTTTTATTATATAACAAATTTTAAAATGTCTGTAAAAAGATATGAAGTGACTTGCTCTCTATCTCCTCTGGCTATCCAAAATCTTTACTTGGAATCCAGTATCATATTGCCAGTCTCTTGTCAGAGGTCATCCACTGGGGGTGATGTTTAAGGTTGGAATTCAGAAGGTGGTGAGGGAGAAGGCAAAATGCTAATCAGAATGATGTGATTTAAAAGCCTAACATCTCACAGATCACTAGGACTAGAAGATGTTATATACACCATTTGAAACCTGGTGAAAATCTTGATGTTTATTGATTCTATAATAAATGTTTCACAAGAACTTAGGTTTAAGACAAGCATTCATCCTTTGGACCAGGCAAAAAATACAGGCATTTATTATACAGGCCAGGATTTTCTCTGCATCCTGGGTTGGGGCAAGTAGTCAATCTGACTACGCAAGTAAGAAAGCATCAGAACCTCAGGCAAAAGAAAGATGTAGCTTTCATTTAACAGGATTCATTCTACTGGGTACCTATGCAGCAGTGGTTTAAGAAAGCTGTGGTTTCAAAAGGCCTGGTGGGATGGATTAAATTCCCATAGTTCCAAGTGACTAAATAAATAAATTCTTGGAAATGGGTAACGTTTCTAATCATTTGCTCAGAATGGAGGGTGGGTGAACACTCAGCTCTTGCTCTTTGTTTAGCTAGAAAGATGTCACTTTGAGCCTCTGACAAACAGCCAGGAGATGTCTCAGGTGGCTCCAGAGAGGAAGTGGGGAGGGTTTGTAGAAAGCCAGGGAATGAGAGCAGAAGTTAATGGATTTATTGCAATTGCTACCCTTTGGGGAGTACTCAGTTTATGACAATACTTGAAGATGATGGTACATCACTTTGAGGGTCTGGAGAGAACAGCAAGATGACATTGTTTTTGAGACCTAGGATGAACAATAGTGGATGCAGGACTTCAGCCTGAGGAAGAGTTTTGTTGTACTTCTCTAATGAGAGCCCCAATGTTGGAGTTGGAAAATTGAATGGCAAGTGCCTTGTGGAAGTTGGCTCTCTAGACAGATTCTAGTCACCTGGGCACCATCTTTGGTTTAGGAAGTTCATAGTGGGAGCAGTTTCTATGGCATTACAATCCATGCTACAGGAGAACTGTGATTGGAGTGGCCTATGTACCTGTGGTTGACGTGGAATTTCAAAAATTCTGCGTCCATTACCATGCTGGAGCTACAGATGTAGCCATGCCTCCATTCTGTGCCTCCACCCCCAACAAGACCAAGATTACATTAATACAAAGGTGTACTAATCAATAGTGATGCAAGCCATAGAGGATCATTATGGCAAGTACCTTGATCATGCCATAGGCTGAAGTATACAATGCTGGAGTATTCAAAAACTTTTGAGTTTTTCAAGAGTGACAAGATGAGAAATTCTTTGACACACATTGAGGATGTTTACACCTCAACAGTCATTTAGAGCATATCTTTTATTTCCATTGTGTTATGAAACTATGCCCTGAATATGCCCAGCCTATTCTCAGTAAGTGCAGAATGGTAGTGGAGTGTGTTTTTGGCAAACTGAAAGCAAGATGGAAACATAACTGGACTTTTAAAGACTGGTTCTTTACTATTCAATTATTTATTAAATAAATAAGTAATTATGTACCATTTATTTATTAATTTATTTCTGTTGCAATATTTGCCTATTGCATTTTGTCATATAAAGTGGTGCCATATTCCAGAAACTGCAGAGAGAGAAGGTAGAAGGACTTGCTGCACATTACTTCCAGTTAGACAAACAATTGCCCCTGTGCTTTGGCTCTAACTTACTTTAGCACAGTCTGCAAAAAGCATCCTAAGCCGAATTAGAATTTTTTTATGCACATATATTAAAACTGCTGCTATAGGACTGGGATATATCATGCAGTAGCACTTAGCAATTGTTTCTAGTACAGTGTTTTGTTTTCTTGGCAGACAGATTTTCAAGTAATTCTTGACTCAAATTGTATGTGATGGCCTCAGCGTCTTTAGGAGCATGGTGTGTGTGAGTAGCACTCACATATTGACAGATAAGGGAGCTGCTGGATGCTGAAAATCTAGCCAATGGTGTGTTACAAGCATGCTAGGGGAACCAAAAGTTGGTCAGCATACTGATTTTCTCTAACATAGACAAGGTCTTAGAGATTGAACGGCCCTCAGATATATCCATTCAGTTTATCGTGGATTGTAAATACAGATCAGTTAAACGAAAGAGCCACTGAAAGAAGTTGTTTAATACATATGAATACATATATTGCCATAGATATTACAAATAACTGTACCTAGCCATATATATATCAACGTGCCTCAGCTACAGTGACACATTTAGGCTATGTCTACACTGAGAAATTTAGGTCGACTTTACCAAGCCAACTTTAAGTCAATCCTATTAAGTCGACTTAAAGAGTCCACACAGGACTCTTAAGTCTACTTAAACCTGGCCTAACTAAGTCGACTTAGAGAGTCTACACTAGACTCTCTAAGTCGATTAATTAGGTCCAGGGGTAGGGAGGCTCCTTTGGAGCCTCAGCTATGGGGGCTCATCCTGGCGAGAGCCAGCCCCACACAGGGCTGGCTCTCCCCGAAACAGCAAGCCCCAGAGCGGTCCGGGGGAGAAGGGAGCATGGAGCTCCCTTCTGCCCCGGACTGCTTGGCTCCCTTCTCTCCTGGACCCCAGCAGTCCCAGCGGTCCTGGCTAGAAGGGAGCCCTGTGGCTCATTTCTGCCCGGGACCAAGCGGTCCCGGCAAAAAGGGAGCTGTGGCTTCCTTCTTGCTGGGACCCGCAGGGGTCCCGACTAGAAGGGAGCATAGGGCTCCTTTCTGCCGGGATCCCCGTGGGTCCCAGCCAGAATGGAGTCCTGCGGCTCCTGGGGTTCCGGCCAGAAGGGAGCCCCGTGCTCCCTTCTCCCCAGGACGTGAGCGGTCCCAGAGAAAAGGGAGCTGGGATGAGCCGCTAGCGGCTTCCTGGGGAGAAGGGAGCAGAGGCTCCCTTTTCCCCCTGCCCTAAATTGACTTACCCTGTAAGTTGACTTAGAGCATCCCCACTGCTTAAGTCGACTTAAGCATTAAAGTCGACTTCAAAGCAGGTCTTATTAAGTCAACTTTAAATTTCCTTAAGTCGACTTAAGCAACTTGCTTAAGTCGACTTAAGGAAAATAAAGTTGACAATGAAAATTAAGTCAACTTTATTAAACCTGGATTTAATTCGACTTTAGGCTTAATTTGACTTTTTAAAGTTGAATTAAGCCAGTGTAGACCTGGAGTAGCCCTAAGTCGACTTAGGGCTACTCCAGGACTCCACCACTGCCCTCCCAGCCTGGGGGGGGAGGGTCACAAGGGGAGCCTGGCATGCCCCGCCAGAGGGCAGGGCAGAGCCCTGCCCAACCTGCCCCATGCCCTGCCCGGGTCCCTGTCCCTCTTTGCCCCATTGTACCTATGTACAATGGGGCAAAGGCTGAGCCCCCTGGCACTGGGCAAGGGGTGCCGCCCTCTGACCCCGTGGGCCTGCCCTAGGTCCCCCTAGCCTCTAGAAGTCGACCTAGGCGTCTAGTGTGGACGCTCTAGGTCGACTTTGTAAGTTCCCCCCAAAGTCGACTTAAAATTTAGGTATAGACTCACTAAGTCGACCTAAATTTTCAAGTGTAGACATAGCCAGTGTGATTCTTCCTATTGATTTGTATGGACATTGAGTCAGGCCTTTATTAGGCAGGGAACAGGCAGGAAATCTTCCATTGATGATAGTGACTACCACACAATTAAGTTCCCTCCTGCATGGTTGGAAGTAGTGCCCCAAAGGTCAAAATTTTATATGATTATTTTTGACTGCTACTGTAAAAATTTGTTTGTGATAATACCACCTAAAGCACAGATGTCAGAAGATAAAATTTGGAGACAGTACTCATATACTTTATGGTAACAAATGTACCCTTTCCCAAGTCTGCTTTATATGTTGTCACATGAGCTTTCATGGGAGAAAATCCCACTTTGTCAGATGCTTTGAAGACAGGGAATTTACAGAATGGGAGGAAATTAAATGCAGGGAAATGTATGACACAGGATCAGGTCAGGCTGTAGCAGCAAATCAAAGTAGTTGTTGGGATTCGAACAGCATATAGAGGAAGGTGAGGTCAAATCACCTATTTTAATGAGAAAAAAAATCCATAGTTCCTGTTTAACCCTGAGGCAATGGAGTCGAATTTACATGTAAGTTTCAATTCTGCAGTTTTTCTTTGAAGCTGTGAATTGTTATTCATTTGTTTGAGCACAGCTATTAGCAGGTCATCAATGGAATGAGCAGGGAGATTGAAGTGTTCCCCTACTGGTTTTTGAATGTTGTGATTTCTGATGTCAGATTTGTGTCCATTTATTCTTTTGCGTAGAGACTGTCCTGTTTGTCCAATATATAAAGCAGAGGGGCATTTCCGGCACATGATGACATACATCACATTGGTGGATGAACAGGTGAATAAGCCCTTGATGGGCTAACTGGCTTGATTAGGTCCTGTGATGGTGTATTTTGTGTAGATATGGGGGCAAAATGGCAATGTGGTCTGTTGCAGGGATATGTTCCTGCTTTAATGTTTCTGTTGTTTGATCTGTAGTTGCTGGTGAGTATCCATTTAAGGTTAGGGGGCTATCTGTAAGCAAGGAGAGGTGTGTCTCCCAAGGCTTCAGAGAGTGAGGGATCGTCATGTAGAATAGGCTGTCGATCCTTGATGATGTGCTGTGAGGTCTGACTTGGGGGTTGTAGGTGATGACCAAGGGTGTTCTATTGTTTTCTTTCTTGGGCTTCTCCTATACTATTTGACTTCTGGGTACTCGTCTGGCTCTGTCAATATGTTTCTTCACTTCTGCGGGTGGGTATTATAGTTTTAAGAATGCTTCACAGATATCCTGAAGGTGTCTGTCTCTGTCTGAAGGATCAGAGCAAATGTGGTTACATCTTATGGCTTGACTGTAGACATTGGATTGTTTGCTATGTCTTGGATGAAAGCTCGAGGGATGTAGGTAATTACAGTGATCAGGAGGTTCCAGTATAGAATGGTCTTTATGTGTTCATCTCTGATTTGCACTGTAGTGTCCAGAAAGTGGATCTCTTGCTTGGAATGTTCCAGGCTAAGTTTGATTGTGGAGTGGAAATTGTTGGAATCTCTGTGGAAATCTTCAAGGGCATTCTTACCATGGGTCCAGATGATGAAGTTGTATCAATGTAGCATAAGTAAAGTACAGGTGCTTTGGGATGAGACCTGAGGAAGCGTTCTAATTCGGCCATAAACATGTTGGCATATTGTGGTGCTATGTGGGTACCCATGGCAGTGCTGCTGACTTGAAGGAATAAACTATCTTCAAATTTGAAATAGTTGTGGGTGAGTACAAAGTTCAGCCACAAAGTTTGCTGTGGCATCATCTGGAATGGTTCTTCTAATGACTTGTAATAATTTTTTGTGTGCGATGTTGGCAGGGCCAGATTATCAAAGGGGTTTAAGCCCTGAGCCCTGGCAAAAAGGGAGCCCCAGGCTCCAGCACCTAAAACCCTTTTGATAATCTGTACCCCCCTGCTCAGTGCTGGCAGGGCGGAAGTGAGAGAAGTCCTGCCATGTCTGTGCTGGCCTTTGCAGAGGAGGTGGTTGGGGCGGGCCCTGGAGCTGAGAGGTGGGGCTTTGTGCTCCTGGTCTGCCCCTGTGGGTGGGGCAGGCCAGAACTTGCTTGCTTGCGCAGGGGGCAACTGGGGCAATGGGGCCAGGCAGCTGGTGCAGCCTGAGCCACTGCATGCCTCCAGGGCGAGTGTCTCCTCTGGGCTCCAGCCTGGCATGGTGCGCAGTGCTTCAGGGCCAGTGGTGCCGGGGGCTGTATGGGGGCTGCCGTGCCGTGCCCCTGGCTGGGATGGGAGTGCTCTAGGGCCCCAGGGCCCCCTCCAGCGATGGGGGGAGGGGCAAGGGCCCAGACCCTGCGGTTGGGAGGCCCAGGCTGGGGACCCCATGGTGGGGAGCAGCCCCAGGCCGGTTAATCCAGCCCTGGATGTTGGTGTAAAGAGCCTCTATATCCATAGGGGCCAGGATGGTGTTTTCTAGAAAGACAACAGAGTCCTGTGGCACTTTTAAAGACTAACAGAATTTCTCAGGAAGTCCAGTGTCTCGAAGATAGCTAGGAGTGTTGATAGCATAGAGTCTGAAGAGAGAGTCCACATAGCCAGATAAGCCTGCTGTAAGTGTGCCAATGTCTGAAATGATGGGGCATCTGGGGTTTCCTTTTGTATGGATTTTCGGTAGTAAATAGACTATCCCTGGTTGAGGTTGTGGTGGTGTCTGTCTTGATTTGTTCCTGTGCTGCTTCACGGAGTTTCCTGAATAGGTGGTGTAGTTCCTTTTGGTATACCTCATTGGGGTCAGAGAGAAGTGGTTTGTAGAACATTGTTTGAATCCCATCATCTATTTTGATTTGCTGTTGCAGATTGACCTGATCCTGTGTCATACATTTCCCTGCATTTAATTTCCCCCCCGCTCTGTAAGTTCCCCATCTTCAAAGCGTATGACGAAGTGGGATTTTCTCCCACGAAACCTCATGCGATCAATAAATTTGTTAGTCTTTAAAAGTGCCACAGGACTCCTTGTTTGTTTTGCTGACCTAGACTAACAAGGCTACTCCTTTGGAATGTATATATTGTGTTTCTCTGCTCCATGTGCTGATGTAGGTAGCAGTGGAGTGAAAACAAATAGAGTCTCCTTCTCTGCAACCCCCTGACTGTGCTTCTGTGATCGACTGTTAGCAGCAGGAGCCTCACTGAGTAGGTGATCTACTGAACAGAGCACCAGAAAAGAGGGGCTAGTGGGGAAGGGACTGGGTTAACTAGGGCAATGGTTTTCAAACTTTTTTTCCTCAGGACCCAGTTGAAAAAACAATTCATGCCAGCAATCCAATAATTACATCTTTGTGCAATGCATTCAAGTCTTTCAGCGACGCTAGCAGGGGGCGCCGCAACTTCATACCTGAGGGTCTGTGACCCAGTAGTGAGTCCCAACCCTAAGTTTGAAAACTGCTGAACTAGAGTACTGGGGACTGGCTGAAGACTTCCCAGTTCCTCCAGCTCTGCCCCCTATTTCTGTCTTAAACAAGAAAATAGCTAGATGCAAACGAGGCCTCCTAGCTCTCAGGTGATAACGATTAACGGTGCTCCCCTTGCAGGCTGGACACCCACCCCCCTTAGGACGAGTCTGAGCCGAAAGGGCAAACTGGAGGTGGCGGTAAGTCCTGCTCCCCTTCCCAAGCCCTCTCGCTGCCCACTTCCCAGCTCCATCGGCCCCAGCAAAACCCCCTTTCCCCTCTCCGTCCCCTGGGGAGGCTCTGTGCCAATGGGAGCAGCGGGGAGTGAATGGCAATCAGTCTCCGCTCTCCAGCCCTGGCCTGCCAGGCGTTTCCTTGCCCGCCACGGGGCAGGGCTGGGAGCGTCTCTGGGGGGCGGCGGCTCTGTTTGTCCTGCCGGGCTCCCTCTTCCCGGCTGCCCCGCCGAGGCTGCCCTGGGGCTGGCGGTGGCATGCCAGAGCGCGGCAGCAGGGCGCAGCAGGATGGTGCAGCGGCAGCAGGAGGCGTCGTGCAGCCGAGGATTCCCCGGGCGCCGCCGCGGGCTGCTGGGGCTGCTGCTCTGAGCGGACCCTCCAGCCGCCGGGTGACTTAGCAACGGCGGCAGCGGCCGCAGCAGCATCCGCGCGCCCGCCTCGGCCCGCAGCTCCGCGTCCTCCCGCCCGGCGCAGGTAAGCCGGCAACTTTCCGCTCCGCCCGGGCGGCTGGCGGGCCGGGGACACCCCCCCGCTGCCCCCTGGCAGGTGCACCGAGCAGCGCCCGCCGGTCCCGCAGGGGCCGCCGCCGTCATTCCGTGACCTTGAGGGAGCGGCCGGCGGTGGGGGAGGGGAGCGAAGGGGACTCGCGGGGTCCGCGAACCCGGGGCTGCGCTGGCGAGGGGGGCGCCGGAGCCAGGGGCGGGGGTCGGAAAAGCCCGGGGAGCCGTCCGCTGAGCCGGGCTGGTGCAAAAGGTCCGACTCCGGGGGACGGGACGGGGCTGAGATGGAGTGAGCCGGAGCCCCGCGTGTGCGCGTGTATCCGCGTGTGCGCCTGTGTCCGTGTGCATGTGCGCGCGTGAGCCCGTGTGTGTGTACGTGCGCGCGTGTGCCTGTGTCCGTGTGCATGTGCGCGCGTGGGTCCGTGTGCGCGTGTCCCAGGCGCCGAGGAGCACACCCGGCTGAGCCCGGCGGCGGCGGGGAGGGGGAGTCGAGACCGGGCAGCCCCGCACGAGGAAGTCGTTCCCGGGCTGACAAGGCCCAGCCTAGATGCCCGGCCCTGAGGCCGCGGAGCGCGGAGCCCCATGCAGGACTGTGGCGGTGCGAAGAGAAAGGCGGGGGCCGGCTGGGCTCACAGCTCGGGGCGTGTTTCGCAGATCCGCCGCCGCCGCCGCTTTAATCCAGGAGTGGGCACAGCAGGGCGGGCGAGGCAGAGTCTGAGTCAAAGCCCTTTCGGAAATAAGGGCGGCCTGGCTCTTTAAAAGTGCCACAGGACTCTGTTGTCTTTCTACAATAGACTGACAGGCTACCCCCTTGGAATTTCTCTCCCTTCAGTCAGACACAAAACAGGTTTAAAGTGGGTGGTATTTTTCGTTTTAAGGGAAAGGGAACAAAATGACTCTTTTTGGTAGTGGGCTGCAGAGTGGCCCTTATGTGAAACAAAACCTCCCGGCGCCGAGAGTTCCCAAAAGATGGGAAATGTACGACCTTGTTCCCTACACAGTTTGTTTGAGCCAGATGAATCATGCAAATGAAAAAAGGAGAATCTTCGAAGCAACGAAATCCCACTTCTCCATAGGTGGATGTATTTCTGTGACTAGAAGTACTATTGCCTACTTGTCCATAGAATCATAGGGCTGGAAGGGACCTCATGAGGTCATTTAGTCCAATCCCCTGCTAAAATCAGGACCTTTCCCACTAAATCAATAAATCCACTTAACTATAAATCTATTTTTTAATTTGGGGATCTCAGAGTGGTTTACAAATACTAACGCAGCCTCACAGCACTTTACTGAAGTAGGACTTGTATTTCAGTTATTTAAATTCATAGCTAAACTGTGGCAAAGAGAGAGAGGTCGCCCTGTGTGTCAGCAGCAGAGTTGTCAATGGACTCCTGGCTCAGTCACCTGTTCTAATCCCAATCCCCTGGCTTCCCACAACTTCAGGCTTCTGTTGACTTTATTAGCAATTATGATAGTAGTATTAGCTATAGGAACACATTACCTTCTTTAGTGGGTAGAGCCTTCATATGAGGATATATTGCTGCTAGTTTATTGCTCTGCATGGCTCTAATGTGTTTGACAAACAGCTTCGAAAAGTTGATTGATTTTTATCTTTCATTTTGAATTGACATTTCTAATGAGAAATGTGTTTTTTCTCTATACTTACTATTTTTATTTATATGTTCTTTATATTGAAAGATATAATATTATAGCTGTACTTTATTTTGGAAAAACTGTAGATTGTACCTAAATAAACATCATCTCTTTTTTGATTTGGAATTTTAAAAATTGTGCGCAGCACTCGTTTTACAATACAGTGTATATATTTGGGGAGTATGGATGCTATTTAATGAGCTAAGGTTGTTGGGTTGGTTTGTTTGTTTGTTTTTTAGTTAGCATAGTATAGTTTGGGCAGCGATCACTTATTTCCAAGAAAAAAAAATTCTGAGGCAATTTGTAATTATATGCAGCAGAACTTTTTAAAGAATGGTAATTTTGGAGGGATGAATATAGCAACTCTTTAGTTATGTAAGCAATCCTTTCTCACTCAGTAGGACTGCTTGCATGCCACTTAGTAGTCACGAGATAAAGCTCTTGGTGTCAGATCCTGCAAATACTGCACATGAGTAACTTTAGCAGGAATAGACTCATGAATGTAGCTACTCATGTGCATAACTGTTCACAGGATTTATATGCATGTATGGCTGACAGACCTTGTATACATATGTTGCATTCTGAGAATGATCTGATGCAGTATTGTTCTCTGGGCTTCTAGTTTGATGTCCAGTTTCAACCTCTAACTGTACATTGCTGTAAAGAAAAGTAGCTTCTGAATACTTCCTTGCATCTTTTTTCTTATGAAAGAATTATGTCATTTCACTCCTTCCTTGAGTATACTGAATGTTATTAAATTTTTTAAGTACTCCATACTAACTTTGGCGCACATTATTTTTTTCCCATATCCTCACTTTCTCACATGCTGTAACTCCAGTACAGTAATATTCCAGTTATTCAATCTCCTCTGCTCTGAACCTCATCCACATTTTGGAAATATCCTTCAGCATGATTCACATGGTTATTAATGCCACTATCTAATACTCTGAATTTCTGCTCCTACAAATATTATTGATGTCCTTGAAACTTTTCAAAGTAACTGAACTCTGATGCTTGTATATTACTTGTTATGTTGTCACCTCAATATTAATGTTATTAATATTAATATTATTGTCAGGATATAAAAAATCATATTGAGACAGTGCTTGGTGTATCTCTGCACTGCCTGTTTATTATTATTGATTTAGGACCCAATCCTACAAATAATTAGGGCCTTGTTGAAGCTAATAGGGCTACTTGTTAGAACGCAGTTACTCTCATATGAATTGGTGCTTTCTAGTTTGGGACCTACCTGAATAAAGCAAAGCAACATTTTTTTTCTCTTGCTGGTTATTTGTCCATAAATTGCAAACAACCCTATAAGCCAGAATAGGCAAATCAGAAATTAAGCGTTCTAAAAATAGGAGAATTCTAGACCATATTCCTTGAGTTGCATTAAAATTTCAGGATATATAATGATTTGCTGAAAACATTATGAAGGTTTATTTTGTCCAACTTATCAATATTGACTGTCAAGAAAAATCCATTAGTTAACTGGACTGCAATAATAGTGAGTCAGTGGAAATTCATTCCTTAGGAAAGAAATAAGGGAACATGTTTAAGTAAAGTTATATAAACTTGAGATGCTGGGTTTTCCTTGTTAAGAAAAAATAAGAATTTTTTAATTAAGTCCTGATTTTTAGTAAAAGTTTGCTATTGGAATGCCCTTGTAAGATGCAATATTTTTTAAAGGTTTCAGACAACAGCAGAAACATATGTAGGCTATGTTGCACTAAATATTTGCAATTCATAAAAATCAAAGCACAAAAGAATTTTTTTGAAAAACATTTTAAAAAGGCAAAATAATTTTTAAACTTACCAAAGCAATTCAGAGTTTAATTATGCAGTATACCTTGCATGAATCCAAGCTGCTGATGCTGGAGGGTTGAAATGTACTCTTTTGAGTTGGAAAGAAAAAGCTATTGCAGAACTAGTTTCTAAGGGTACATCTACACTGGAGCCTTTGGTCGGCTTAAGGATGGTTAAGTCGACCTACAGACATCTGCGTCCGCATTGGGTGCTTATTAAGTTGACTTAAACGGTTCCTTAAATTGACTCAATAACACCACCTCTTACGGTTGACTTAATGCTTAAGTCGACTTTATTAAGTCGACTTAAGCCAGTGTGGACGGGGAGTGCCCTTAAATTGACCTAATTGGCCTCCAGGCCCCAGTGCAATGTCCTCCAGACATGGCAGCCAATGTTGTAAAGCTTTAGATATCTTCTTATGAGGGACAAGCCTCCACATATGTAATACTTATTATAAAAAGCAGATTTTGGGGGATTCATTGTGATGATAAATGTAGGAGTTTCTGAAGAGTCAGCGTTTTTTGCCCAGTTGAAACTGTTAACTTGACTCAGATAAGAAGTCCAGTTGCAGTCAGTCAAGTCAAGGTGGATTTGAAGTTTAATTCGGTACAGTTTCTAAGGATTAACTTCTTCCTTCTCACACTTTTGACTTATGTTACTTGAACTTGGAGCAATGTACATAAATGCAGTAAAATTGAATTCAAGGAGCATCGTGAATTTAAAACAAATTAAAAAACAATTCTCTCTCTTCAAAGTTAAATTATGTATTTCACACAGTGCTGGTTTTATAACCCAAATGAAACCATTGCCTTATATCTTGTTTGAGTATGGCTACATTTGAAATGTTTGGTCATATGGGATTTGATTAAATCAAAATCAAATTTATATAAGTATGAAATATATAGCCTTGCCTAGTGAGTTTTGGACTTAATTAGAATATCAATCACATTTTTAATTACTATATTTATCACTTCTGACTACAGTGGGATGTTGGAAGTTTTTTTTCTGAACTGATTCTAAATTATCTGGCGCAAACGT
The DNA here is from genome assembly GCA_007922175.1 of Pelusios castaneus. Classification (NCBI taxonomy): domain Eukaryota; kingdom Metazoa; phylum Chordata; order Testudines; family Pelomedusidae; genus Pelusios; species Pelusios castaneus. The sequence continues at coordinate 6,287,113 of ML685819.1, read as the reverse complement.
ACTTCCCTGGTTTACATATTTGAGGATACATTGGGAAAGCAAAACAAAAGAAACAAAAAAAAATCTCTTTGAAAAGTGGTCATTGCTTTAATTTTTGATGTAGGGTGAGGAATTATCTGTTGCAGGTATACATAAGATGGATCCCTTTTAAGTAATGAAATAATAACATAAAGATTCCTGTCATTTATTTTTCTTCTTCCATTCACACAGATTAACACTAGTGTTATAGGTGGAGTTGATGTCGATGCCATACTAACACTTTCTGTCATAAACTCTTGTTTTCAGTTACTTATGACTTGCTAAACTTTAAGCACTTAGGCTGACATTTGCCATACCCGCTGTTTGCTTTGGGGTTTTTTTGTTAAATTTCTGTGGGAGTAGTTCAGCAATCTCTGAAAATAAGGCTTGGGAAAATCGGTAGTTTGTGATTCTCCCCAGGGCTGCCCCAGAGTATGAGGAACCTCCACCATCTTTCCTTTGTATGAGGAATTTTTGTTGGTGCCTGTTGTGGATCATCTCCCTGAAACCGCCACCCTTTGGCAACACAAGCATTGCCTTCCAAACTTTGCTCTCTTTGTAGAGATAGATAGGCACTCACTATCTCCTGAGCCCTCCGAGTGTGCCCTGTAATATTCAGGTCCTTATCCACTAAATACACACAGAATAACCAGGTCTGCTGGTCCCAAATGAACAATACACACCATCTTGGGAGGTACAATTCATTATCATCACTTTGCCTAACACAACAATTAGATATATTTACAAGAGTAAGACAAAACAAGGGAAAGTTTATTATTAAAGAACAGTCAAGTGATAGTGAGTAAGAATACTGGAAACAAATGGTTAGATAGAAAACAAAATCATAACTTGCTTTCTAGAGACTAAATTTAACTAACAAGTTACCCTCCTGTCTAAAGAAACGTATTTCACCCAAAGTTCTCTCCGGTGTTTTCAACCACGCTTATTTCAGACTCTTTCATGAAGAAAACTCACTGTTCATTTATTTTTTAGGTAAAGGATGACAAGGTATCCCCCAAATATCCTAGAACAACCTTTGATATGCATTTCAGGATAGGGGCTCCTCCCCTACCCATCCCCACTGTTTAGTTCTTCCTCTTATTTTTCTGTCTTTGAAGTTTTCACAATCCTTCATTACTAGTTGGTTCAGACTGTTGAGAGGAGGCCCACTGTGAATCATACAACACTTAATTGACATGTAAACAACCAGGTAAACAAACATTTAGTCTGAAAAACCCCCCAACCCATCTTTCACTTTTGCTGGTGACCAGTCCTTAGACCCACACCATAAGAACATACTTTTCAGTTTATATACATAGCTCCATATACAACCTCCATACATATCTTTTGTGATGATAGTGATGACCAGCATGACACCATCTTTTATTTGAGACCTCATTGACACTCTTTGGTGAACTAGAATAAACATGCCAGACTCAAGAGCTCTCAGTAACCTATATGCACACCCTCTGTGCCCTTTGTCAGTTGGCACTAACAGGTTCCTGGATCCCAAGATTGCAACACTCTGGGCCTTGTAGGGGTGGAAAAGTTTCCTGCTCATTGATATGCTTGCATAAGATGTACTTCATTGTGCTGGCTGATGCACATATCTGTTTGTATGTATGTATGTGTAAGGCATCACATCAGAGATCCCCCTCTTCATCAGAAAGGGCTTGCAAATTAATTTGAACTATTAAAAATGTATTATTGTAATTCTGTGTTAAAGATGAGGCATAATTCAGAGCTGAAAAACTGAACATCTCCTTTCCCACCAAACTTGGCGACAAGTAGGAATTGAATGTGAATGTCATGTCTTGAATCTCTCTCTCTGCAATATCTATCTCAGATTCAGCTACCCAGCCCTATTCTTGACTGCACTTAATTACATATTTCTAAATGAATAAATGTATTAATTTTGGGACATTTTGGAGTTACCTTTGACCTAATTTCTCTGTTAAAGTGACTAAAATAACTTACATTAAACCAACTTAATAAAATTATGTTTTAGGAAAACATTATGTTTTAGTAAAATTATGTTTTAGGAATATGTAAAAATCTTTGATGCAAATTCAGCCAGACATCTTGAGGAATGAAACTGGCTGCAGGTTTCACAACTACAGTGGATCAGGTGCTCCGCTTTAAAGTTATGTCGTATGAAGCAACTCTCCAAATCCTCCAACATGGGTTGTGCAAAAGAGACACTTTTCAAATGCTCATATAGTTTCACCATCTGATAGTAGTTATGTTATCTCTAAGCATATCTGGTGTTCAGATATATTTAATAATGTTTCTTGTATGGGAGTTCCTCTCCATCAATGGTGGTTGTTCCAATATTAGGAAGTTTCCCATCACAGCAGGTATGACTGTATTCACCAGGGCATACAAAGTGTGCCTACATGGTTAGGATTACCAGATACCAAAACATGGAAAGGAGGACAGGGAAGTACGAAAAGGAGGACATGGAGAAAATGTAGTATTAATTTCTGCCCGCCACTGCAGCCCTTTCCTGGCTCCTCTGCCTCTCTGTGGCCTCTTCCCAGCCCCCATTAACTGGCCGGAGGTCTGGAGCTGCAGCGGTGGCCGGTGGAGCCACTCCTGGGCCAGGCCCCTTCCACCCTCAGCACGCTCTGTTTGAGCATGCTCAGAGTGGGAGGTTTGAAACTCCCCAGCCTGGCCGCAGCAGGACAGGGCAGAACAAGCGTTCCACCTGAGTCTGCCACTTTGCTGGGTTCCTGTGCAGAACGCACTGGAATGCAGCGTTCCGCCCTGGTTTTGGCTGTGATCCGCAGATTAGGTGAACCCAGCTTTTCAGGCATATTTTGGACCCTAAAATTCTTGGCTTGTATGCGAGCATATACGGTAGCTTCATATAAAAAACTGAAATTTTAATCATAAGTAAAACATGTATTTTTAAAATACCTGCCGGACGGAGGACATGTCCTCCTTTTGCCCAGCATCTGGTAACCCTATACATGGTAGACCACTAGGGCATAAATATATTTGCAGTAGAGATGAAACCAGTGCTTAATCTGTCCCAGGGCTTGCCAAAGCTGAGCCCTGGCACCTTTAGGTTTGGCAATTCATAGCCTCAGCACCTCCAGGCTTGCCACATCAGTTATAAAAGAAAAAAAATTGCTTGAGTCCCTGCACTTAATTGTTTGAGCCCCAGCACTTCTTTCATTACAAATTAAGCACTGGATAAAACTGATGCACATATTTGTAATTTGTTTGCATATTTATTTTCAATGCATTATAATATAAAAGGAGTGTTTTCTCATGTGGATATATGTTAGCAATGATTCTTTAAAATAGTTATCAAAAAGATACAGAGTATTTTAAAATAATCTTACTCTTTGAGTGGGAATTAAAATATAATGTTCATTAGGAATGTGGAGGGTGGGTTTTTTTGTTTGTGTGTTTTTTGGGTTTTTTTGGATATTCTTTATAGTACTGAAATTGAAAATCAATTAGAAGTGGGGAAAGTGTTTTTTTGGCAGTATTCCAATGGTGAGAGCCTTGGGATACTTTTAATTAGGATTACCATAGGTGAAGACTAAAAATAATCAATTGTATCTCAAATTCTCTTTGCTACTATCATGTTGCTTTAGCACTTTCATTGAGAACAACCCTCAAAGCTTGAAGTATATTCAACCACTTTTGTCTCATAGCATAGTTGTGCATTTTTGTCAATGTAGAGAACTGGGTTGTGAATTTCCACATGTTGGCACAGCAGCAATAAAAGCTAAAATGCTGAAAACAATCTTCCAAGCAGGGAATTTTGCAGGGGGATGGAGGGGAAATAATTAAATTAATGATTACTTGTATACATCTGTAACTATCCTGTGTATTTCCTTGAAATTTTATTCTTTACTGGAAAGGAAGTTCTAATGCATGCAAGTGCTGCTATCATTATTCTACAAAATCATGTTCATCAGTATTTTGTAAACAATGCAATATTTATCTCAAAATTTAACTTGAATGAGGCAATTTACCAACCTCTTAAAAAGAACAAAAGAGAGAGAAATATACTCTAATTTTACACAGAACAGCTAAGCTAAAATATCAAAACATTATATAAATATCTGAAAAATTAATCTGTTCCTCTTATTGTAGATGGTCCTTAATTATTAGATACAGTAATTGTTACAGTAGTGCCCAGAAGGTGCCAAACAGAATTAAGGTTTTGGAATCTTTGTGGATAGTTCTTTAAAAACATCCAGTCAATGTGCTGTGGCAGTCAAAAAAGCTAAAAGAAAATTGGGGCTTGTTTGATAAGACAGAAAGTACCATATTACCTCTTTATGCTGTCCCATATGTACATAGATAAAGTGGAAATTGATAATGATTCCACATTTTCTCTTTTTAAAATGGTAGAACTATTCTTACTACACAGTTAAATATTTGTGTTAAAAACTTGGTGTATAAACTTTTTTTTTATCCAATTCTATCAGTTTTAAAAAGTGTCAAACACAAAACTTGAGGGTAATTGAAACAAGAAAATGGTAATAAGGCCATCAAGACTAATTGTTGATACATTGTTTCCTAGAGAAGATACAGTATCATATTCCGTTTGCCTGACCCCATGATATTCATCTCATATATTTTGCTTGGCAGGTCATTGCTAACACTTACTGCCTCCTGGCTGAAAAAGATGATGAGGTAGAATTGCATTTGTTGTGAGTTTTCTCATTCTTTTGACTTCATAGTCTGAAATTTTGCTCTTCACAGAAAAAGTGGAGGGAAAGATGATACCTTTAGCACTTTATGTTGTATGCTTTGTTATTCCTTTTTTTGTCTGTGTTCTACAAGTGTTTAACCTATGCCCATAGCTGAAGGACTTAATCTTGTAACGGTGTTGCATTTTTCTGTCCTAGATGAACATAAAATGATAGGTTTTTTAATCTAAAAAGAAGCAGTGTTTCTCTCCTCCACTCCCCTTACCCTGAACAAAAAGTGAATATTTGTGGTTTTCTAGATTACCAGGATATGGGAGAAAATATTTGGTCTTTGTTCTACCATTGTAGCTAGATTGTGCCTTATTTATACTGCACACTTGTTTGTCAAATCAGCAATACAGTGAAAAGGTGAAGTGTGTCATAGATAGAGCATGATACTAAGAGCCTGGACTCTTGGGTTCTATTACTTGCTCTTTCATTGATTTTTTTGACCTCACTGTGCCTCAGATTACTTATAAAATAGTCGCAGTATGTACCAAACACACATTCATTATTCATATTAATTTATTAATATGGGTAGAGCACTTTGAGAGCCTTGGAATGCAAAGTAATGCACATTGGAAAACATAATCCCAACTATACATATAAAATTGTGGGGGTCTAAATTAGCTGTTTCCACTCAAGAAAGAGATTTTGGATTCTTTGTGGATACGTCTTTAAAAATATCCAGTCAGTGTGCTGTGGTAGTCAAAAAAGCCAAAAGAAAATTGGGACTCATTAGGAAAGGATATTACCTCTTTATAATTCCATGGCACATTCATATCTTGAATACTCTGTGCAGATCTGCTTACCTCATTTCAAAAAAGATATATTTGAATTGGAAAACATACAGAAAAGGGCACCTAAAATTATTAGGGTATGGAACAGCTTTCAAATGAGGAGAGATTAATAAGACTGGGTCTTTTAAGATTGCCTAGGCAGGTTGTGGCATCTCTATCACTGGAAGTTTTAAAGAGCACTTTAGAGAAGCACCTGTCAGGGATGGTTTAAGGGGTTACTTGGTCCTGCCATGAGTGCAGGGGACTGGACTCGATGACCTCTCATGGTTCCTTCCTGTTTCTATGATTCTATTCTATGAGTCCAAGCCTGGAAGAGAGATGACTACAGGGGGGATATGAAAGAAGTCTATAAAATCACGACTGGTTTGGAGACAGTAAATAAGTAGGTATTATTTACTCCTTTCTCATAACATGAGAACTAGGAAGTCTCAATATTAAGTTAGTAGACATCAGGTTTAAAACAAAGAGAAGGAGGTATTTCTTCACACAATGCACAGTCAACCGGTGCAACTCTTTGCTAGAGGATTTTGTGAAAGCCAGGATTCTAACAGGGCTCAAAAAAGAACTAGATAAATTCCTGGAGGATAAATCCATCAATAGCTATTAGCTAGGATGGACAGGGATGCAAAACCATGCTCTGAAGTGTCCCTAACCTCCGTTTGCCTGAAGCTGGGAATGGGTGACAGGGGATGGATCACTTGATGATTAGCTGTTCTGAAGCCCCTGGCATTGGTCATGGTCAGAAAACAGAACATTGGGCTGGATGGACCATTGGTTTGACTGAGTATGTCCATTCTTCTGTTCTTATGGATGGCAGGTGCTATGTAAGTATACAATATTGCTATAACGATAAATATTATATTAATGATATTAAAGAATAGACTGTGAAGGCATTATTATTTATGTAGATATCAGCAAAATATGTCAGGCACTATACAGGCAAAGACTGTTTCTGCCCCAAATTGTAGAACATTAGTTTAATGTACAATAAGCAGTAGTTCACAAATTCTCCCTGCCCTAGATACATACTAATGTCACTTCTGTATACCCATCAGTAAATATTGCACACCGATCAAGACACACTTTCCAAATGACTAGTTACTTTTCTGGCTCACGAATAGGAAAGACTTAACACATGATAGTATTATCCATATTTTGTGCATTATGGGTGGGATTTTCAAAAGATTCCAAGTGATTTAAAAGCACAAGTCCTACTGAAAATCACTCAGATTTGTATTTCTAAATCACTTAAGTGCTTTTGAAAATTCCAGCCTAACTTGGTAGCTACTAGAGATCTTCCCTCATGATGATGGGTTTGTTTGTTTTTTACAAGTTTTAGTTAAAACTCAATTTAGGACTATAGGGAAGTCATTGGAAGTTAATGGAAAGCCTTCCATTGATTGCAATGGGCTTTGAATCAGGATATTAGGGCTCAATCCTGTGAGATAATGAATAACTACTTTGAAGGTGTTGGAATGTCCCCTGCATAACACGTTTCAGGATTTGGTTTTTAGAAAAGTAAAGCTTCCTTGGTCTGTATAGTTTGGGGTTTGCCTTTAAATTCCAGGAAGCTTGGATTTTTAATTTCAGTAATGTTAATACTCTCAGGATAAACAGAGGATGAGGAGATTATGTTGAAATTGACACTGTGATATGAGTAAATAATAAGTTTTCTTTGTTTCAGATGCAGTACAGTGTTACTGACAACTATGCTATGACTGTGAAAATGTACCTCAATAAAAATAATTTTAAAATGCTTCAAATAAAACATCAATATTATCTGCCTAAGTTACATATAAAAATATCAAATTTTGCCAAACCTAAGAATGTACTGATCTAGCTGAACATCAGTATATATGTGAAAATTTATATTTTTTTGCTGCCTCCGAAACTGTGCAAAGTTCTTTTGTCACAAATAGCTGCTTTTACTTCATCAGTGACTCTCCACAATAATTGCTCTTGTGCCAACAGTTCAAACAGCTTTTCCTAGCTACCTTCAGCCACTGCCTATACAACCTATTTTTTTCTTATGACTACATATCTTATGCACATATTCTACATGAGTGACATTGTCAAAAATTTTAAAATTTCTATACTTCAATCAATAAGACTTGGGGAATCTTAAACCCTTTCAATACTTTTTCTTTAAATTTCTTATACACCTTATCATCACCCTCTTCTATAATATTAAAAACTTGTCTGGCTATCCCAGGAACTTGGTTAAGAGGTTAGGCATTCATTTGTCCTTGGAATCTTATGAATCCCACAGTCTCTCAAAGGTGGACAGGAACTTCTCAATGCACTCAGGCTGGACAGGCTTTCTTCCACTCTCTGCTGTTGAGAGGAGATGTACTCAGAGTTTTGCTACTATAGGACTTTGAGCTGCAGTGGGTGAGTTTCCTCTTCAGCTGCTAGCCACTCCATGCGTCTTCATTGAGCTTCCTTCTCAATTTCATCAGTTTCTTTCTTCTCCTTTGTTCAGTGTTGCACCATCAATATCATATATTCCCAGTTTTTCCTGAGCTGTAAGGTGCTATAGCCAAACCATTTCAGTTGCAGCAATCTCTGTAGCATCTGGGGCATAGGGGTGCTCAGACCCTGCTCTTTGGTCAAAATCTATGACCATACGTCCACACTGGGACTAAGGAAGGTTAAGTCGACCCACAGACTCCTGCGTCCACACTGGGCTTTTATTAAGTCGACTTACGCACTTCGCTTAAGTCGACTTAATAACACCACCTCTTAAGATCAACCTAAGACTTAAGTCGACCTTATTAAGTTGACTTAAGCCACTGTAGACGGGGGATAGCCCTTAAGTCGACCTAATTGGCCTCCAAGCCCCCTCGCAGAGTTCCTGGCCACTCCTTCGTCGACCTAGCACCTGCCAGTGTGGATGCAGGGCTGTGGACTCTCTATGTCGACTTAACAAGGTCAACTTTAAGTCAACTTAAAGTCGACCTTGGTTAAGTTGACTTAACAGAGCCTCCAATGTAGACATACCCATAGAAAGCTCTCAGTTCCTGCTCTAAGGCTTTCTTTTTTGGGTTATTCCCCTATTTTTACATAATTTTTAAAGGTATTTTGTGTCAAGACCCTCCTACGAAAAGATTCTCTCATGGTAACTAATCTTTAATTCTTAAAACTCTCAATATCAAATTTAAACTTTTAACAGCATTGAGTTTGACTCTTTAAGGCTAATTGACATATTAATCATGTCACAACTACACCAATTGTCATGCAGGGGTATAGCCAGAAGTGATTTTCTCGCAGGGCCTGGGATTGACACAGGTGGGCCCAGGTCACTTCCTGACTGGAAACAGGAGGTTTGGAAGCTGTGGATGCATCTTCTGGAGCATCCGGCAGCTTAGTGATTCTTGGCTGCTTGCTTTCCCAAACTTCCCGCTTCTGGTCAGGTGGCATCCAGTTCTGCCAGTGTCATACTTAATAAAACAAATGCATCCTTTTCTCTCTTGTGCACAAGAACATCAGTCTCCCATCCACAGCCATGTCTTCCATGTCCCTCTATTTACTACGTTGTCATGTCCTCTGGTGCCTTCAAACATGAGATATGATACACTTTATATATGTATTTTGATGGTTTACAGAAGAGTTAGTTGAGGGAATGAATGTGCCAAATGATGAGCTTCCTGTCTGCCCAGGGAATCTAGTTTTGGGTGGGGTGGAATGCTCTCTTACACATGCATATCTTGTTTTGGAGTTTGAGTAGCACTAATTCAAAGTAAAAAACATAAGCACTAAACAATGGTTTCTTCAGTTAAAATTTCTTCTGCATGTCTCTTTGTGGAGAGCTTTCAACACAGATTACACCTTAACAGTGGATTTGCCTGTGGTAGGGACACTCTACTCTCGGTATATTTAGATCAAAGTATTTTATTTCCCAAATCAGTAATGAGTCCTGTCTCAATGTGTCATTGATAACAAAAACAGTTTATAGATTGGCAAAGGAATTTCATTTACAGGTTGGTGAATCCTGTTTTGTTTATCATGGATATCCTAACAGTTTATAAATAGGCAGAAGTGAGTGATTTTAATAAAGTCCCATGAAACCAAAGAAAAATTTCAACTCTGTTACTTAAAAGAAGCCATTCAAGGAAGCGGTCTTGAGACAGGCAAAATAATGTATAATAAATCCCACCATTTCTCTCTTTACCAAGGTTAGTTTATGTCTTCATTCCTGGAATATACAGCCTAAACAATCTGGTGGTTAACAGGAGAAGCTATTAATACCTTAAATTACAATATCCCATTAACATTATTATAAGAAGAAATTTAGCAATTTAGCAAACTCCATCTCACCATGATGCTAAAGTTGATGTCGATGTCATGTTGCAGAAGCAGTGCTGGACTAAAAGGTTACAGCTTCTGATGCAGTTTTACAGCTTCTTTCTTCTGAGCTGTCATATTACTGCTGTTTTCTTGCTTATAAAGAAGAGATATGTAGATTGAGATAAGATGTTTAATCCTGTATGAGAGTGCATAAAGGTTTATGAGTTTAAGTGTAAGAGTGTAATAAGAGTAAATAAGAGAGCATATAAACATAAGAGTGCATATCCTAGTTCAAGAAATTTATACTATTTCCCCACCATTTCACTGGCAGTGGAAAACTCACCTCCTTCAGGTCTTGGCTAGATTCATATAAATCACTGTCGCCTTTTATTGCTTCAGCAGCCTCATGGGATGGTCTTCTTAGCATTTTCAGTTCATAAATATGTAATGCATATACAGCAGGTGTGTAATTCTTCAATTTTATGGTTATGTTGCCTTTGTCTTTGTGATGAGAAATTCTCAGCGCATCTGTAAACTAGTTCTAATTCTTTCTTTTATTCAGTACAATTTCTGATATATATATACTGTCAGTTCCATTAAGGTTGAATAGGAGTTGAAATTTCATTTCAAATGAGTCCAAACACTACTTCATATATAAAAGCCCTTTAACACTCCTATTTTTTATATAAAAAACCTTTCAGCTCTGAAAATAGGCATTTTAAACTTAGATGATCTTTAAAAAAGTCTTTAATCTTAACTGGTGATCAGAGAAGTTATTGTATTTTCTTTTTATCACTTTTTATAGAGGTTCTTCTGTCTGTCTTCTGGCATGACCAGATAAGAGGCAGAGGATGTTGTTCAATTAGACTGCAACTTTACTCTCTTAAAATATCTGGGAGTACTTGGCAATAAATTGCACAGTGCAGGTCATCATCTTTTCCTTAATCTTTTCAAATAATCCCCAGCCAGATCCCAGTTATCCTGCTGCTGGGATCTTGGGCTATGTCTGCACTTGTAATTTTAAATCAACTTAGTGAGTCTACACTTAAAAATTAAAGTCAACTTTGGGAGGAACTTACAAAGTCGACGTAGAGTGTCCACACTGGACGCCTAGTTCGACTTCTAGGGGCTAGGGGGACCTAGGGTAGGTCCACAGGGGAGGGGGGCACGCCTTGCCCAGTGCCAGGGGGCTCAGCCTTTGCCCCATTGTACATAGGTACAATGGGGCAAAGGGGGTCAGGGACCCTGGCAGGGAGGGCATTGGTGTAGTCCTGGGGTAGCCCTAAGTCGACTTAGGGCTACCCCACATCTACACTGGCTGAAGTCGACTTTAGGGAGTCGACTTAAGCCTTAAGTGGAATTTAAAGGAGGTTTAATCAAGTCGACTTAAGAAAACTGTAGTGTAGACGCAGGGTAAATTAAGTCGACTTAAGCAAGCTTAAGTCAACTTAATTTACAAGTGTAGATGCAGCCTTGCTGCCTTCCCCTCATCTGAGGTGAGAGGAGGGGAAGCAAGGGCTGAGCAGCAGAATAGCTGGGATCTGGCTGGGGATTTTAAATACACATGCAAGGTGACAGGGTAAACTGGGAAACCTAAACATAATGTCCTATACCTGTGGTATCATGAGGTAATGTCGTATATATATATAATGTCCTACCCCTGAGGTATCATGTTCTTTTTGAGCTGGCCTATACATTTGTTTAACTGTAAATTAAACTAGTGCAAACCAAAGCTGGTATTAACACACTTGAATTGGTTTAGATGTTGTTCATATTAATTTATCTGATTTAAAATAAATTGATGTAAGCCTGCTGTAAACTGATTTCAGTGGGTCAAATAAAGTGTTTGCACTGGAAAGTATTCCTTCTAAACATCCACAACGCTACCTTATTATCCACCTTGAGATCCCTCCTCAAAATTCTTACTTGCCATGATGCCTACAAAAAAATCGAGTATGATTAGGCAGGCTGCTGGTGTGCTCTGATGGTTCCTATCTACCATGATTGTCTGACAAAGTGGGATTTTCTCCCATGAAAGCTCTTGAGCTAAATACATTTGTTAGTCTTTAAAAGTGCCAGAAGACTCCTTGTTTGTTTTATTGTCCCATTGTTTTCTTGCCTTTCCTCATCTGTTTATATCCATCTATTGTCTCTTTAAGACATAAACCAAGAGTGTTAGGCTTTAAGACAAGCCTCTAGAAAGGAATTAATTAAACCCATTCTTTATTGGTTTGTTAAGTGATCAAAGCAAGGATGAGCTTAAAGAACCCAGTGCTTCCAAAGAGCCTCATGCTGAACTTTTAAATGTTGACACATTTTGGAAAAAACTTGTAATGCATAATCTTTGTAGGTTGCTTATCTCAGGAATCCTCGCAGAAAAACTGCAAAACTAGAGCAGTGCTGTTTTTTCTTCAGTTTTGACTCTATTCCCAGAAACTTACAGATGGGATGCTCCACAGACCATCTATGAGAAAAACTGCAAGCTAGACTTAAGGACAAGAGGATCACGATTTGTATGTTTTGCCCTTAAATTTCCTTAGCTAGCCATGCCCTCTAGAAGCACCCAACTCAACTTATTCCTGTTTCTATAAAGAATTATTTATTTGGATAATGTATATTCGTGAGGCTGCTGCCAGACAGAATCCAGGCAGTTAATAACATTACTTTTATATCAGAGGGCATGCTCACTTGTGAAATGTCATTAGTAAGCCTGAATTTGGCCTTGTCTTCTTTTCTGATAATTTTATATATTCTGATGAATTTGAGCATTTTGGCAAGTCTATTAGCTTACTTACTTTAATTATATGAGCAATAGTCATGGACTAATAGGGACAGAATGTGCATAATATATTATTGATAATGATTAGCTAAAACTACTACTTTGTTGTTAACCCATTGCAAATAATATAAAATGCAAGTAGATAAATGTTATGCACAAAAAAGAGTTAAAACCAAAATATAATATATGAAAAAGAGTAATCTGTAAATAAAGCACTATCTGTCGGGGTTATAATGTTGTTAAACAGAGACAACAGCAGCTTGTGTCAGAAAACTAATTTAAATTTCAGATGTGGTTTGAGAAACATGCCTGCTACTTTTCTTGTACCATTTTTTTTTTCAACTGGAGACATGTCTTTTGGTAGTCCTGTATAAAACAAACGTAGATAACATTTATTCAAGAATAATAAGGAGCAAATAGAGGGAATTAAGACTTTGAATGTATTTCTAACTTGCTGCTATTTATAAGAAATGAAACTTGTACTCAGGCCAGAAATCTTTGAACTCATATTGATCTAAGATCTTTGTGTAGTCTATAAAATGTGTTCAGCATAACTTTATAGTAGAGCAAGTCTCTGTTTTTTCAGTCCTGCACTGATAATATATAGTAATAGTTTAAAAACTACAGGAAAAAACAGTGTCCCAGTAGCGGCCTGGATGTTGCCCAGACTTGTGTTACCTGTAACAAATTAAAATGCATTTATGCGAAATAAAAGGAAAAAATCAGGTTGTTCTTATCACTGGAGAATAGACTGTATTTTTAATTGGTCTAATGTACAAAAATAAAGCGGTTAAGTAACAAATACAATTGAACAATTTACACAGAATTATTTAGCTGTAAGAGAGAAGTCTACAAGCAAGGCAAGTGTCCATTTATATTCTCCTTGCTTAAATAAAGAAACTTGAAAACAACTTTTATTTAATTGCTTTTGAAAGAAACACTATAAACATTCACCAATGATTGTTATACAGTCATCTCACTTATTAATGCCACCTGAAACTGGAAACAAGAATTGTCAACGGAGGAAGTCAGTTGTATGTATGAATTAGAAAATGTTCTTTTTCTGCTGAATAATTTTAACTGGCTCAAAAGTGCAACTAATAAAAACTAAGCATAGCTTTACAGATGTCTATTTATAAATCTGTCAGTGACCTTTATTAAAAAAATTATAACCTTAATAATCTTACTCAGCACAACTCTAGTCACATTGCTACACACAGGTCAATAATCTGTAAATCTCTACCGTTTAGCGAGAGACTAATGGAGAAATATCAAACTTTGATATAAGTGTTGTGTAGGTGAGGGACAGTTGTTTAATCTGAACTGAGAACATGGATTTTTTAAACTGGTCAAACAGGTCAAAACCCTGTTTTTTTAAAAAATAGCTAGTTGTAAACCAAATAGTTGTACTTATAGGAGAAAATTATTATGCATAATTGCTAATTTCCTTCAGAAACCAGTTGGGAAAATTTAAATAGTTGAATTTTTATGTCTTTCTGTAGGAGACCTCCTTATCTGGTCTTCTGTAAAATCTGATTTGTCCAGGTTGTCTTTTTAGTTATAGCCCATGGCAATTCATTCATTGAATCAGTGAGTTACCATCTGAAAAGCATTCTCTTCCCCATATCCCAGTGAGAGAGAAAGAGAGTCTGTTCTCTGCTAATAGGGTCAGGAGGTAGGGTTACCGTTAAAAATGTAGTTTAATTTTTTTTTCTGGGAGATGTGACTTTATATTTGGTACTGAATAGTAATATAAATGCAGCACAAGGTATTGTCAGGGTTAGAAATATACAGCACCTACTTCAATATTAGAAAAAAATTGTATTGTACAAAATCACATGAAAGCTGTCTTGTAAATCATCTCAACATCTTATGCTGAACATTTACATTTACATATATATTGCTATATATGAAGCAAATTGATTCCAATCTTGACATTTTTAAACTATGTAGGACTTACAGAAATATGGCATGTGTGTCATGCATATGTATTGGAACTGGTTTCTTCAGATGTCCCACTGCTCTCAAGATGTTTCTTTCCTTAGCAAAAATGGTAATAGGAAGAATGTCTTCTATTTTATATGAATCAAGTAACATAAATCTGTGCTTAAAGGAATTTTTTAAAAAAATTATAAAACCTTCATTTTCTGTTGCCAACATCCATTTTGTTCTTGGAGTATATTGGAACACCATGTTGGCTACTTCCTTTTAATAATAATGGATTTAAAATGCAAGTTTGTAAAGGCTGTCTTTCAGAGCATAGAGTATTTATGTATACTGGTCTGTTGACAGAGGCTTGGGATGTTATGCTTAAAAATAATATCGTGTTGTAAAAATGATTAGCTGCTTATGCATTTCAACAGCCCATTGAATAAGCAGTTAGAAAAAAATTACATATACTTACATTTTTCAGTTATGAAATATAGATTTAAGTCAAGCAGTGTATCTGCAAACAGCCTTTTAGAAAACGAGGCATTTAAATTTTCTCTAAAGTACCTGTTAAAAGAAGATTCTAATAACTGCCCACTGGATTGAGAGATGTTTTTATTTTATCTTCTGTTTAGCAAATCCCTTGGAGAAAAAACAAGCAAGTGAATAAATAGCTCAAGAATTTGGTAATGCAATATTTTACCTTGGCTGCTTTAGCCCAGACAGGAATTAAAGTTAACCCCATCTAGCTGTTGTTTGGTGGTCTACAGAAATACGTTTAGATTAGAGGTCTCAATAATGTTTCCAGTGCACAGCTAACTAGAACAGTGGTTTTCAAACTACAGGTCGGGACCCAGTACTGGGTCGCAGACCCTGAGGTACTGGGTTGCGGTCCTCCCCCCCCCCCGCTGCTGTTGCCGAAAGACTAGAATGCATTGCTCACAGATGTAGTTGTTGGGTCGCAAACATAAATTATTTTTTTCAGCTGGGTCCTGAGGAAAAAGGTTTGTAAACTATTGATCTAGAACACAAAAAAGCCCCAATACAGTGATCACTAATTGGCAAGGTGATCATGTGGGCTCAGTAAAGATGCCAAGAACTGAGTAGGCCTCAGAGATTGTGTTTATACAGTGTCTAGGTGCTATCATAATACAAATTAAAATAATTAAACAATTATTCTATCATAATATAATAATAATATATTGATATGTAGAAGCCAATTGATTTATATCCTTTTATCAGACTACAATATCAGATTGGAAACAAAGGAAGTAAAGTACCATATGCTAATTGTTAGTGTTAGCGGCTCTGTATATGAAGAGCTATGGAGATGTTTCAGGTGAAGTGAACTTGTCCTGATTTCAGTGATTCTGTCTCCCTCTTAACTCTTTATATGGTCCATGTTCTTCTGTAGTCCTAGATGGAGTGGAAGTTTCCTGTTGATGGTAAAGAACAGGGGGAATTAAGTTTCCACCTTTTGCTAGAAGATTAAATTATCTTTACTTTGTTGCTCTTTTAAGTATTAGTGCTCGTGAAAGGTGAGAGATTGAGAGTACTGGAAATTGAAATCTTCTATTTATCCAGCACAGTATAGCACAGGCATGGCAGAGTTGCTTGCTTGGCTTGGATGGGATCACTTCTGTGACTGAGGAGATAGTAGGTCTCTTAGCTGAGACTGCGGCAATTTGCCCACTCGTGGTAAATGTCGTGGTATTTCTTGTGATGTGGATACCTGTTTTATAAGAATTGGTCAGAAGTTGAACTACATTGGCTTTGAATCAGTGCGCTAGATATGACACCTGGTATTTCATCACCCTGTGCTATCTAACGTTCTCTCTCCACCCACTCCAACACCTTGTTCTGGTGGAGGATGAGATAAAATTTGGTGATTCAACATATTTGATCTGTGAGTCCAGTAAACTCTAATCTGCCTATTTCAAACATAAATCCTTTCCACTTACTCCTGGGATGCCTGGGGTGTGGAGAATCAGAGGCATAACCCCTGAATTCACCTGTCTCAGGAAGCACAATCTAGAAAGTCCTAACATGACCCTTTAAAGGCCGTAGCTGCCAGCTGCTCTAGGGGTAGTCATATTCTAATCTTAAGTGCTTTCCAAAAGACTAAACCTCATTTTATTTGTAGTCTCTTTTAGAAATACATACATACATAATTCATAATAGATTTACGTGAAAACACTCTTCTTTCCCAAGGGTCTCTACTAATAATGCATTTAGCCATTCCTCCATCAAAGGAATTTCCTACCATCTCCAAGGTCTGATTATTAGAACAGTGTATGGCCATTAGTACAAGGTCTAAAAGCTTGTTATTTTCTTTGTTTAGTTTCTTGTTATAGGTTCTGGATGGTAGCCCAGCAGAGCTAGCTTAAGGTGTAAAGCAGTGGTTCCCAACCTGTGGTTCATGGACCACTTGGGGTCCACGAGGGTGCTGCAGGAGGTCCTTGGGGGGAAATAAAAATAATTACTGAAGGTACATGTACTGTGATGAGTGCAATATGTTTGTGAGTGAGTATAATAAATTATTAGAGATAGCTGTGTTTTTAACACCACTTGATATACAAGTTTGACTCCTGTAAGCCATAGGCTATGTTAAAAATGTTTAAAATGACTTGTTTACATGGTGGTCCGCAAAAGCTTTTGATGATGCTGTAGTGGGCCACATAAAGGAAAAGGTTGGGAACTGCTGGTGTAAAGGAACTAGTTAATTAATAGTTAGTGAAACTGAATTACAAACTGGTGTGATCGCTGCATGGAGTGTGGGAAATGATGCAATAATAATAGCAACATTGTTATTACAGTGCTATGTTATGTGCATCAATGATTGTGCAGCTCAGTGACATCTCTTGGAATCTGATGAGATGTCTTCTGTATAGCTGTTAATAATCACTTTTGGTTTTAAATACAAAATCTTCCTGCTTTGATCTCCTGTAACTATTGTGTCCCTGCCTACCAGAACTGCAAGATAGAGACTTTCTTATGCCAGACAAATTTATGCCAAAGATCCAGAGAAATTGCCTGACTGCAACGTCAGCATGTGCCAGACTTGCATCTTGGCTTTCTTATTTTCACATTTTTGCCATGAGATTTTTTTTACGCCTGGAAATGAGGCACGCTTATTGCAGCATTTTTCTTTTTCTCCATTTCTTCTTGAGAAGAATCACCACATAAATCATTGAAATTGGAGCATTTGTTGTCACAGTGTTGTAATCTGAAATGTAACAATGATTAATCCTTGGATCTGCTCAAAGTCTGCAAAATATAAATGAAAAGAAAAATTAAATTAATTATTTAAATTCTGCAGAGGTTTTGATGAGGACATCAAAATCTGCCTGCTGAATTGCTGTGTAAATGCTTTGCAATCCTTTCTGTATCTCACAGTGTGTATCCATCTAAGCAATGCACAGACCACCTGTTCTTGCAATGAGCACCATGTTGGTGCAGAGCCAGAATTTTCCTGATTGACATTCAGAAAACCCTGGGGTTATATTATTCCTAACATCCACAAAAGAAAAAGAGATTTATATTTGTCTATCACTGGGAGTGCAACTTTTAGGATCCCAGAGAGAAAGCATAATAAAGAATACATCAGTTGAGGATAAAAGATGTTTCTAAAAAACCAAGCTGGACTTTTCCTCAAGACAGATTTTTCTCCTTTCCAGGAGTCTATGTAACCACAGTACATTCATTGTTACACCACATATATAGTACTCTGCAAGACATGGAAGAAGTAGCTCCTATCCATGTTTAGGGAGCTCCACAAAATGCCATGACAAAACCCTAACACGAGTGATTTTAACTCCCCTGTTGGAAGGTGTCAGCCAATCAGATGATTGAGACCATTATGTCCATCACAAGGATTGTGTATTCTTAGCAGTTCTTGTAGTGCAATAACAGGGATATGATAGTCAGCATGAACACACGTTGGCAGAGCTATGTAAGGACATTACCGCGGTGCTTTCCCAAACCAGAGTATGTTCAGTTCTAGCAAATGTTAGTAGATTTTCAGTTTCATAAGCATTAAAATTAACCTCAGAATGTATTAAACTGGTTGAAGTAATTCATCTCTAAAACAGCCCAGTTTAAAAGACTGACTTAAAGGCTTAAAATTCTCAGATAAACCATAATGATTTTTAATAGAAATTTGCTACTTCAGTATTTTTAAAAATGTAAATGCATTTCTCAGCACTGGACTGATATTGATTGAAAGGAATCCAGACTCGCTCACTGCCAGTGAGGAGGGAGAGAGAAACGGGATCTGAGGCAAACAAATATGTTTTGGTGAAATAGGATTAGTCCTTAAATCTCAAAAAAGCTTGTGGAGTCATGCAAAACAGAAAAGAGAGGTTTAGCCTGCATAGAAACAGAATCACATGAGTGAAATATCATTCAGACTTCCACTCATGTGACTCTTGGTTGTTGTTGGAGACAAATCTTTGAGAAGAAAAAGTACAGTAGTTTTTATGTCTAAGAGGCTGAATTTCCTTAGAGGTTTGTGGTGCATTAAATTAATTATTGCAAAAGGGAAATATGGGAAATACTCCTGGATAGCTGCTGCATGTGTGATTCTCTTAAACCACGGATCAGTCTTAAGAAAATTATGTGGTTAGGAGGTTGTAAAACCAAGTGAATGGTATGTCAAGGCAAGCACTTCAGAAACGATCATATGAGGGCAATTTTTTTAGGCTTTCACCTAGTGAAGATTCATCAAAAAAAAAGGGTGCTGGAATAGTCACGTAGGGAGAATAAGAGATTCATTTCTATGCTTATATTAATCAGGCAGCCTCTTCACTTTTCTTTTGGTGTCATTTCCACCTACACAACAGTTCTGCTTTTTTCTGAGTCACGATAAATGGTGCAGTGCGTTACAGGTGGTCCTGTTTCAGCTTAGACTCAGATTTATGTGAAAAGAAACTCAGCACTAGATGGGTCTTTACCTACGCTGATTACCTGGAGGACAGAATCAACTTAGAAATGCAGGACAAGTGGAGGTATAATTGAAGTATTGTGAGCTTGAAACTAAATTTAAATGTAATCAGTACGGGCAACACAGAGTGCTTCCATAGGCCAACTTTAATGATTGGAAAAAAGATGTTTATACTTTGCTGTACATGAAGTTTTCATTTATAAAGATTTAGATTTTTGCTGTCCATATATTTAACCTCTTTTGCTTGTTGAGCCTTCCTCAAGCCAGAGATAAAGTAAACCTTTTGCAAATCATATTGTAATTCCTACTATATTTATATGTGTGCATAAAATGTGCAAAACACTAGGCCCTTGGAAACTCTGACCTCGTCTGTCTGCTTATTCTCTTACTAGTAATTTATTTCTTAAGGTTTTCTCATTTCTCGGATAAATGATGAAATGCGCAAAAAGGATAACTTTCCCTTCAACTCTAGGTTCATATGTATTTGGTGCCTCAGTCTATTTCTAGCTGGACAGAAGTCTACGTCATAAACATTATCAAAATGCGCACTAATTGGTATCCTTGAGAGTAGTCTAAGAAAACAAGGGCAAAAAGGAAGTGAGAGGAATGTTTCCTCCCTAGAATTAGTCCCTCTAGCACTGGGTTAAGGCACATTGGTGGGGCAGTATTTGTCAGCTTGTATTATTTTCTATTTTAAAAAAACCCTGATATTTATTTCCAGGTGTTTTCAGTTCAGTACTTTTCATGGGTACTTAATTTACTCTTTTCCATCAGTAGTATGTACTGTCATAACTTTGCTACAGTATGGTCAGTACATAACTCTCAGAGATGCTCAATCAGTAGGTCATTGCAACAGCCTCAATGTGGATGAGACTTCATGAGACAATAGATTCTTGACTATTTATTTGATAATATCCTCTCACTTAGTTATTCAGTGTCTTTTCTGGAATAGAACATTTGAGCAGGAATTTCTCAAACGCTTCTGACAACAGGAAGCAGCAATCCCCAAATTTGCTATTAAGTGTTTATTTAAATGCCTAAATTATATCTACTTGTGATATATTTTTATCTTTATATTTAAAATATTGCTAAAAGGAGAAGCAATTGGGGATTGAAAGGAAGACTCTAATGAGTGAATTCACTTGCACCCAATATAGGGCTTCCAAACTCCATAAGAACCATTTTATTGTCTTTTTCAGACATGTTTTGGCAACATTGATGTAGATAGGATAATTGTAATTCAGCATGGAGAATTAAATTTGTGGCTTCTTTATATCATATAAGTAGAGCCCTGCATGGATACAAAAATGTGGATCCACATCCGATCCGCATCCACTCAGTGTCGGCCTGTATCAGATCTGGGATCCACATGCTGGGTTTTATGTCCATCCATAACTGTACTGTCCCTGCCTCGCAGCAGCTCCTGCTCTGTCTATAGAAGCAGAGCGTCTGTCTCGCTGCTGGGAGTCAAGGAGGAGGGAGTTGCTGGAACTCCTAGAGTCAGAGATGGGACTAGTTGGTAAGCTAAGTTCCTATGAGTGACTGTCTCTGATTGGCTGGCAGACTGCAAACAACTGAGCTGGGATTGGCTGGAGTACTTCCTTTGTAATTGTTCCCTGCTTGCTCACTTCTCTCGGCAGCTGCAGCAGAGGCAGGAGCTGCAGCGATCGCACCCTGGGCAGATAAAAATAGAATCCGCATCCAACCTCCAATCCGCAACAGTGGATCTGCAGCCACATCCATGTATGCAGATATCCGCAGCCTGAAGTGGATACCTGCGGAACTGCTGGGCTCTACATATAAGCATCCTGGGCTTTCCATTTCCAGGAACTGTTCTTGCTCCCTATCTATTGAGACCTTCCAATTCCACAAACAAAACAATTTTTATGAGCTAAAGTTATAAAAAGTTATCTGACAAACTAAGGAAATTCCCCCCAAAATTTTGTTAAGATAGAGATAAGTGTATACAGTATGCACAGGCAATTCATGTGTAGTGTTATTTCACGTGGTATTTTAAAAAAGAAACAGTAAAATAAACAAAAAGGCCCAGTTCCCATATAGCAGCCAGGAGGGTGCTGGTAAGGGTTGTTGAGGGAAGAGGGAAAGTTCCTTTTTTT
Source organism: Pelusios castaneus (assembly GCA_007922175.1). Lineage (NCBI taxonomy): Eukaryota > Metazoa > Chordata > Testudines > Pelomedusidae > Pelusios > Pelusios castaneus. Next base: position 6,265,526 of record ML685819.1, on the reverse strand, counting down.
TCTAGCAACTGTGAAGAGAGATAATATTAGATGCCTACCACCCAGAGTGCTATGGCAGCAAGCTCATGGCAGGAGGAAGTGGATGCTGGATGTTCCAAGATGGGGTGTTGCCCTTGGACTTTTCTTGGTGCCCCTAACCCTCAATCAACTATCATATCAGCCTCCTTCTCTGGCTAGTATATGTCCAGTAAATATTCATTTTGTGTTGCATTTATTACTTTGTGACTGTGATCTGATTAAAGAAACATTAATTTACAATGAGGAAACAGTACTCTGAAGTGCTGTACTTTGAGCCATCTCACTGTGCTGTCTTCAGTTTTAAGTTGCATAAGCTCCAGCCTGTAAGTCATTACATTTTTGTCATCTTTCTTTATGCCCTCTAAATTCCCCTCCCTGTGCTTTATGGCTACCATTGTCGGTCTTTCTTGTCCTATTGGTGGAGGGAAAGTAATGCTTTCTTAACCATACCTCAGTGCTGCTTTGTAAGTCTGTTGCCAAAGGCTATTAAAGACATGGTCATCTCTGTCTCCTGAAATCTAGGCACACCTCAGATTTATACTAAGTAGCTTTTTTTTTTTTAATGTATTACTGAATATCAAATGTTTCTTCCCAATATATCACATCAGTATACAGCTTATGAGTTTGAAGGGAAAAGCAAATATTAACTCAGGTAACTTTTTACATTGCAGTAATATTTCTTTTGCTATGTTCAAAGATATTTTTCAGAATAATTATTTATTTAAGAAGAATGATTTTGATTCTTATTTATAAATAGACTGAGTAAGTGCAGAGAGAGCAGGAGAAAAACAACCTCTCATTTGTAAGATCATATTGGTATCCAGGTTAGTTTAAGAATATCAGTATTGTACTATAAAATAGGTGTTTGACTAAGGTGATATTTGCAGCTATAAATCACTTCATGAATCTTCCTTGCATATATTCCTTTCTGGATAGACATGACTTCCTTCTAAAACCAAGAATGGTTAATTTGCACTGATTCTACTATGTTCATAATTTCAAAAAAATGCACACAGTCAGCTTTGAGACTAATAAATTAACATTTAATGTGACTTGACATAACTTCCCTTTAAAAAAAAATTGGTTTGAAAAACCCCTATAAATATTTATTCTTTTCTCCTCTTCACTAGTTAGGAACAACTGGGTCAGCTGCCCTTGTTATAAGTGATAAACAGAAGCACTAATTAACCTGCCAGTGATTTTTGGTCTTGAGGACTCTTTCCCTTCTCTTTCCCATTTCCCATAGTTTAAGGCCTAGTCTACACTCGTGGCACTTTTTGGTGGCAGTCAAAATGAGATACACAAAGTATGTAAAATATCTTGCATATCTCTCTTCGACTTAGTAATTCCCACTTACCTCTCTGTCCACACTGCGCTAAGTCAAACAGAAATGCCATCTGTTTGACTTAGCGCTACTCTTCTTACAGGGCTGGAGGTACAGCATTGAACTTGAGATTGATTGATCACGTCTTGACTGACCACTCAATCGAACCCGGAAGAGCGAACTGAGGGCAGCGAATTTACCGTCATCAGTGTAGACAAGGCCTAAGATGAGCCTGTCACTTAGAAATAGAGGGGTTGGTAAAAAGAGGAACTGTAATCAAAACACCATAAAATAATGACAGTTTCTATTTTTAGTAAGTGAGGATGGAAGAGGAGAGGGGAGTAATATTAACAGAAAAGCATCAGGGAGGGACGGTCCAGATACTGATGCAACACCATAATTTACAGGTAAAAAAATAATTCTGTAGTCTCCAATATGCCTGTCTGGAATGCCTCCCATCCGTCCACCATGATGTGGGAAAACAATATGAGTAGCCCCTGATATTGAAGACATAGCACCCCAAGTGGCTATACAGAATTGTGGCCTTAATCCAACAAGGTGAGATAACTTTTAGAGGTAGTTGTCCATAAATAGGAAATTGGGCAGCAGATAGGAAGATCAAGATTTCCAAAAATATAAGGCAAAGGTGAAATGTCACAATTACTAACAGCTCACAAACATTCATAAGAAGCATATTTACTGATTTAGCTCTAGGAGTGGAGTCAGTTCACTGATAAACATTACTGCAGTTGCTGCAAGTTGTTTGTATCAGATTTCTGGTGCAAAGAACATTGCTTGATGAAATGTGACTGTGAAAAATCTGTTTTCAACTACCAAAATAGTCTAAAACTATTTCTGCATGAAAGGAAAGAGTGAGGAAAAAGATGCGGTTACCTGAGTGAACTGATGTGATAGGTGTCTTTTGAAATTAAGGTCTCATTTTTTTTTTTGCTTGTTACGCGTAAAGTACAACCCCACTGAAGTTAACTACAACTCCCACTGACTTCAGCGGGATTTAGTATTTCATCTTAGTACCTTTTTATTTTTATTTTTCTCCCTTTCGCCCCTCCCCTTTAGCTTCTGATCTATTCAGGAACTAAAACCCTCCTCTATCAGCCAAAGAACCAGCTAGATCAACTGTAAAACTCAGCATAGCATTTGCATCTTGTTTCTAGCTTCATGTTACTCATGGAGAAAGGAAATTAGAATCTGCCAGAAGTGTGGGGCTTGTTTTAAAAAGAGCCTACAAAACCTCTACACTGTGATATTCAGAGACTATTGCACAAGAGGTGTGAGAATTCTTTTTGAGAGTATCAATAGCGGGAAAGAAGACACTATTTTCACCCTTCATTCTGTATAAAAGAAAAGTAGAAAAACAACAGCAGGCTCAGTGCAATTGCCACAAATCTCCATATTTATTTATTTATTTTACTCACTTTATTTATTTATAGTCTATTCAGTTTATGCACAGATCTGGTTTTTTTCCTTATGATTTATTTTATGCTACCTTCATTGTCGTCTTCTGGTCTATGCTGAAGTTTTAAACTGCTCACATAATATATTCAATATATTTTCAATCTGTGGATTTTGGCTAAAATGATTAGTTGTTCATGTAGAATTCTAGTGGACAGGATTAATACTGGAAATTATTGTGTGAAATGAGGTTTAGACTTTCTTATTTGGATAGATGGTGGTAAACTACATATTATTTTTCTCCTCCCTCTTGCTTCAGGTTGAGGATTTCAACTAGATTTGGGGCTGGAAGGCACAAATATCTTAACTGGGCACGTGCAGACTAGGAGACTACTACAAGATGTTTGTGTTAAAATTTTCCATCTTACTGGTTAAAGCTTTTGTAATAAATGTCTGAGTTGCTTTTGCTTTCGGACTGATGTAAGATTCATTACATTTTAAAATCTGGGATACTTTTAGCCATTTATGGATGCTGCACTGCCATCACAATTGTGATTATAAAACTATCACAACATTTAGATAGTGCACTGTGATATTTATTGTGTTTTGCAGCTGACTGCCACATTTCAGTTACATAAAAATTCTATTAAAAACCCTTCTGTTGCACCTCATAGTTTGCTTCCATATTATACTTGGAGAGAGAAATCAGACTTGGAATAAATAGGTGCAATTCCACTGAAGTCAATAGTGTTGCATTTAGGTTACATTTGGCCCAGATTTTGTAATGGTAATTTAAAAAAAAAATTGTCAGCATTTTTATATCAACAGTAAGTAAAGTGAAAATGTCATGGAACCTGTTTATAATGAATAGGAATACACATGAACCTGTTTGATGAAATACTATGAAAATTCCCATTTGATTCTACCTCTTACACTATAGGGTTGAGGGTTTTTCCAGTGTACTCTTGCAGCGTGTGCAGACTGCTCTTCCAATTATAGTGAATCTTTATTTATAGTTAAGTGGTTCTTAGAGAAAAATTGACTTAACAATAAGAGACCCTTGTGTTTGAAGTGGTTGTGATTTTTTTTAATCACTTTTATAGTGAATGAGAGTAATGATACACACAAATGTTTATTTTGTTCTGTCCAGTGTCATGGATTATTTTGTTAACTAGTCAGAAAATGCAGTGTGCGTAAAAGATAGCATGTTAATTTAACCTGCTTTTAAAAATGCATACTGATGTCCATTTGGTGAGAGAGGTGATTCATTGGATCATTTGGAAAGTACCTTGAATTCTATTATACCAAGAAACTATAAGGTGCAATGACACAGTGGCAAATCCTTGCTTTAGAAAGGATTTCCATTACTTTCCCATATTGACAACAGAGTCTTGTGGCACTTTTAAAGACTAACAGATTTATTAATCGCATGAGCTTTCGTGGGAGAAAATCCCACTTCGTCAAAGCGTCTGACGAAGTGGGATTTTCTCCCACGAAA